>OY757907.1:19263986-19680195 GCA_963585895.1 Sepioteuthis lessoniana
AACTAAATTTGGGTGCATTATAAAAATGGATAATTCTAATAAAAAAAATCATACTCCTAAAAATGTTCACAGGAAAGACTTGCATTTGTTTTGTTTTGTTTTGTTTGGGGGGGGGCGGTTTTGTAAATTTATTGAGCTGTTCTTTTTTTTATATAATGCCTGTATGAATGCTAAAATATTGGTTATGACAAAAGGAAGTGAATTCTTTTGATCTTCAAAATTCTGTGAAATTTATTTCACAATTTCAAATTTTTAAGAAATCTTCAGCATAAAACCGCCCTTTTAATTGTGAATATCGATTTTTAAAGATCAAGAAATTGGCTGATATCAATATGATCCATCCGTTTCTTTCTTACACCATCGCTACAAAATTACAAATAAATTGTATTTATTCGATCAATTTGACCTAAAGTCAATTTGTAAAAACAATCAAATGAATAGGGTTTTTTTTTTCACTCGTTAAAGACTCAGTGCCAATTCCAGAAATACTAAAGAATAACATTCGAACAAAATGATAACAAGATATTAAATTTTTTATTCTCTTTCATGGCAAATGTTTTTGTCATTTATAATTCTGATACATATAAATTGATTACATTCAGCATATCGTTTTAAATTTTTCCAGATTAATTACAATGAAGATTCAAATCTTATTTTTGTTTATATTATCCAATTTATTCAATTTTATGTATAAATGAACTTGTCTTATTCGGGGAAACCTACTCACGCTTCTCACTTTGATATTTTAAAGATATTTATTGTTGATTCATACAACGAAAACTGAAACCCAACATTTCTCGAGCATGACATTCTTTCCTCGCGTCTTTAAAATCGTTCATTTTTTTACAAAATTATTTCATCATTTCTCATTTTTATTTTCTTAGATATTTTAGGTAATATTCGCACCCCTATTAAAAAAACAATTTATCATTCACATCTGATCAGTTCATTATGACCAAAATTAATCCGTTTATTGTCATTTAATTAAAAGAACAACTATCTTTAAATTCTTAAATGTTTTCTTCGGATTTGGAATCTTCTTTTGTTAAAATAGTTTTTATTTATTTATTTATTTATTTATTCATTTATTTGTTTGTTTTCATTTGTGAAGAACAAACTCTCTATAAAATTCATGATTCTGTTTGTTTAGGTCCTTAAATTGTATCAAAACTTATGCCTGTAAAATTTTTAAATCGTCTTCTTTTTGCAAGATAGATTCAATCGATATCAGTTACGTGATTGGATTTGTCTGTACACATGAAATAGATAATAAATATCTAAAGATATGTAACACGAAAAAATAAAACAATTGAATCATAGTATGTAATTATGAAAATGTCATGTACTTTTTTATCTTTAAGGTTCGTTTATTCTTTTAGTCAACGTAATATTCATAAACATAATAAGCTGGGACTAACACAGTTATAATTTTAGTAGACAATAATATTCAAAATTACATCGCAAGAAAATTGGTCATCGAGGCTAAATTGCTTACCACTGTGTTTCAGTAAGAATTCAATTTTATAAACTTTCATTATTTTCCACATTTTAATTTAAAATTCATTTTCACGTAATGATTTTGAATGAACATTCATATAAATAAAGTTTTTAATGTTATGGTATAAAAAAAAAAACATCTTAACATCTGATTAATAATTATTTATGCTATAGCAATACCAATAATTTTCCGAATTGAAAAATAATAATTCTAGGGAAGTTATGTTTTCCTGTCTTGTATAAAAGGATGATTGAATGATAAATGAAGGCAGTGATAACAATTCATCACTAAAAGATAAATAAAGTATACAACGTCTGATAATTTAGTTATATATCCAGTAAATTACTTCAACGTTATTTGAATATGTTGTCAAAGACTCGAACATGCCCGCTTGAAAAGTGTCACGAAACCTCTTTAAAAGTTATGGTAATATATGAATGTAAGATTTTGGTACTTGAAACCTTTGCTAGAACCAGCTGAACCAAACTAATAACCAACACTAAAAGCGATGGCTTGTGCACTGCATTCATTCCGCTAAAAATGTTGAGATAAGCATATTGGTTAAGAAAAATGTCATTGAGTTCCTAGAGCCATGGCAATATTTGATGAGGAGGGGCACACTCTAGACTGACGCTTGGCGCCATCCGGGAGACTGACGGTACACTCTGTTTGGCAGGCAATGTGATTTTCCTTACAGCGATATCATTACTTGTCATAAGGGATTTACCAGAATCAATCATACATTTTAATTAGCAAGTTAACGTCTATTAGACAGACTGTCTGGAGGTCTGTGGGTTTTTTCTTCTTTTTTCACACGCGTTAATGTGTGTGTATTCATTCTTTAATTTACTTTCACATCTATTTATATTGCTTAATAGCATACGTATACTTGTACGAAAAATTACAACCTTGATTTTGTCTTATGTTCGTACACACACATAAGTTTATACATAGAAACAGTATACGCATAAGGAAAGTTATATATAATGAAAGTATTGTTAAAATTATGCGACAAGAAATTTAACAGTAAAAACTTTTCATTGCACTTTTATAATTTCTTAACTGAGAATCATCTGTCTATTTATCACTGCTCGTTATTTATTTATATTGAATCTTACGATTATGTCACACTTTGATTCATTGTCTGATTTTATTACATCTCATATGAGATTTATCGAAGAATCAAAGGATCTGATTATATAATCCATTTTATTACCAAAATGCTATTTGTCTTATGTGCCTACTCAAAATCTTATTTACCAAATACTTTTAATCAGATGTTTTATACATCATTCAAACAATGTTAACAATATACTAACAACCATGTTGGATTTTTAGTTTATTTAAATTTAGTTGGTGACAATATTTGTCGTTTAGTAAACATAGCTTACTTTAGCACATTTAGTAATACAGGACACCCAGTAAGAATCGAACTCGGTAACAATAATTCGCTTTCCGAGCACGCTAAAAATTATACCACGCGAGGTGCTCAAAGCCTAAGCACAGTTTTGATTTGGCATAAGGCTGCAAGTAGGGGACACCCAGTGAGAATCGAACTCTCTATTGGGTAACAATGGACTTGCGAAACTGCTAGACTAATCATTGCAACATGATACCCTACGTTGGTATCTGTGTTTTCGTTCAGATGGATTTTCAATACCGAATTTTTTAAATGCACATAGGTGTGTGTGTGTGTGTGTGTGAGAGAGAGAGAGAGAGAGAGAGAGAGAGAGAGAGAGAGAGATTTAATGTACTCATTCCATAGTTAAGATGTGATTTTGTAATTATTAAACCAAAAATGGAATATAAAAATGAATGTGAGTGCATGTGTGTGTGTGTGTGTGTGTGTGTGTGTGTGTGTGTGTGTGTGTGTGTATGTGTGTGTGTCTGTGTCTGTGTGCGTGTGTGCCTATGTAGGTGTGCGTACGTGTGCGCTCACACGTGTGTTTATATTTATCTATGTGAGTTTTTTTCTTTCATAAAGGAGATATTTCTTTATACTAATGTAAATAGACTTATTCAGTTTAATGTTTGAAGCTTTTAACCCTGATAAAATGAAGAAAAGGGAAACCTTAGATTTCATTGGAAATAAAACTTTGGTATTCAAGACTATCCAATACATACTCGAGCACACGCGCGTAAACACCACACATACACACGCGCGCGTGCGCGCACAGAAGCATTGCAAAAAGGATCAAAGATATTACTTTTACAAAACATCATTGATTTTCGTGACTTGAAATCAGAATCAGATCGATTGTTATATATACACACACACACACACACATATATATATATATATATATATATATATATATATATATATATATATATATATATATGTGAGCCACTTCATTGATGACATTGTTTCAGGTTAAACCGTAAAAAAATCTATGAATGAATATTCTTCAAACAAAATAAATTACATAAATATGAATCAGATTATTTTAATTACTCAATTGTATCGTGAAAAATATTCGTTACTTTTTTATCAAAATATCATAAGATATTTTTTACAGCTTTCTCTTTCAACTATCAACAGGTCAAAGATTAAGCAGTGCGTGGTACCATTCGTAATTTTACAAGTGATATCTGAAGAAGAGGATTTCTCGCTCTGTTACGTGGATGTTCAAACATAGAAAATTTTATTCGGCATAACGTTAAGTTTAAGCCAGACATGAGCAAAATGCGTGCTGTGGGCCACACGTAGCCTGCAGTACTTTTTGAATGGCCCATATAACACTTCAATTTTATTTTTAAAAAAAGTCGTTTTGCCGAAGAGAAAAGAATAAACTTTTTCCTGTCTCCTATTTTCTTCCGTGTATGGTCTTCTGAATAGAAAATAATTAAGGTATCTTCAGTTTAAATTACCTTAATTTTTTAGTAGAGAGGCCCGCTTGACTATGAGCCATGTCTCATGTGGCCCGCTTCTCCAAAAAAAAAAAAATTGTTGCCTATGCCTGGTTTAAGCATACAGTGTCACTCACTTGTTGACCATATTTATCAATATCTCGCAAAATTTAAGAAATTTCTTATATCACGCGTTAATTCCATCGATCCAAAGTTAATTCCATCGATCATTAAGTTGTTATGTATTGAAAACAAAAAATCAACAAATATATTTTTCATAAAAAATAAAAATTAAACGTGCCTTTTTTTCTTTTTTATTTTTTTATTTATTTATTTTTTTTTTCAACTGTTCTTAGAAACCTGAAAAGTAACAGGTAAAATACTAGGAAATTGATACTTCAAATGATGTCTTCAAATCAGTGAATGAGAACATCTTCATACACGATGACTAGTTGATTTGGCGTGTGTTATGAACTGGTGGCTCAGTTATAGAGTTTCGGCACTACCATCTGTGGTCGCTGGTTCGATCTCCAGCGGTGGAGATGACGGTATATACTGCTGATGAGACCTAATAAGGTCTAAACAGCTGTCCAGTATTTCCGTATGTTGTGCGTAGGTGTTCGGTGGATTTTCTGGTCGTGGTAATTCAATCCACAATATTAATTCCTCATCTTAAAAAATATATGTACATTTAAATACACATTTGTAAAACGAAATGTATATGATTGATATTTACAGCCTTCTATGATATATTCCTAAGATCTAAATTGTTTTAATAGTTCTTATGAATTCAATGGTTATGTCCTTTAAAAATTACATTTCATTCGGTTACACAGACTTGAATGAAAAAAATCAAAATGTAAAAGAAGATTTTCATATCTCATTTTTTCAAAACGTTATTCTCATATATATAAATATATTTTATTCACATATATATTATAAGAGTGGCGTATGATTTAGCAAAATAAACTTAAGTTATTAAAATAAGATAACTGCACTATTTTTACGACACTTTTAACCCAATTCTTCCTGAATGATTTCCTATCTCTTCTTATTATATGAATTTAATTTTTGATAAAATAACTTTATAAACTGTTAAAGGAATTTCAACTTCACAATACGTTTTTAAAAACGTTGATGACATTGGTACTGGATTGTATTCAATCATAAAATCAATGATTTTTGAAAGAAAGAATACAGTATAATGTACAAAAAGTATTAATTTGCAGTATTATTTTCTATAGAAATTTCGATTGGGGTTCAGCGGAATGATCTTTCGGATTTAAAATCACAACTGCGCAAGCACTGGAAGGGTGAGTGAGTGTGACGTATGTCTTTCAGGAACAGGAAGCATTCAATTATAGTTGATATCACGTGTGGAATAGTGAATATCCTGCATTTGTGATTGAAACATTTCTGAGATAAATTTTTCCAGGGCGCCTCACGTGGTGAAATCCTGTAGCCGGCTTATTAACCAAATCTATCCTTTCTTGATTACTTCCCTTGAAGATACATGAAGTATCAAGTCTTTAAAAGTTGACAGCAGACAACTTACAAAGTGAAAGATCTTATTCGTCCTGAAATCGCAGTAATATGACAATTCAACGGTGCAGAACTTTAGAGTTTGGTTTGGTTTTGTTTCTTTGTTTAATGGCATATCAACTCTTTTTAGGTTATTTAATGCCAAAGGCATTCTCCTAGAAGAACAGTAGTGGTACTATTTAACCCATAGCTGGGAGGATAAGGGGGTTCATACCTTTCCCAAGGGTATTTGCCCGAAAGTGAACGTAATAGCGCGACTGGAGTACGAACTTGCGTACTACGATTCCGCAGTCCATCGCTTTGACCATTACACCACGAGGACACCCCAGAACTTTAGGATGAGTCTTCAGGTGTGCATAGCTGATGAGGGCAAGGATTTGGATGATATAATCTTTAAAGTAAAATAATGAAATGAATAATGATAGCAAATATTGTTCTTTCTCATAGTTAGATTAAATTTTGAACAAGATTTAAATGGCCATTTTTACTTACGTTCCAAACCCAAAAGATTATTCAGCCAAACTCTCTGCTTTCGCATTCTACATATTCATGCAATTACTTTTTTAATTAGACAAATCATGTTCACTTCTAATTAATTTTTATACTAATTTATCATGGATTTTAAACGTTAACATAGAAGATATTATTTTTCTTGGGCTCTGATAAGTTTTTAAAATGAAATAACCGTCCATTTGAAAAATGAAAATTTCTGAGAATCGAATGTATCTTATGGTGTAACTCCATTACATTCTTTTCTTTTCTTTTCTTTTCTTGTTATGTCAACCGAAAAATGCCTTAGTTTTTTGTTTAAAAAATTGATTATCAATTAAATATTATTATTTTGATTGACTTTTTTGTGGTGTAGTGGGTATGTGCTAAATTACAATATACTTTTTAAAATCTATACAAAAAATGAATTTTCTTCGTGTTATTTGTTTGTTTGAACAGAAAATAACCCTATTTTTCACTAGATATCCCAAACTTTTAGAAAGAAGAAAAGTATGCCAGTATTTTAACACTATCCCATTATCCGATTTTTTATCTTACAGTAACAGAGAAAAAATGGCACATCGTATCGTGATTTTTATTAACGCAACAATGAAAATAATGTTCACGCTTGGCCTGATCATTATGATTTTTCAAGATATGTAGATAACTATTAACTGCTGATTAGAGTGCACTTTATATTTATACATTTACAATTAGTCATAATAAAAATTCTATAAAAAGATGACGTTTAACCGACTTCAGAAGAAAGAACTTAACACAAATTGACAAAAAGGTATTTTTCTTGCAGTCACATATTGTTAACTGTATGGACTATTGTCCTCTTTGTAGATTATTAATTGTAGATTATAAATTATCATACCGACAATAAAAGATTGTCGTTGATTGATTATTTATTCGTAATTATCGATTAGTGTAAACATCACTTATATATTCCGATCTTCCTGCTTTGGATTGCGTGAACTCATATCCAGTCATTTATCTCCCTTTATTATTTGACTTATCGCCTTACATGATTGACACTGATTTTCCAATAGTTTACAGAAATTATGTTACCAACTCCTCACAGTATTTCGATGTGATCAGTTTAGTTTGGGGTGCCCTGTTATAATCAAACTTCTCAGTTTATCTAAAAGCACATGCAGTAAGAAGTGCTTAAAAGTTTGTGAAAAATGTACACATATTGTTCTTCTAAAAATAATGACTTTTCTTGAAATACTATCATTGCTATGAATGAAATATTTTTCCAATGTGGTTTATTTAAGAAGTTAAAAATCAGTAGTGAAAAACACTGATCTTTATAACAATTCAAACAATTTTTAATGTTTAATTTCTATTTAACGCAATTTATGACTTTTCTTGTCTTAGAGACATTTGAACTATTATCTTATTATACCCCACAATTAATGGGAAGGTACTGTCTGGCAAAGGGATCTCCGTTCCTCATGTTATCATTTAAATTTTGGTCGCTTGTATAAGGGGCGTGCCAGCTTTATGTTTAATCTAAATTTTTTCTCATATATATTCATAGGTGCCAACAGTGACGTGATAGTTAAGAAGCTTATCTCGAGTAATTCTCTAGTATCCCAAAAAAAAAAAAAAATACAAATATTTACCAATCCAAAATGTTTATTACTATGTAAATTGAACATTGTTTATACATGTTATATTTTTATGAGGACCCAAACGTTAACATTGATGAGATGATTATCGGGTGTCGAGAAAAGCTCAACAAAGTGACAACCAAAGACTAACGAGGGTCTTGTTTTCGGAAACCTTGTTAGCTTATAATTGAGATGACATCTTCAGAACAACGGAGGGGGAGAAAGGTTTAAGATTTATAGATAATTCTTGTGTCTCTTGTAATACCTGACTCCTAAGAGGCATATAGATTGTGGCAAGTGAAAGATTCAGTGAACAGGCAATTCTCCAGTTCCTGTGGTTTGGCATTTGTCATCTTTCAACAGATAGAAATTCTATTTGTCAACAAAGCTGAATACATGATAGTGATACATGACAAAGAAGAGGGAAATTTTTGTTTCGTATTTTTTAATGTCTCTCGAGTTCTCTCCCGGGATTTATTTTCTGTTACATCATAAAATAAGATAAATTCTGATGGTGGGTAGGTTTAAAGTTAAATTCCAATAACAAATTTCATATTGTTATTTCCAGTGGAACATGTCAAACAATCCAGTTCTTTACAAGTTGGCATCAGATTTCAGCCTATGTTTAGTTATCGACTTGTCAAATCTTTATTTATTCATGACATTTAACTTTCCAACCTAGTGAACTTATACTTTTGTTTTTCTTTGTGGTTTGTGGGACATTCTTCTCTTGATTGTTAGACCCCTCCAACGAGTTTCCCGGATATGACACTAAACAATCTGATGGTGAGGTTTGGGGAATGTGGAACACCCCTTCATTGCCATGGCACCCATATAATGCAATATCTATAAACAGATCAAATTCTAAGTCATTTGTAAAATCCATGGTATGCTATTATGTATTATGTATACGTTGCCAACACTACTATGCTACTTTCCTACTAAGTCACCATCGAGATGAATGTACCTTATTCCCTCGTTGTATGAGCGTATAAATACCCTCCTCGTATAAATTGGAGAGTAACCGACAAATTTCAAAAGTGCTTTCTACTTGTTTAGTGCTAATGATAACAAATGAAATATACACCGACTAGTAAAAAACGGCAATTATAGCGCCAAAAGTAAATCTATATGATAGAAAAGTGTTTTGTCCATTATGCTTTTTTATATTATCTTATGAAATTAAAATTGTTCCGTGAAACATTTTATGTGTTTTTGCAGAGAAATACATTAAATTTAAGTAAATACCATTTAAAATATTTATTGATTTAAACAAGTTTTGTTTTTTTGTTTTTGTTTTTGAGGGGGTTTTGTGGAGGGGGGTATTTATTGTTTTGTTTTTGTTGGTGTTTTTTTGGGGGGTGCAGAGATACCGATTGTTTGTCCCTTCTACTCTATGTAATTATTATTTTGTATCTCCAGTTTGAACTATATTAGGAATGTTCCACGTGAATATTTATTTTTGAAAAACAGGAATTTTTTAAAAATCTCATCTCTTAAAGTCTGGAAATTTAAATTATATTTAATTTGGTTATGTCTCACAGCAGCATAACTTCTGCTGATTATTATTTATTGTTAAAAAAGTACCTCTCAGCGAGATCACCTTTTTTCTCCAGTAAATATACATATAAAATTTGGTTGATCTATATCAAACTATATGGTGGTTTATAGACAGTAAATTTTAACAATTCACGGCTGAGGCTGTAGAATATTCCGATTGAACCACTGCAGAGGGGTAAGAAACAGACAACCCACCCACTCGCAACGACACTACCTGTTAGCTGTGGTTGGCAACCTGGAATGCTTGAGGATGGGATCCTGGTGGTTGAACAATTTATGACGCGGCATCCAAACTGATCAAGTGACCGGCATCACTCCATTTTGACTTTTACTGGACTGGAAAGCCATTTGGAGAGAACAGATCCGATTAATAAACAGCTCATTTCAATCCCTAGTACCTATATGATTGTCCCGTCTGCATTCTTCTAACTGCTCTTGTCACAAATAGCATCCCAACCCTATTTTATCTTAAAGGCACTGCAAGGCAATCTACCATTAAATAACCCACAACCCATAAAACACCACCAAACCAAACAATTATTAATACAGATTATTTATCTAAATATACACTACATTCAGTGTATTCTTTTGACTTCATACACTTGTTCCATATGGTGAGTGTATTTTGTTTTTAACTTTTTAACGTGTTTTTATTAAGATAACGAATTTTTGTTGCACAAACGTAAACTGAAGAAAATGACATTTTTCTTATTCCATTTCATAAAATTGCTGAAACTTCATAGAAAAATAGTATTGATACTGCTGATTTTATAGTATTTGCCGTCATAGATTTTTTGAATAGCAACGAAAATGTATTGCTGCAGCTATTTATTCGTCAGTTAATTGATGTTTTAAGTAAATCTTTCAAACAAAACTCAGTTTGTTCAGGGTTTTATGTTTAATAGCATATCAAGCTTTATGGGTCAATTAATGTCAAAGCCATCTTTGTCGAAGAACAATAGTGGTACCATTTATCTCATAGCTCGAGGGATAAGGGAATTCATACCTTTCTTCCAGAAAAGTGAACGTGATAGTGCTAGTGAAGTTTGAACTATGATGTCGCAATCCAGCAAGTTAGCCTCTACGCCAAGGGCCCTCCCAAACAAAATTCATTGAATGATTCCATTGTTTACATTGTAATTAAACATCTTTGTGATGAAATCATATACTGTGACAATCAGGCTTTAGTAGGGTGTATTCCAATTCCTGCTGTTGCCATTCATTTGCACCTGAAATCATAAAAATTGGTCAGTCATCTCATAAGATGTATAGCAATAACATACTAAATTTTCAAGAGTCTACGACAATTTTAAATGCCTGTACAAAAAAGTCTGGAAACTTATTGAATGCACCACGTATTTAATTGGACACAAAATTATAACAAGTATACAACGGGTAAAATAATAGAATTAAAAAAATGAATAAACGATGCATAACAATTTTTATGTTTTAATCCTTCGAGAAAACTTTTCATTGCCTAAACACTTGAACAAGTTAGGTATTTTTGTAGATATTTGCGCACGACAAATGCAAAAATACACGTGGTGTTTTCTTTAAAAAAAATCAACAATGAAGCTCCCTTGGTATTCAACACACAGTGAATTTCCCCCTGAAATTCTTCTTTTCAGTGAAACTGCACCGTCGTAAATGAAGACGATGCAGAGGTATAGATGAAACAGTCATAACTATAACAATGGAATGCTTATTTTACATAAAAGTAGGAGAAAAACGGACATGACCGAGTAGGAAATGTGAGCCACAACGAATTTTGCTATCGACTGTGATCTGATCATACAAAACAATAGTATGTACATAACCCATGAAAGTAGCCGAAAGAATAAAAAGCAGTATCCTTCCCTGGGATATAAAAATTAAAATGGATCATTCAATACTAACCAGATCAGATTTGGTTTTTGTAAACAAGAAGATAATTTATCAAACCGAAGCTGTTTCAGCAGATCTCAGAATAAAATTGAAAGAGACTGAAACGCTAGACAAAATATCCAAATCTTGCCAAAGAACCGAATAAATTATAGACTATAAAAGTGATAGTTGTATCCATTATTAGAGTACTTCAAACTGTCCTAAAGAATCTTAAAATCAGGTTTGAAGAATTGGAAATCAGAAGAATAAAAATCATCCAAATGACAGTTTTATTAAAATCAGCAAAATAATTGAGAGAACTTGCTGTCGTTGATCTCCAGTGAATACTGCCATTTAAATATAATAATGAGATATGACAAAAATACCTCCTAACTGAAGAAGCATTAAATACAAGTTAGAAAGGAAAAAGCTGAAAGAAACGAAAAAGAGAAATAATCAAAATTTAAGAATTATGGAAGTGACGGAAATAGCCATCCTGAGAGGAAAAATAACAAATACCCGACCCCCAAAAAATCAGCAAGAGACAAAACTAATCTCGTCCCTCAGAACCAATGAATAGAAAAAAAATGAAACCCGAAACGGGTAAAAGACAAAACGAAGAAATAATTGAATTTTAATTTATTCTGATGCATTAATGCTGTCAGAAAAGTTTATAAACAACAAAAAACGTCAGCCATCATTGATAATAAACCAGATTTGGAAATTAAATCTTGTTATCAAATCCATTAAACATCTAATATTCTATAGTCCAGGCTATGAGTAAAGTATAAAGAATAGAATAAACTGACGTAATTGAAGAAATAAACCAGAGAAGATTAGTGAAAAAAAAAAGATCAAAGCAGATACAGACGATGGATTGTACAAAATAACAAAAATAAATTTCAAGAAAATAATAGAAATAAAAAAAAACGTGATACAGAGACAAAAATAGTGAAATAAAACAGTGATACAGGAAAAAGAGCACAACAATAAAGTAGAGACGTTGTGTTAAATAGCAGAAAAAGAGCACAACAATATAGTAGAGAGGTTTGTTAAATAACAGGAAAAAGAGCACAACAATATTGTAGCGAGGTTGTGTTAAATAGCAGAAAAAAGAGCACAACGATATAGTAGAGACGTTGTGTTAAATAGCAGAAAAAGAGCACAACGATATAGTAGAGACGTTGTGTTAAATAGCAGAAAAAGAGCACAACGATATAGTAGAGACGTTGTGTTAAATAGCATGAAAAAGAGCACAACAATATAGTAGAGAGGTTGTGTTAAATAGCAGAAAAAAGAGCACAACAATATAGTAGAGAGGTTGTGTTAAATATCAGAAAAAGAGCACAGCAATATAGTAGAGAGGTTGTGTTAGATAACAGGAAAAAGGGCACAATATAGTAGAGAGGTTGAGTTGAATAACAGACAAAAGAGCACAACAATATAGTAGAAAGGTTGTGTTAAATAACAGAAAAAGAGCACAACAATATAGTAGAGACGTGGTATTAAATAACAGATTGACGAAATCTTTTATTTGGTATGTTGTGTAGAGAGTTTTACAAGATCATAACCATAAGGATATCACAAAGTATAAGTGACAATCTAAGGTCAGTTGAAATCTTGGTTTTCATTAGACAAGAAAGATACATGACGAAGTTTCGAATTAGAATATAATGTAACTTCTGTCAGAAAGAAACCATCGAAACAAGAGGACTTAATCTCCATTTGACTTCTGACACGTGCAGTCGTTGGTTATTGATTGATTGTTTGGGTTTTATGCCATATCAACCTTTGTAGGTTATTTAACGCCAAGTTCTGTCTATATGTATATACATTCAACCAAAGACGTGTAGTCGGTAATGTATTAAAAGTTGACACGAAGAAATAAAATGTGTGCACACAAAAGTGTCTGCGTTATTCTTCATCTCAACAAAGAACTTAGAACAACTGAGATGACGAGAGAAAACGGTACAGCTGGCGAGAATATGGCAGCGCGAGTGTTATAGCAGCGACATGAGGAGCCGAACGATAGGCGATAGAAGCAAAACTACATCTCTCCTGAAAAATACCATCTGGTAAATTAACAACTGAAATCATCAAGACCAGATAGAATAAATGAATCTGGATTAAAGAAATTTACGACATTCTACAGTCGTAGACAGAGGAAACTCAGAAAGGAACCACGGCAAATACTTATAGTTCGATCGTGTGCCTACTTCTGACATAGAAAATCCTAACCGGACGAATAGAGGAGAAAAAATTATACTCTAAATGGAACCGAAGCATACAATAAAAAAAACAAAAAGGTTACAGAAGAAACAAATGACTTAACCTATATCAATCAAACGATTTTGAATAAAATTTAATCAAGCGAAAAATGACATCGCAATGGGGTTTTGTAGTGAAGTGGAACAGGCTATTTTAGGTGCAATCAACTGCGATAATTTACAGGTCTATTGAAATTAGAAAAGTAAGCATACGCTATGATCACCAAAACTTCGAATGCCTTAAAATGTTTCAGATTGCCTAAACAGTGGTGAAATTCACATGTAACTCAATGAAGAATTAAAGAGAACTTGACCATTAAAAGACAATTCCTAACAGAGGCAAATGAGCTTAACCAACAAAAGAATATTTCAAAGACATTGTATCTTTTCACTGCTATTTCTCATATTTTTGATACCACATTAAAAAGGTTTTAAGAAATCCACATACAAAAAGTCAGGCACCTTATGGTCTCAATTTATTTATATAGAAAGAAAAGAAAATTTAGAAGTGTTGAGTAAAACAGGGACATAGAAACAGACATAGAAATATAGAAAACCATGCATGAAATTGAATTACTAGATTAGAAGTCAATGATTACTCTATTACAAATACTTTAGAGTACTTAAATGTGAATCCATATTGAAGGAGAAAATTAAAAAGAAGTGTATCAAGAGAATAAAGAAAAACGTAGGAATGAGGTTCAAACAAACGAGTACACAATCAGAAGCCGACCTTGAAAGTATAGAGTAAAATAATTTAGGACCTTGAGACCTAGGCAAATCACTTCAAACAAAAAGACTGGATCTTTTTGTAGTAAACAAGAAAAATAAAGTTTGCTAGACAGTAGAAGTAGCCTTGTCATTATATTGGAGGGTGAAGAAGAGAGAAAACGAAAAAAGGAAGCTACTTATACGTTATAAGTAAAGTGATGAAGATTTGGAGTTAGGATTGTATAAATAATTGGTGTAAATGAAACCATGTCAAAAACACTAGAGGCGAAATTGAAGAAATTAGAGATTTGAGTAAGGATTGAGATTTTTCAGATCATAGCAGTTCTAGAGTCGACAAGAATATGGAGGAAGGCGTTATAGATTTGAGATTTGGTATCAGTCCTCCGCGACAACTACGAGAGACATTCCAAACGAGTTGGACTGGACACTTTGGTTTAATTTGGTTTATTTCTTAAATGACATTATGGGTTATTTAATGCCGAAATTTGATCCATTTGTAAATGTTTGATTGTTATCATAAGTATATTTTCAATCTTCCATTGCATTTTTTAAATGCACTTCTATTTATCGGGAATCGTTTGCTTGCACTCAGTTAAATATTTTCAATCATTCCTATCTAACATTTATTATTCTAGTTGGTTGATTGGTTGGTTGATTGTTGGGTTTTATGGCATATCAACCTTTGCAGGTTATTTAACGCCAAATCCATTTTTATGTGAATAATCAGTTCTATTTCAAATAATTCCGTTTAGCCAAGCAGTTCTAATTCACTTAAGTATAAGTACAGATTTTGGTTACACACAGTTAAATGTCAAAACAGTTCTATGTTAAACAATTCAGTTTAATATAAATACAGTTCCAATGTCAAAAAACAGTTCTATTTCAAATATTTCAGTTTAGCATAAGCACGAAGTTTAAATGTAAGTATGGTTTCAGTTTACCATAAGCACGCTGTTTAAATGTAAGCACGGTTTAATTATCAAAAACATTTCTATTTCAAACTATTCAGTTTAGTCAAACAATTCAGTTTAGCATAAGTATGCAGTTAGTTCTATTTAACCCATAGATAGGACCCTTGTCAGGTGCTATCACTCCGGACCAGAGCGGACCTGGGAGCGATGGCAATAAAGGGGTACTCCGCATTCCCCAAACCTCCAGCATTACTGAAAACTCACCATCAGATTGTTTAGTGTCATATCCGGGACACTCGTTGTGGGGATCTTACCCCTCTGCAGAGGTACAGTCGGTGTATTCTACAGCCCCAACCGACTGGGCAATTTATTATTCTATAAATAATAAATATTTGTTAGCACATAATTATATATTTTCAAGTATACCTATCTAATACAAATAATTGACAAACATATCTGGACCAGGAAGTCATAGGGTTTTCCACACTCCCCAGAGCTGGAGGAGAGACGAGACAGTAAGCAACATAATAAACTAATGCAGCAAACGGGCGCATAATGAGTGAGCAGTCACGACTGGATAGAGAAGGTGACCCAGTGTTCAAGCGATTAAAATTTGACTATATACAAATGGTATATCCATACACCAGAATCTGTCCGGGAAAATTCTCTTGGATTTTGTGATTAAACCTAATCAATCTATCCAGGTCAAAAGACTAAATCTAGTAAGAATCAATAAGAACGAATGTACTGGTCAACTAAAGAACTTTCCCATCCCAGCAAATCCCAGACTTGAAATAAAGGCAGGCAAAAATTAAATGAATAACTATATATCAGAGAACTAAAAAAAAAAAAATTGTGGATCATGAAGATAGCACTGATACCGATTACAACAGGAGTTCTTTGAACCATCCACAAGAACCTGGAAAAAAGAATACAGAAACTAGAAAGCTGAGAGCGTCCAGATCGCAGCACAGATCAGATCAGTCCTAGAGAGCCGAGGGGTCTCTTTACTACTCTGACTTCAGTGAAAACAAACTGTTACAACTGGTGTGAAAAACTCGTAAAGAAATAATAATATTGGAAACTCTAATATAGACAGTGGGGATATAGTCAGGATAGAGAGATGTAATTTGGCATAGAGAAATGTGCCATTCTAAGAGTGAAAAGCAGTAAACGACACATGACAGACGGAATAAAGTAAAGTTGGCGACCATAGTCGAGGGTGACCCGAAGGCTCCCTTTTCAATAGCTACTATATCGTGGTGTAGGGGAGGGCGCTACTCCATTACCTGGATTGCTCCACTTTTGTACAAGGACTGGAGGACTTGGAAATAAGAGGACGAGTGGAGACTATCCAAACTACAGTATTATAGAGATCGGCCAGAATCCTGAGAAGAGTCCTTGTGACTTGAGGAGACTTGCTGTCCAGTGAGAAACCATTGGCTAACGCTGGTGTGAAAAACTCGAAAAGGGGTAAAAAAAAAAAAAAACAATAATAATGCACCTAACTTACCAATAGAACTGATATGTTTATTCTGTAAATTTCATGTTAATCCTTAAAATAATAATAATAATAATAATAATAATAATAATAATAATAATAATAATAATAATAATAATAATCAACAACAAAAAAAAGAAAATCTACAAAATTGTCGACTTTGCTGTTCCGGCAGACGACAGAATAAAACTAAAAGAATATGAAAAGAGAGATAAGTATCTCGACCTTGCTAGAGAATTGAAAAAACTATGGAACATGAAGGGGACAATTATACCAATTGTGATTATTAAAGGGCCTGAAAGATTTGGAAGTTAGCGACCGAGTGGAGACCATCCAAACAACAGCATTATTGAAAACAGCCAGAATACTGAGAAAATTCCTGGAGACTTGAGGAGACTTGCTGTCACTCAATCTCCAGTGAAATACCATCAGCTAACGTTGATGTGAAAAACTCTAATGAGTAAATAATAATAATAATAATAATAATAAGCAATGGAACATGAAGGTGACAATTATAACAATTGTGATTGGTGCTTTTGGTACAGTAATTAAAGGATTTTTAAAGGGACTGAAGGACTTAGTAGTTGGTGGAAGGGGGGGGGAGACTATCCAAACTACAGAATTATTAAGAACGGCTAGAGCACTGAAAAGAGTCTTGGAGACTTGAGGGACTTGCAGTCACTCAAACTCCAGTGAAAGTCCATCAGTTAAAACTGATGTGAAAAACCTGAATGAGTAAATAATAATAATAATAATAATAATATATGCACAACCCAGCACCTGTCTGAGAAAATGCCACGCATAAACTTCTATGGGACTTTAACATACAAACGGATCACCTAATCCCGGCCAGAAGACCAGACTTAATAATAATCAACAAAAAAAAAGAGAACTTGCAAAATTGTCGACTTTGCCTTCCTGGCTGACCACAGAATAAAACTGAAAGAATGTGAAAAGAAGGATAAGTACCTCGACCTTGCTTGGGAATTGAAAAAAAACTGGGGAACATACAGGTGACAATTATACCAATTGTAATTGGTACGTTTGGAACGGTAACTAAAGGATTACTAAAGGGACTGGAAGACTTGGAATTTGGCAGACGGGTGGAGACCATCCAAACGACAGCATTATTGAGAACGGCCAGAATACTGAGAAGAGTCCTGGAGACTTGAGGAGACTTGCTGTCACTCAGACTTCAGTGAAAAACCATCAGCTAACGCTGATGTGAAAAGCTCTATAATAATAATAATAATAATACGGAACGATGTTGTTAAAATATAAGTAAAAAGTTGGCGAACATTGTCGAGGGTGACCCGAATGCTCCCTTTTCGATAGCTACTTACACCAAAGTGTAGGGGAGGGCGCAACTCCCTTCCCTGGATTTCTCCACTTTACCCTTGATCCATACCTTATAATGCTGAGTGTTAAGCAAAGAGGCATCAAGTACCATTTTTTGAGTCTTTGGTATGACTCGACCTGGAGATTGAACCCAAGTCTCCCAGGCCATTGGCGAACACTCTAACCATTATGCCAATGTCCGGTACAAAATATAAAGTGGTGTAAATGTGAGAAATAATTTCTTTAAACCAAGAACAGTTGAATAGTGTAAAATGAATGATGAAGCATTATGCATTAACTCACACGACATAAAAAAAATGCAGAGAAAGTAAAATACTTTAACAATAAAAATTATAGGATGTCGACAAAAAATTAAAGTTTCAAAAATTTATTTCTTAAAATGTGATATATAGAGTTTTCTAAAAACAAAAAAAAATGAAGTTTAATTATTGAAACTTAGTCGACTCATCACTCAAAAATATATACTCTACAAACCCATCAATTTATATTTCTGTGCAAAAATCAGACATTTTGGTCTTATCCTCCAGTCTTATACAATAATTGCCGTCTTTAAGGAAATATTTTCAAATGTTTACGCAAAATTTTCCCGATCGGCATAGAATTTATAACTTTTGACCAACTCTCTTTGTAGATATATCTTAGCTTTTTCGGATACTAATGGTTTCTCAGCACTTTTTTCCTTTACACACAGATTCTTTTGTTTCAAATTTCTTATATCAATTGAGGATGGATTATCGAATCGGTGCTGATTTCCTGAAATGGACAATAACAGAATTCATCTTGCTTCCAGCAAATACATAATATGCTTTCTCAACATTTGTTGTCTTGAGCATTTTGACTAAATTAATTATCTATTTTGGTAGAGCCGAAAGTTTTTGGCGTTTGGCACAACCATAATAAATTCCAAGTGTTTCACGGAAAATCTGTCTATTCTAAGTGTCAATATCGTAAATATTTCTTAAATAATTTTTTTTGAAATTATCTATTTATTTTGTAGACGTTCGACATTAATGCAACAAATAACAGCAATCAGTATGAAGTAGATTAAAACTAATAGAAATAATATATTTATTCTGTAATTTTCAGATTAATCTTTATTTACCGAGTTTTCGGGACTCTTACTCTCATTGTTTACTTTTGTTGTCACGTATACTGTTTCGGCCGTTCCATTCAACTTAAAAGTTTCCGCATATAAGCGATACCTTTTAATGCACCATCGTTTTCTTCTGTTAGGTCACCATTTTTAGGATTTAGAGTTTCAGTCAACCCTAATGATTTGTCTTCGAAAGACACAAGCCAAAAATTGATAGAAGTCTTGTCAATGGGGACCCTTCTCCCATTCAGTACTGGTCTATCATACTTAGAGAGCATACTTTGATGTCTTCAACAAGGACTCATGAGATGTAAACTAAAGTCATATGTCCTATCCAGTGGATATTATAGAATCCTCGACATTATGACAAACATGCATACATTCAAACATTCAGGAGGAAATGTGAATAAATACTCATTTTCTTATCTTATGATAATGATGGCTATAACTTTAAAACATGAAACTCCTGATCTTTTCAGTGTACGGAATGTACATCTACGGAAGGCCATAGAATGGATTATCTAAAACGTTGGAATAACCATGAAGGGTACAAAAATAAAATCAATAGTTCGAACACTTCTAAAAAGAATTAATATGTTTACCTAAATATTTATAACTTATTAACCATAGAGAAATAAATCGCATACTTTTTCCAAATCAAACGTTGTGTTCGATAAAAGCCGTCAACTTGAGTTGACAGCTTACATTTAAGCGAGTCTAATCTAGTATTTTACTTAGACAGCCTCCCAAATCGAAAGCACTTTATGGACGCTCTTGGCGGTTTTAAATCCACTCGTTGATCGTTCTAGATAATGCACATAACTTACCTAGATAATAGTTTGATTTACTTAGCACACTGTTTAATAGTTGTGTTTTAAAACTATTCCCATGAGATCATTTTATCCCCAGGGTATATTCAGTATGAGAAAATACCATGTTAGATTTATTGTAAATAATCTTGGCTGAAAGTTTAAATTAAAGCTGTTCTTGTTTTATGGTGGCTTATACTTTCAAAATCTCATTATCATCTATTATCGGGAATTTTCAATGTTTTACCATTCTCTTTCAATTGACATGTGTATTATTTTGTACTTGTGTTCTCACATCAGTTAGTAGCTGGAGATCAAGTGACTGCAGTTCTAATTAATATTCCAGAACTCTCCGCAGTATTATCGCTGATTGTTCCTTATACTGTTGTCTGAATGTTTTCAATCCTTCCTCCTATTTCCGATTTTTATAATCTTTTTATCAATTTCTTTTAGGTTTTTCCAAGCACGCCTATAATAATGAATACGATTGTTACATTGATACTTTCATATTCCACAAATCTTCTGTTCTCTTGTAAGGTCCACATATTTATTTATATTTTTCTCTTCGTACTCTGAAAGAAGAATGACATCCAGAATACGACAGATCTGGGGGGGGGGTATGTTTGCAATGGCTAGATTGGTTCTCCTGGCCAGGATTGAGTGATATATTTGAATTTCACGTTTTTTATTCACTAAGAAACAATTTCTGGTTTGTACATATACTTATAAGTCTTTTGAACAATTTCCAGTGAATCGACCTTCCTGACCATTCCTATTTATTCTAAGCTAATTTTGCTGCATTCAGTCATTATACGTTTCACAGTTTCATCTGTTTCTCTGCAAAAATCACATTTACTGTTGTATCCTGTCTAAACTTGTTTGTTTACTATCAGTAGGTATTCCATTTTTTTTTCTCTGCAAGTGCCCGTTGTGCTATTATTCTCACTTAATTCTGCATGCAAATCCATCTTGTGGTCTCTTGAAATCTCCATGAAATTGTTCCAATTTTTGGTTTCTTGTTTTGTGTGTTTTCTGATTGAACTTTTTATTCTCTTTGTTAGTTTTATTGCAATGTATATTTTCCATGATTATTCCAGCCAAAGAGAATAAAATATTGGTGTATCCTATTCTTCTTTTTTTATATAAAGTCTATCATTTTTAATTCTTAATCCTTACTCGTTCTCACGGTTTTATTGTTGTTGTTGTTGTTGTTGTTGTTGCTGTTCTTGTTTTTTTATGTTCTTTTAGTTTGTTTGTTTTTGTTTCTATTTCGTTTTTGTTTGTTTTTTCTGTCTAATTTAAATTACAATAGGTACAGTCATTATCCACCACCCACCACGTATTATGCCTTTAATAAATTTCCTTTTGTTGAGTTTTTTCCCAAAATCTTCCTTGTTCTTCTACGATATTATTTCATTGCTTTTATCCCATTGTTTCCAATATTTCATCGATTCCAATAACCTGATTATTTTGTCTGTTTGACAATTGAAATTCTTAGTTGATTCCTGTGTCAAAGAACACCAAACATATGAAATATTGGACAATTTTAGCTGTCATTAGCCGGATTATTTTACTCTCTGCAAGTTTTTCCCACCGGTTTAACTGATGTTTTTTTCTTGGGGACCAGAAAGACAGCAAGCCCCCTCAGCTCTCCAATACTCATCTAAACATTTTACCTGATACTATTTACCAACCCGTCCGCTCGGGCAGGATATGACACAAGGTCAATTTTAAGCGGAGTTTAACAGGTTTGAATTCAGAGTTTTCCTTCTCCTAGACTAGTTGCCTCAACAAGGCTGAAGAACTTAGTCTGCCCTACTATATTTACCCATAGCTGGAGGGAGAATAATTGGATTCATACCTTCCCCAAGGGTATTAGTGCTATGTGAAATGCAATCAGTCTCGTCCAGGATTTGAACTCGTGTCGCCGTGTCTATTTCCTACGACGATAACGACTACACCACGGGCACCACATTTTACCTGATATCAGCTGAGCTGTGGTCTAAATACTCAATTCCTCTTTGAATCTTCAAGTCTCTTTTCCAGGTTCCTATAATCTATTCCAAATGTTCCAACTATGATTTGTATCACTGTCACTTTCTTGTTTCATAAGTTTTTTGGTTCTCTGATAATGTCCAGGTATTTATTCAGTTTTTCGTTTTCCTTCATTTATCCGAAACAAGTTTTTTGTAAACTCCGAAATCCACTATTATTATCATTCTTGTTATTGTTAGTATTGTTGTTGGTGGTTGTCCGACATTTCAATTATTAGTTTAATATTTCATATATGGTAAATATATTACTGATATAAATACATTGCTTTCAATTTGTCTTTTTCTTTTAATATTTAAATTAAATCGAAGCAGCACACAGACAAAAGCAAAACGAACATTTCTGTAAAAACACATAAACAAAAATATATACATATTTCAATCCTAAAATCTCAAAAAGTTGAGTAAAGAAATAAAGATTATACACATGCACTCACATAAGTACAATCTGCATACGCTATCAATATTATTCTAAATCGTTTGTAAAGATAAAAAGAGTACAAACATTCCCACATTTTTTGAAAAGTAAACATTTTTCTACACACACACACATTATATATATATATATATATATATATATACTTAATTTATAGCATGTATAATTAACAAAGCACACGATCTTATTATGAAGTATTATGCTAATCTTAAATGCGATTTAAAACCGACACTACAAAGCAGATATCAATAGAAGGTATGGACATAGTTTTTTGTGGTAACTTTCCAGTTATTAATAACCTATCATTAGGAGAAGTAGTTGTGTTCTCATAATGGTTACATTTATGGACGCTATAACAATAGTGTTTGACCATAAAACACAATCCAAATATAGAATTGCGCAGAGGAATCACCTCAGTCAGTAAAGATAACACTAAAATCGAGGGAGCTTAATGGTTTTGGTTTCTTTGTTTTAATGGCATATCAACTCTTTTAGGTTATTTAATGCCAAAGCCATTCTCCCAGAAGAACAGTAGTGGTACTATTTAACCCATAGCTGGGAGGATAAGGGGAGGGGGTTCATACCTTTCCCAAGGGTATTTGCCCGAAAGTGAACGTAATAGCGCGACTGGAGTACGAACTCACGTACTACGATTCCGCAGTCCATCGTTTTAACCATTACACCACGAGGACACCCCCGGAGTATAATGGCTGAAGTGCTGGACTACAATATCGTAGTAAGCGAGTTCGAACTCTGGTCACACTATTACGTCTACTTTCTGATAATACCCTTGGGAAAAGTATGAACTTCCTTATCCCCCTGAATATGGGTTAAATAGTACCACAACTGTTCTTCTACAAGAATGGGTTTGGCATCAAATAAGGCTGATATGCCATTAAAATAGGAAACCAAACTAAACTCAAAAATACCACAAGATTTATCTTTAAATAACTAGAAAGGTTCAACGAAAATTGTAGACCACAAGATGATAACATTATGACAACCTGATAAGTAATAATTACTATCGGTAATAGGGCACCTTTGGTGGTGTAACGGTTTGCAAGCTTGACTAGCAAACCTACACGAGTGAGTTCGATTCTCATTGGGTGCCCAATCCATTCGGCCTTGTGCCACATCGAAGCAAAGAGCTTTGTAAATTACAATCGGTAATAACCAACAACGGTATATTCAGATTTAAAAAATGAAAATTAAAAAAGAGATCAAATAACGGATTGAAATAGAAAATAAAGTATTATCTAGGGAAAATAAATAAGTTCTACTGGACAATTCAAATATGTGACGATAAAGTCAATTAAAAAGATCAATAATTGTCTACTAGGGAAATCAAGATAAACAGAGTAATTTTTAATGTCACCCTTTTGGGGTAGAAAGACTGAGGTTAATGAGTCCATATCAGATATATTGACCGTTCGGAAACGAAAAGCTGCAATAAAACTACTGATGAAAATGTATGACATAATGTGTGACTTAAAAAATTAAACTGAAGAAAACAAGTTTTTTGTAGAAACCACATCAAGTTTGCAATCTGTAAAATGAGAGTAATTCGTTAGTAGAAAATAAATATCAACGATTTTATCAACGGTTTGAATAATATCATCATCATCATCATCCTGTCGTGCCATCAGCACGGATATCACTCTTTCTCGCCACATCTCCCTATCGTTCATCGCTTCCGATAGGTCCTCGGGGGTTACACCCCGTATCCTCACAGAGCTGCTGTATGTAGGTTCGAGCTGGGCGCCCTACTTTTGCTCGGCCATGTGAAGGGGTCCATAGTAGTATATCACTTATGAGCTCCTCCCTACTTCTCCAGCAGTGTCCTGCATGTCTGGTTCATCTAATTTGGATAGTTTTGATGATTGGTGATAGGTGGCCGTACAGCTGCTGCTTTGTGGGGTGTTGCCTCCAATATTCAATATTGCCCGCAGCATTCTTGTGTAGTTGCCGTCAAGCTTTTTCTCCAGCCGTTTAGTGAGCGTCCATGTAGTGCATCTATATAGCAGTATCGATACGATCGCTGCTTGGAAGAAACTGCGTTTCATTTTATCGGTTAGGTCTGACTTCCATATGACCGATAGCCTATTGATAGTAGTCCATGCCTTTCTTAGTCACGTGTCGATATCTGTCTCGGTCGATGAGACACTGCTTCCAAGGTAAGTGAACTTGTCTACTAGTTTCAGAGAGCTACCGTTTAGTGTGGAAATGTCGCCTGTTTGATTAAAGCACATAAAAAATATGAATGCAAAAATGCAAATATTGTGTTCGCTGATATAATCTCATAGCGTTAGATTAAAAAGATTCAAGAAATATTAATTTAAAAAATCATTAGCTTTTAAAATTTTATGATAATCAATTATGTATACTCAAAAATGTTACCCCAGAAACTTTTTTCTGCAGTTTACTCTAGTTTCATGAAGATAAAATGTACTTTTTCCAATATTTACAAATCCACTCATGAACGTGATGACAGTGTGTCTAAATAGAACTGTCCGAAATTCTAAACACAATATCTCTTAATTATCCAAAGAATATAACCGAATAAAAATGATTAGGAGAAAATATATGATGTATTTATTGGCATAAGGGTTTGAGTGTTCGCCAATTAGTCCGGGATATCGGAGTTCAATACCAGGTGGAGTCATACCAAAGACTCAAAAAATGGTACTTGATGCCTCCTTGCTTAATGCTCAGCTTAATGCTTAGGTACGTGGTGTAATAGTTATTGTCGTAGGAAATGGACACGGCGACACGAGTTCAAATCCTGAACGAGACTGATTGCATTTCATATAGCACTAATACCCTTGGGGAAGGTATGAATCCAATTATTCTCCCTCCAGCTATGGGTAAATATAGTAGGGCAGACTAAGTTCTTCAGCCTTGTTGAGGCAACTAGTCTAGGAGAAGGAAAACTCTGAATTCAAACCTGTTAAACTCCGCTTAAAATTGACCTTGTGTCATATCCTGCCCGAGCGGACGGGTTGGTAAATAGGATTAGGTACGAAACACGAGTAAGTGGAACAATCCATGGAAAGGAATTACGCCCTCCTCTACACCTTGGTCCAGTAGCAATTGAAAATGGAGCCTTCGGGTCTCTCTAGACAACGGTCGACCAACTTACTTATTATTTATATAACTATAAGCAAATTAAACATTAAAAGATATATAGGATTCATCAAGGGTAAAAGTGGATGTTATCACGAAAATTCTATATACGATTTTGTGAATAAAAGAAAAACAAAGCCTTTCTTCTTTTAAAAGAATCCAAGTAAGCGACTGAAAAACCAAAAATAGGACTTTTTTAATAAATAAATGAAGTAAAATGTTATTAATTTTTTTCGTATATTTTACTGATTATGCCATAACTTTTGTTCTTTAGGAAAGCAAAAATATTCCAATAGAGATCATTATTTTCTCTCTATCAATTCAGCATGTTGTTTACACGGAAACATGCTCGCAAGCACACACACACACACACACACACACACACATATATATATATATATATATATATATATATATATATATATATATATATATATAATATCCAAAGAAGATGAGTTGTAAATGATTCTATTTTAAAATATATTAGAAGATTTTTATAAATCTCCCGGTGTACTCAATGTTAACACATAGATTTATAATTCTCCCTCCATTGTATGATGTTTATCTGAAGAAGTTGTTTTCTTTTAAGGGGTTGCCAACTGAAATAAATTTATAATAAATTTATAATTGAGTTTTTTTCCAATTATATGAATTTTCATATTATTGGGAAAAAAACTCAAGAAACCGTCATTTGGCTATTATAAATTTATTTCAGTTGGCAACTCCTTAAAAGAAAACAACTTCTTCAGATAAACATCACACAATGGAAAGAAATCTTTTTATATGTTCTTTCAATGGATTCTTACTCATTTAAGAGAGAGAGGGAGGACAAAAAGATATAGACTAGAAGTTGATATCAAAACCGGATGCAATGACATCATCTGGTGTCATGTATCCTTATGTATCTAAAAGAAAAATTCAACACGACTCGTAAAACCTTCGGTAACTAAAATCTTGGTAATGAACTAACCTACTTTTATTTTTAGAAAAAAAAAAGTCTATTTATTTATTTATTCATTCATTTATTCATTATATATATCAAAATGAATTGATTCACGAACAGAATTGTATTTTTAAAGTTAATGAACCATTCCAAATAAATGAAAAAATAAAATCCTAGTGATTTTTGTTAAGAAGAAAATTAAATTTTCATTTTTATGAATTTTTAAGGTTGTACTTATTTATGGGTGATATCATATCAACTTATAAAGTGATTTTATGCGTGAGCAAACGCACACATACAAACACAGATATGTATATATATATATATATATATATATATATATATAAGTATATATATATATATATATATACTAATCGTACAAATAGCACGTGGTTCTATTACTCTCGTTTGCCGTCTGCCCATACCATCTATTCCACCAATCAGGTATTGTAAACTGCATTCAGTGTCCACTCTGATGTATACAAGTCCTTGCTAGTCGGCCAACCCCGCCGCGACGATTTATAAGAGTCCATATGAGAAAGTCGCTAATGAGTTCGCCCTTACTTATCCGTCAGTGCCCAACATGTCTTGTTCGCCTTACTAGGATGTTTTGTGAAATAGGAGGTAAGTGGCTGTACAGCTGTGTTTTAGATTTCGTACTACGAATCTCTACAGAACTTTTTAAAATGGTTTCAAATTAAAAAGTGCAAGAAACAGATGATATCCCACAGAAACCATAACAAACGCAGACTACGCAGATGATCAAGTGCTTCTCGTTAATACACCAAACCAATCCGAATCCCTGTTGGATAGCCTGGAGCAAGTAGCAAGAGACATTGGCCTCTACATGAACACAAATAAAACAGAGTTTATAGGTTTTAAATAAGCCTCTGAAATTAGTAGACCAGTTCACATGCCTCAACAGCAGCAATATCTTATCAACTGAAAGTGATGTGAGCATGCGCATAAGGAAGGTGTGGACTACTACAGACAGGTTATCGATCATATAGAAATCTTATCTCTCTGATAAATTAAAACAGGGTTTCTCCCAAGCTGTGTCTGTGTTAATACTACTGTGTGGATGCACTAGATGTGAACTACATAAGAATGCTCCATACGGATTTTAACAAATCCTGAAAGTAACGGCCTACAAAACAACATCCATATATTGGCAGACTGGTCTCTTTGATCTTGATATGGCAAACGGAAGGAAAGCTCTAAATTCAAAACTGTTAAAAACCGCATTAAGAACTGATCTTCACTTACGTGGTGAGTTCAATAAGTTTCCAGACTTTTTTGTACAGGCATTAAAAATTGTCGTAGACTCTTGAAAATTCACTATGTTATTGCTATACATCATATGAGATGACTGACCAATTTTTATGATTTCAGGTTCAAATGAACAGCTACAGCAGCAATTGGAATACACCCTACTATAGCCTGATTGTCACAGCTGATGAATTTCAAAAATGCAATCTGGACGTGAGGACACTTTAGAAAAACGATATGCAATAAAATTCTGTTTTAAACTTGGAAAAAATGATGCCACAGAAACGAATGGAATGCTTCAGACTGCCTTTGGGGTATCTTGCATGAATCAAGCATCAGTTTTTGAGTGGCATAAGAGGTTCAAGGAAGGCAGGGAGTCTGTGAGGGATGATGAGAGGTGTGGGAGGAGTAAGGAAGTCAATACACCAGAGTTGATTCGCCAAACGGTTAGGGTTAGGGTTACTATGTTGAGGTTTAAAGGGATTTCAGGAAGAGCTTCCTTGGGAAGAGGCCAGCACTCTTCAAATCGGGTCAGTGGCATTTCCACCAGGACAATGCACCAGTCCACAACTCCATCCTTGTCACAGATTATTAGACCAAGATGGGCATCAAGACAGTTCCTCAGCCTCCCTATAATCCAGACCTTGCTCCCTGTGACTTTTGTTTATTCCCTAAGCTCAGAGGCTGTCGTTATGAGACAATTGAGGAGATGAAAGAGGCTGCGACGAAGGTCATTAACACGCTCATACAAGAGGACTTCCATGGGGCCTTCCAGAAGTTGTTGGAACGGTGCAACAAGAGAATTGCAGCCGGAGGAGATTACTTCTAAGGGGACTAGAGTTTCATGTGTGTACTATCAATAAAAGTGCCCATACGAAAAAAGTCTGGAAAATTATTAAGTTATTAATGATCCTCGTACATCCTACTCGTGCGAAGTATTGGTGTATATATATATATATATATATATATATATAAAGGCGAAACGTCGATGGGTCTCTCTACCTATCTGTCTGTGTGAGTGTCCAATTATAACTTAAATGAAAAACTACGACCCTTGACAAACAAAAATCAATATATTATGATTGAGTATCAGCCAAGGTAAGTTGTATCATTGTAAAGTTCGTATGAGCGAAGATATTTGTAAATTAAAAAAAAGTGTCAAATTAGCATTAGAAAACAAAACCACATTTCAAAAACTTCGAGAAAAATACATTTACGATATACAATAAAACAAATAGAAATATTTATCGTGATAATATAATTAATAATGTATATAAATATTTATATATACTGTTTATTTAAATGTTTGGTTATTTCATAAATTATAACATTTATATTCTAATCTAAACAAAAATCCATTTGAATAATTTAAGTGTAAAATACTTTTTTAATGAAAAATTATTGGATTAAAACGAAATAAAATGATGAGTTATTGCTCAATCGTCGCTGAAATAATAGTAAACAGTAAACTTGTAAATCCAAATTTTATAAAAAAAAAAAAAAAGGTGAATCTAAAATAAGAAGAATAATGTTTTTGTTTTTGTTTTTTTGTTTTTTTGTTTTTTCAATACTGAAGAATTATTCTATTCTATTTTTAAAATTAATAAAAATAACGTTCTTAATTCGATTCTTTGTTTAAACAGAAGATATAAAATATGACAAATTATTTTTGTCCCCAGCGTTAGCTAATGGATTCTCACAGGAGTTTGAGTGACAGCAAGTCTTCTCAAGTCTTCAGGACTCTTCTCAGTATTCTGGCCAATCTTAATAATGCTGTAGTTTGGATGGTCTCTACTTGTCCTCTAATTTCCAAGACTTCCAGTCCCTGTACCAATCCTTTGGGGATTGTTCTAAGTGCATCAGCCATAATTGGTATCACTGTCATCTTGATGTTCCATAGTTTTGTTTTTTTTTTTTTAGTTCTCTAGCAAGGTCTAAGTACTTATCTCTTTTTTTCCCTTTGTTTTATTTTCACTCTGTTATCTGCCATGACGGCAAAGTCCACTATTCGGCAATCTCTGGATTGTATATATACCAGTTGATTCTATGGTCAGATTTAAATTTTTTGCACAACTCCCAGCGTGTTTTTTTTTTTTTTTTCTGCTTATAATGTGATTAATTGTTTCGTCTCTATCACCACATAACCTACATTAATTATTATTATTATTATAGATACTCCTTGAGAGTTTTTCACATCAGCGTTAACTGATGGTCTTTCACTGGAGTTTGAGTGACAGCAAATCTCCACAAGTCTTCAGGACTCTTCTCGGTATTCTGGCAAATCTTAATAATGTAGTAGTTTGGATGGTCTCCACTCAACTTCTTATTTCCGAGTCCTCCAGTCCCATAGTTTTTTCAATTCCCTTTCAAGGTCAAGATACTTATCCTTCTTTTCACTTTCTTTCAGTTTTATTCTGTGGTCAGCCGGGATAGCAAAGTCGACAATGTTGCAAGTTCTCTTTTTCTTTTTTTCTTTTTTTTTTTTTTTTTTTAAGCTCTGGTTTTCTGGCCGAGATTAGATGATCCATTTGTATGTCAACGTCCTATAGGAGTTTATGTGTCATTCTCAAGGACAGATACAGGGTTGTGCATATACCATTTGTTCATATGATCAAACCTAAATTTCTCACACATGTCCCAGTGGATCACCTTGCCCACCCAGTCATATCTAGTCTTATGCTCCTTCTGTGCTAATTTGCCACCTTCGCTTATGTTATTGATAGTTTCGTCTCTGTCACCACATAACCAACGTTTGCTATTTTGTTGCGTATTATCTATTCTCGATTTGATATGATTGGTTCTTATGGTGTTGTTTTGTTCTGCTATTAGGAGAGATTCTGTTTCTCTCTCAGGGTTTTCTTTTTCTTAGCTACGTACAGGTTTTCTCGTGTGCGATGTTGTTTATTAGTCGTTTAAAATGCCCAGAGAGCTGTTTTTCTTCCTATTTTTATTTTCTAGTTATTGTCATTCTGTTGGTCGTTGTGTTGTCAGTATCGTTTCTGGTGGCTGTAATCAGTTTTCCCTCTTGCTTTTCTATGTCGTTATCGAGTCGTTGTATCGATGCGTCAACGCTGTCTTCAATGCTGGCAAGTCCTCTTCCTCCTTCCTTTCTTGATGCATATAGTCAGTCAACGTCATTGCTGGGATGTAATGCCTTATGCATGGTCATTCTGGTCCACTTCAAAAATGGTCCCGAATATCTAATGAGGGATTATAGCACAGGTATTTATTCCTTTGAATAGGTTTCTGCTACATATGTTTGTCTCTAGTAGCTTTTTGGTTCTCCTGAGATATTCTTTCCGAATTTTTTCTTTCAACTCCACTTGTTTGATGGTGTCAGCTTCCAAGATGCCCAAGTATTTGTAGGTTTTCTTTTCTCCGAGCGTTCTAATCTTGTCTTAATTAGGCAGTTCCATTCCGTCCGTCAAGTGTCGTTTGCCGCTTTTCATAACTAGCATGGCACATTTCTCTATGCCAAATTCCATCTCTAAGTCCTGACTGTTTATTTTCACTACGTATATTAGAGTTTCCAGTTCTTTTTCATTTTCATGTCGTCCATGTACCTTAGGTGATTGATCTTTTTTGCGACCTATTAAGTTTGTATCCGGTTGTGCATTTTCTGAGTATGTGGTTAAGTGTCATCATCGCAATTATGAATAGTAGCGGTGATAGTGCATCTCTTTGAAATATACCTCTTTGGACCTTTGCTTCAGCTAAGCTTCTCCCTCCTGCTGTTAATTACACTTTCTATGTTTTCATAGTTTTCTCGATAAAGTTTATGACTTCATCTGATATTTTGTACATTTTGCGGCAGTTTATTATCCAGCTTCGCGAGAACATATCATATGCCTTTTTATAGTCAATCCAGGCCATAGCAAGATTTTTCTGTCTGGTATTGCTCTCGTTTAGGATGTGCTTATCTAAGTAAAGTAACTCTCCTGTGCCTCTGGATCCTTTGCGGCATCCTTTCTGTTCCTCAGGAAACAATCTGCGGCTTGTTAGCGAGTTGTAAATCGCTTTCCTTATTTGTGCTGTTAATATTTTCCACATCATCGGTAAGCATGTTATAGGTCTGTAGTTGTTTGGTGTGGTTCCTTTGAGGGGGTCCTTCTGGATCAATGTGGTCTTTCCTTTGGTCATCCATTCGGGTACATGTGCTCCTTGTAGACATCTGTTCATTTCTAGTGATAGTTTGTCGTGAATGGAGGGGGATTTCTTAAACCAGAATCCATGTATTCTATCATGGCCGGACGTTTTCCAATTTGATATTTTTTAGTTTTGTTTTGAGTAAATCGATGTGTATTTTCGCTTTCGGGCCTCCTTCGAGCCTTTCTAATTCTTTTGTCATATTATTATTATTATCATTATTATTATTAAATGAATGTTTTAAAAGACGTTTTATTCTTACTTTGTTAATCATAGAAATGCAAATTAATAAATAAATTTTGGAACAAGTTGAATTTTGATAATATAATTGAATATATATATATATGTGTGTGTGTGTGTGTGTGTGTGTGTGTGTGTGTGTGTGTGTGTGTGTGTGTGTTGTTTATCATAATGTTTACTTATTCCAAAAATTATAACATTTATATTTTAATTTAAGCCAAGTTACTAATAAGGACGCTTATGATAAAGAATTTTTTAAAAAATCAGTTTATTGCAAAAAATAAAATTATATATGAATGCTTTTTTTTAATTGACAAACAATATTTAAAGTAAATTAAACTCATTTTTCTGTGAAATTGCATAGTTAGGTAATATTTAAAGAAATCATTTTTTAAATTACAAACACTTCTTATATATTATTATATTATATATTTATATTATTTTATATTTTATTTTATTTATCTATTCATTTATTCATTCATTTATTCGTTGTGAAATACCATCTTTTTTTCTTCCTTATTTTACTTAAAAACAAATTTCAACTTTTTATCCCTTTGAACAATCTACCGCTAAAATACTTTTTTAAAAAATGAAATATTAATGAATTAAAATAAAAAAAATAAAAAAACATTGACACATCGACATCTGTATAGCCAAACATTTCTGTACCCGACGACAAATGAAAGTAATGGAAAACTTTCAAAAATAATAAAAGACTGATCGAAAGATGATCATTAAATCTGTTAAGAATCAGCTGATCCTTATCAAGCTGATAAGGATCAGTCGATCTTCTGTCGAGGATAATAACCGAAATTAAGATAGTCGACTATTTTACAGAAATTGAAGGTTCTACTGTTGATATCAGGAGATCTGATAAGTTTACCTGGAGCAATCAAACACTATGTATTACCGAGCCAGTCTTACGATGGAGCAAGCACAATATCAGGTAAAATATCTAGTCTAAAAAAAAGATTAGAAAAAGGCATTCTTTACGCGCTACAGTGCACATAATTTACATTTAAATTTTAATTGATGCCTTAATTTCCGATATTTATTTAAAGTTGTATTGGGGGGTCTAGAAAATATCAACACCGTTTTTTCTGACTGTATATCCCATCTTTCAGTATTTAAAGAAAAACAGTTCAGTTATATTCAATCTCTCTTATCTAAAGAAAACTGAGATACTAGATGGGCGTCCGGAAAGTTATAAGTAAAAGCAGTCTTGTAGAATTTACTAGCACTAGTTCAACAGAGAATTCTGGCTGGTGAAATTACATTTTAAAATTTCTACTCCTAAACTAACTGAATCAATGAGTAGACAGGAAAAACTCAGTACATACGAATTATCCATTATTCTTATACTCGAGTCTAAAGAATACGACAAAACTTTCGTTTTATTTCCGTATACTTACAGAAAAATAGCTTCGATCTGATAACGGCTTCTCATCAGATTCAATTTTTAAACTTTTGTAAAACATTGCAAAATATGATTAAATCTCAATTCAAAAATATAGAAATATATTCTTTGTGTGGAAAACGATTCGCACAAAGAAGATAAAAAGAAAAATATCCCATCATTAAATTGCATTGGATAAAGGAATATTTGATGCATGAAAGAAATTCACACTGAAATCCTATTGAGTAACTTTTTTTGATATTATCATAAGTTCTACAAAAGACGTTCAAATGAATGGATTTCTTTTTCGTTGCTCCAAGAAAACGATATGTTTTTAGGGTTAAGGAAATAGTAATTTATATTTATTTACTTATCTGTTTATTTACTTTTTTGTATCATATTCTTTTTTATCTATCAAATTATACATGAATTATATTTATCTTAATTATGTGCAAATTTATGATTAGTATTTGATTGTTTACGATATTAAATTAACACATAATTTGCTTTATTTTAAAAACAGTTTCTTGAATAACCTAATCTTATAAAAATTAACGATTTTATATAGAACTTATTTATAAATTTGGTGTTAGTGACCGAACTTTATTATTCATTTACTTATTTAACATTTAAGAGGGGTACTTAGAGTTTGTACATCGCTGATTTTTCTTTTGATCTTTTAACTTTGCACAGAATTTATTTCACAACATTTGCAGCAGATTAAAATATGAAATTAAGTGATGCTAGATTTGTTTGTTTTTTTTCTTCTTCATTTTTTTATTGATTATCGATGACTGTATATATATTAATTTAACTATATTTTTCTTTTTATTTATCACTGATATTGTTTTATTAAATCACTTTACTTTTACTGTTAAAGAAGCGTCTCGATTTCTAACGTTCATTTCTACTTTATTTTTTAAATTAATTATTAGTATTTTTAATTGTTATAGTAATCGTGGTTGTCATGATGGTAGTGGTCGTCGTCGTTGTCGTCGTGATAATAATGATAATAAAATCTTTCCATTTTGATATGTTGATAAGTAAATATATGACTATACGTGTTTCTATATATTTTTAATAAGTGATCAAAGAAAAATCAGACCTCCAAATACTTGAAAAAAAAAAGCATGATAAAGAATAAAAAAAAAAAACTTTCCGGGAACCATGTGGTCGAACAAAAGTTCGACTACATGGCTCCCGGAAAGACATATATAAACGTAATTAACCTGCCCCGAAATATAAATAAATAAAATCTCTTAAGAAACTAGAAAGATCAATTGCTAAACTGATAGTTGTTTGTTTTTTGAATGGGTGGTACCGTGATTCAAATCCAAAAGTGACTTATATGAGAAGTGTTTAAAGATTGATAACAATAAGAAATCAGTAAGAACAAGAAGCAGGAGATTAAACCTCATAAACTCAATTTAAAATAAAAAGGGAACTATTTAAACTATATGAACTTTGAACTTTTAAAGGCCTAAGTACATATATTTAGAGAGAGAGAAAAAGAGAGATGTATTATTCGGTCCAGTTAAACTGGAGTCGGGAATAATTTCGTCAGGACAAAAAATTATCCAACTATGAACATTTGAATTTTCCTGGTAATTTGAAATTTGAGGTGAAATGAATAAAATAAAATGAAATAAAAAGATGAGAAGATACCATGTGATGTGTACGTACTTTTCAATGGAAGGGTAACTGAATTAATAGGCACGAATATTAATTTTGAATTTTAAATTTTAATTTTAAATTTTGAATTGAAATTAAGATAAGTATTACAGTATCCTTACGTAAGGTTATTAAGGAATGTTGTACTTCCCTAAATTATTATTAAATCTGGAGTTTTAAGTTTAAATGTATTTAGAATTTAAAAATTAAAAAATTTAATTTACTATAATTCCAACTAGTAATAAAAACTAAAAAACCGGAAGTGGGCGAAATGGGAAGGAAACTCTTCACCCTTCTTCTACCCCCTCCTGCCCTTCCTTCCTGTGTCTATTCTGAATTATTTTATCCATTAGATCTGAAGAAGTCCTGTTATTTTTGGTGTTATTGATTCATATCAATACCCATAACAGGATGGAAATGAATTTATAATCCTAATATGACCGATTTTTTGGTTTTCTTAAAGAATATATATGTATATATATATATATATATAGAGAGAGAGAGAGCGACAACATCTAAATTGAAAGTTAATTGTTTAAGTAAAGAATAAAATCAATCCACAAGGCTTGAGTGAATTAAAAGGTAAATGTTGGACTTATGCTTACTCTTGAACTTTCAAATCCTAATTCGCGTTACGATATTATCTGAAAAGCATGAATAACAAAGTTTGGAATTTGATTCTGCGAAGCTGGGAGAAAATTAAAAATCTAATACACTGGCTTCCGGCGAAAAAAAAGTATAAATATATATGCAAGTGTATATCACCGGAAGTCATGGGAAGCAGCATGGTGGATGAGAAGTCAGGTGGATGAATCCAAAGTTCTGTCAACGATGAGCTTCACCAGATGCTGGACAGAAGAACCTCATAAATCAATGACAAGGATCAAATAGTTCAGACAAGAAACTACTGCTACTCATCTTTAAAAGTGACGTCTATTAATGAGGCAAAAACAGCCAACGAATGACTACAATGAATCTGATTCAAACAGTATGTTCCAACCGTATCGCCCTTCGCGCAGGTAAACAAGAGGTGCATTCTGCTGAAATTGGTTTTGACCCCAGTGTTCAAAGATCAGCAACAGAACTCATACCCAAACCAAAATTACTTAGATGCAAAAACATTGTTAACATAACGATATTTAACGTTAGGACTTTAAACACACTAAACCAACTCCCCGAGCTGTTAACATATGCAGCCGAACACAGTAAAGACACCGTATGCACGGAACATAGATACTACCACAGCAATTAGAAATAAAAAGCCACGATACTGGTAATGGATTAATATTTGGCTTAGCATCTGCAAGGAAACATTTTGTCAATGCCGCCATTGGAGATATAGGAATGCTTCTCACACAACAAAATCCAACTAAGAATAATGTGTACTTCGTGTAATAGCAACTCCAGCGCAACAATTGTGTCTTGGTTTTGTCTCACCAATGCCAGTGATGAAATGGACGTTATCATCGTCTATAACGAGTTATCTTTCCTTGAACGACACATTCAAATCACGTTCGGTAGAAACATGAATGCTTAAATAGGCTAAGACAGAAATAACAAATTCTGCTTACACCCTTCATTAAACGGAAATGGCGAACATCAAGCATATTTTTCACTCGATAACAGGCTGGCATGACTAAATATCAAATTTCAAAATAGCAAAGAAAAACAATGGACTTACACCTACCCAGATAACTCTAAAGATTAAATGTTCAGAAGTGGATAACTGAACTGTGGGGCAAACTCCTCTTTTGAGGGCGTATCTTCCAGTCACAGAATCATCTCAGCAAAGATTCACCTGAGACTAAGCAGAAATAAGACGCAGTTAAAGCTTCACAATATGACTGGTCTTCACCCGCCAATAGTAACTTTAGAAATCATTATACAGAAACTGTTAGAAACAAGTTTGATACTCTTCTAGAGGCATCTATAAAACATACTCAAAATGACAATTAAAACTTTGTTACTACCCATATAGAAGCAACAGCTGTGTGCATCCAACCAAACGAAGAGCCAAATGGGAAGCTAGAGCAATTAGAGAAAAACGAGAAAACATGAAAAAAGCATCTTTACTTAATAAAAGAAACCCACTAAATGCCAATGCCCAGAAACTTAAGCCCAGTAACACATACAAAAAAGAACAGATCGAATACATTCAAGGCCAAATCAATAAAATCAGAAACTCCATAGAAGATAGACAATTATGATTAGCATGGCAGAGAGTAAATCAAGTAAGCGGAAGGAAGATGATCTCGAGAGCAAAACTAAAACCTGCCAACCAAGAAGAAAGACTTCAGAAGTGGAAAGAGCATTTTAAGAATCTGCCGGAAATCCCACTTAAGTCACTGATAAACCTATCAAAATAATCATTAATAGTCAACTAGATATCAAACTTGGACAGTTTATGGATAAAGAACTTGACGTAGTACTGAAAAATTTAAAAACAGAAAAGCTGCAGGCCTCAACGAAAGTATGGAAGTCAAGGAAATTTAATGACATAATTCTGTGATTATACCATGCAAGTCTATAAAAAAACACAATAGAGAAATAGATAAACTCTTGCATTCTCATCTTCCTTCAGAAAATTATTCTCGGAATCACTAACAGCTACAGAGGCATAACTCTTACCGTTATAGCTGCTAAGGTTTATAACAGTCTGCTTCTCAACAGAATCAAATTCTGACAATCCGTTGAATCATCGAAGAAGTACGAGCAAAAAATCTTGAGGCAACACTATTGTTCATTGATTTCTCCAAATTGTTTGATTCCAAACCCAGAGGAAAGATGGAGCAAATGCTACAATCTTGTAGTCTTCCCAAAGAAACTGTTACAGCTATAATGATACTTTATAAATAGCAATCGTTCGCTCACTTAATGGCAACTCCGACTTCTTTGATATTGTCTCAGGAATCTTGCAAGGAAAACAAGTCTTTCAAAGAAAGATAAAACCTTATTTTCTTCATATTCCGCTATTCATATAGAATGCCAGGTTTGCAGATAGAAAACAGTCATTCAAAAGAAAATGCAATTGTCATTTTACACTACCATATAGAAGAATTTCAAGACTCGTTTAATGAATATACAAAGTGGATGTATTTGTATACAAACACACACACACATAATCTTTTTTTATAATCTACCAAAACGACGTACTTCGAACATCGACAGATCTAATAAAAGGAAATGACTTTACACAAAAAGAAAGCAAGAATACAATATCCCACAGATACTAAAGCAGACTCTGACTACACAGATAATTTAGCGCTTCTGATAAATACACCTGCATAACCTAGTGCAAGCAGCAGAGGATATTTGCCTCCACGTGAACGTAAATAAAACAGAGTTCATGTCTATTAAACGAGAAGGGCAAGCCACTAAAATCATTGGAACAGTTCACATACCTCATCTGCAATATCTTATCTACTGAAAGTGATGTCAACATACGCCTAATGAAAGTGTGGACAGATTTGGACAAATTAGTAATCATATGGAAGTTTGATCAATCCAATAAACTAAAGCGGGATTTCTTCCAAGTTGTGGCTATATCGATACTACAATATGTATGCACCACATAGACGCTAACAAAACGCATGGAAAAGAATCTAGATGGGAACTACGCAAGAATGCTGTTAGGAACAAATCCTTGAAGCAACCCTCTACAAAGCAGCGGATGTAAGGCCACTTACCTCCCATCTCACAAACCATCCAAGCATGATGAAGAAGACATGCGAGGCACTGCTGTAGCAACAAGAATGAACTCAAAAAACGTTTTTCTATGGCCCTCCTACACGTGGACGTATCAATGTTGGCCGAAGAGTAAGATGTTGTTTGGAGGACCGGTAGGGAGCGATGGATGTTTGGGACGGATGGAGAGAGAGTCAGGGAAATCCATACTGTCAGCGCCTTTTGATGATGATGATGATGATGATGATGATTCCTACAGATAAGAGATTTGATCATTTTAAAAATGTGTCTTTCAAATTTAGTACTTTAGATCCAAAACATTTTACAATAAAGATAATGTGAACTAATAAGAATCTTTTGCGGATAGACACTTAGACCTGATACAAAGTCAAAATGAACTCTTGTACAACTATCTATATTTTACCATATTTCTTCGGAGTTTACCAATGACTAATATTGTTACTGAATGACTAAAACTCATAAAGTCGAAACTATGTTCTATAATTAATGAGGATAGGTTTGATTTGGTTTCTTTGTTTAATGGTATATCAACCTTCTAGGGTTATTTTATGCCAAATGCATCCTTGTAGAACAGTCGGGGTACTATTTAACTCATATCTAGGAGATTAGGGGGTTGAAATTAGGGGAAATTATCGGTGGGGGATTAGGGGTTCTTAATGGTGGAGATTATCGGTGGGGGGTTAGGGGGTTCTTAATGGTGGAGATTATCGAGTTTAGCTTTTCTAAAAGAAAGTTGGTGAGATCGATTATGATAACTTTGCGAGAATCAAGCTTTAACAAAAGAGGCTATTGGAGTTGTCATTTACTTGGCGTGGCACAAGATCAAAAGAATGAAGCACTCACTAAGAAGCAAACTCACTAACAATGGCCTGTTAGCCGAGTTTAATAACCATTACACCATACGGGAAGCCCAAAGAGGTTTCCGTTGTTAATTCCTTAAAAGTTATTTCGTACGAGTCGTAAGGCCGTTTTATCAAAAAGATGTCACTTTTAAAAATTCAGCGTATTCATCACCTATTCATTGTAAAGATTCTAAATCAGATCGATGATTAAATATGTGTAACATCAATATTTTTCTCGTTATAATTCAATTCTAAACGTTCTACTAGTTAAATTATTTGATTTCATATTAAAAAGAAGAAAACAGGCCAGACAGAACATAGTATGATTACTAATTAAATAGTAAAATAGGATCCACCCACAATGTAGCACGTGTTCTTCTTATTTCTCTATATTTTCATGGATTGCGTGTCTGGGCCATGTTACTTTGTCGAGGCAAAAGACTGCGTGTTCATCAACCAATTATGGCACATCATTCTCAGTGGGAATTCTTAGCATGACTCATCTACAATAACAGATCACATTTCTCTTCATAAAATTGATTGTACAAAAGAATAGGTGGGTAATCTGTTGAAGTAATTGTATTCGACTATTGTAACACGTGGTTGGGCTCTTCTAATCTAGGCTGAAAGAGAAGAAAACATTTTGTAAAAAACATTCAGGTAGAGAAAGACAAAAGTTTATTTCCTTCATATTCCGCTATTCAGGTGGAATGCCAGATTTGCAGATTTAAAACAGTCATTCAAAAGAGAATGCAATTATCATTCTACACTTCCTAATAGAATAATTTTAAGACTCGTTTAATAAATATACGTAGTGGATGTGTTTGCACACACACACACATACACATACACAAATATATATATATATATAACCATTGTCGAGGGCAACCAGATGGCTCCCTTTTCAATATCTACTACATTAAGGTGTAGGGGAAGGCGCTACTCCTTCCCCCAGATTGCTCCACTTTACCCTTGATACATAGCTTATAATACTGAGTGTTAAGCAAGGAGGTATCAAGTACCATTTTTTAAGTCTTTGGTATGATGCGACCTGGGACTAAACCCTGGTCTGCCGGACCATCGGCAAACACTCTACCTGTTTGACCAATATATATACGAGATTGAACTTTTTAGATTTTTAATTAAAAACAAATTTTCTAAAACAAATATTGTTTTGAAAAAAATAAATGAGTAAAAGGGATTTTGAAAATCTATTAGTTCTGCTGTATCTACGTCACAAGTTTTTATAGTTTACTTGACGTTGACATATATTTTAAGCAATGTTAGATATTCATATGAATTCCTCATGTAGGTTCCAACGGATTAATCAATTTAGATTATGCTAGCCTTTTTGATTTTTTCTGGAAAATTTCAATAGAATTATTTCTGACAAAGTATCACATCGTAATTTATATTTGTATTGTTTTATTAATGAATTTTGTTTTATAAAAACGTGTATACAATATTTCCAGAATTCAAAAAACTAATATTTTTACTAATTCTTTGAATTGTAGAATTAATTCATTATATTACAATTCTTTATAAAATATAATTGATTTTCAGAGCACAGATGGAAATCATTGAAAATCCAAGTGATAATTGAGAACGAGAGGATCAATGAAAATCAATGGCGACCGTCCAATTTATAATATGAATATAAAATTTTACTTCTTTTTATCCACTTTCTTTATATTTTGTTTCTTTTATGCAAATTTATTCTGCCTGGTATTCAAAAATATATTAACAAAAGGAATATAAGCTGTTGTTTTTCACTGAAAAGATAAAGAACTGCGTGTGTGTGACAAATATAATTAGATTATCTATAAAAATTTTCGCTTTCGAGCGGATGATAATGCAGTGATATAGCAATAAATATACAATTAGTAGCAGGAGAGTGGTTTTATGACATTAAGATGGGTGAGAACTAAACCAGTTTAAGTCTGGGGGCTAAAAATGGGATCATTCTGTTTATGTGTGCTTAAAATGATTCAAGGTCACTTAATGAATAACTGTTGGAGAAAAGAAAGGATAGAAAAGACAAAAGGTAGTGACGTTCAAAAGTAAAAAAAATATTTAGAACAGGTGTTAACGAGAGAAACAGACTTAAAAGGGTAAAAGCTGCTTCATCAGAAGAGTTCATTCGAATAATTCTGACATCGTTCAAAATAATGTATAAAACATGTTTGTTAAATGGTTCAAAATAATTTTTTCTTTGTTGGGTTACACAATAAAACTTATTTCATAAACTTTCTAAGAAAACACAAATCAGCATTTCAAGTATACGAATATTCAATATTCATTTTAATAATAATAATAATAATAATAATAATAATAATGCAAATTGGCACAGGAGTACGAGGCGAGACACGACTGGGTGGGCAAGGTGATCCACTGGGAGATGTGCAAGAAATTTAAATTTGACCATGCCAACAAATGGTATATGCACAACCCAGCACCTATCCTAGAAAATGACACGCACAAACTCCTGTGGGACTTTGATATACAAACGGATCACCTAATCTCGACCCGAAGACCAGACCTTATAATAATCAACAAAAAAAAAAAAAAGAAAATCTGCAAAATTGTTGACTTTGCTGTCCCAGCTGACCACAGAATAAAACTGAAAGAATGTGAAAAGAGAGATAAGTACCTCGACCTTGCTAGAGAATTGAAAAAACTATGGAACATGAAGGTGACAATTATACCAATTGTGATTGGTGCTTTTGGCAAGGTAACTAAAGGATTATTAAAGGGCCTGGAGGATTTGGAAGTTGGCGGCCGAGTGGAGACCATCCAAACAACAGCATTATTGAAAATGACTAGAATACTGAGAAGAGTCCTGGAGACTTGCAGAGACTTGCTGTCACTCAATCTCCAATGAAAGATCACCAGTTAACGCTGGTGCGAAAAACTCACGAGTGAATAATTATATATCACACCTTGTGAGTTTTTCACACCAAATATGAGTGATGGTTTTCCTCTGGTTTTTAGAGACATTGACTTTCTTCAGGTCTTCACGAGACTTCTAAGAATCCCTACAAATTTTAGTAGTGCTGTGGAATACCCTTTTTTAAATCTTTGGTATGACGCGACCTGGGACTGAACCCTGGTCTGCCGGGCCATTGGCAAACACTCTACCCACTTGACCAATATATATACGAGATTGAACTTTGTAAATTTTTAATTGAAAACAAATGTTCTAAAACAAATATTATTTTGAAAAAATAAATGAGTAAAAAGGAATTTTGAAAATCTAACTATTGGCAATTGACTATTCATCATCTAATCTCCAGTTCATCAAGTCTACCTTCGAGGTTCTTTGAGAACGTTCCAAGGTACCCACGATCACTTTCATGTTCCACAGCTTTTCCAGCTTTCTTGTAAGGTCTAGGTATATATATTTATCATTTCTTTTTTTTATTTGGGTTCCCTCTATTACTGGCACGGTGATAGTTTTTAAGGTGCAAGATCTTTTCAATTTCAATTACAGGACCTTGTATTTACTTATATCTTTATGTTTGGCTGATAGTTTCTTGTTGGTAGGTTCTGGTCCTGTGCGGCTATTATTAATCCCTCTGTCTCCACTTTTAGTCCGACACTTTTCAGCCATGGACTATTCTTTATTATATCTATATGAGCTTTTCTAATTCATAGTGCGCATCGTCTACGTAGAGGGCTTTGTTCCCAAGTGCTTTGATTTAATCTTTGGGCTTTCTCTTCTTTTTTTATGTTTTTTGCTGCCTCGGTTACTTTATATTTTATGTCGAATTGTTTGGCAAATTTTTTAATTTATTTCCTGATTTGATATTCTTTCTTTTGCTTCTTGTGTGTGTTTACTAATTGTAGCACCCAATTTGTTGATGGTGATTGCTTTATTAGTCAATTCGAGATGGATTAAGTCTCTTACACCATTTTCTCTCTTAATGTTGGGACGTTCTACCACTGTTCTTGGGTGATGCTTTTTGTGACAGGTTATTAGTTTTCTAATTTTAGTATCAATCTTTTTTAAGCTAACGTCTAGTTTGTTATATTAAAATAGTATTTCAGTACTAATATTGCCAGGGTCTTAATTGTTATAACATTTCACATTCAATTCTATTCTTAATATAACTCTTATTCGTGTATAATATTCTTTTCTTACTTTTTTATTATCTATAGTATGATTTATACCATTCGCTTCATTAATAACTGAATATTCATAAGAAATTTCAGATTTAGATCACCCGAAAGTGTAATCTAAATCTGCAATTTCCGTGTTAATACCAAGTATAAAGTTCTTAGACTTTACTAGCAAGCCTTTCCTAAATGTGACTTTTGCACATTTATTTTGACCAAATTGGATCCCTATGTCGTCACTAAATCTTTTTACAGTGCTTTGTAGACTTTCTAAATCGTCATCATTTTTGTATATAACTTTAAATCTTCCATATAAAATAGGTGGTTTATTTTTTAAAGAGAAGTTTTATATCCATCGTCAGTGTTTTTGAGTTCTATGAGATGTGTTAGAGCTATGAAAAATAAAGGAGAAAGTGAGTTTCCTTTGAAGATTCCACTGTTAATGTTCAGATTAGTAGTTTTGAGCATGCCTTTTTCATGGATTCATCTGAAGTTAGTATGCCAAATTTCTATGTTGGATTTCAGATATTTTATTATAAATGAGAACATCTTTAAGATGTTTAGAACTTTTAGAATCCATTTATTATAACCATTTTACTCTTTTGCGAGTTTTTCACACCAGCGTAAGGTGATAGTTTTTCTCTGAACTTAGAGTGACAGTAAGTCTCTTTAAGTTTCCAAGATTCTTCTCAGTATTCTGGCCGATCTTAAGAATGCAGAAGTATGGATAGTCTCTACTTATCCTCTGATTTCTAAGTCTTAGTCCCTTTACTAATCCTTTGGGGTTTGTTCCAAGTGCACCAATTAAAACTGGTATCACAGTCATCTTTATGTTCCATAGTTTTTTTTAGTTCTCAACCTAGATCTAGCAAGTACTTATCTCTCTTCTCACTTTCTATTAATTTTACTCTGTGGTCTGCTAGACGGCAAAGTTCACTATTCGGCAGGTTCTGATTTTTAATTTTTTTATTTATTCATTTTTTTTTTTTTTTTCTGTTAACTATCCCCAGATCTGGTGCTCAAGCCGGTGATCTGTTTGTATCTCAAAATCAGCGAGAATTTTGTGTGCCATTATTATTATTATTATTATTATTTACTCATTAGAGTTTTTCACATCAGCGTTAGCTGATGGTTTTTCACAGGAGTCTGAGTGACAGCAAGTCTCCTCAAGTCTCCAGGACTCTTCTCAGTATTCTGGCCGTTCTCAATAATGTAGTAGTTTGGATGGTCTCCACTCGTCCGCCAACCTCCAAGTCCTCCAGTCCCTTTAGTAATCCTTTAGTTACTATTCCAAATGCACTAATTACAATTGGTATAATTTTCACCTGCATGTTCCACAGTTTTTTCAATTCCCAAGCAAGGTCGAGGTACTTATCCTTCTTTTCACATTCTTTCAATTTTATTCTGTGGTCAGCCGGGACAGCAGAGTCGACAATTTTGCAAGTTCTTTTCTTTTTGTTGATTATTATAAGGTCTGGTCTTCTGGCTGAGATTAGGAGATCTGTCTATATGTCAAAGTCCCAAAGGACTTTATGTGTGTTATTTTCTAGGACAGGTGCTGGGTTGTGCGTATACCATTTTGTTTGTATGGTCAAATTTAAATTTCTTGCACATCTCCCAGTGGATCACCTTACCCACCCAGTCGTGTCTATTATTATTATTATTATTATTATTGAATTTTCAGTTTTATTTTCAGTTTCTTACTGGATCTTTATCCTAGACCGATAACGAGGGAAGGTGGTGTTAATATGTATTTTGTGTATTTATGTTTTTTGTATTTCATATAGGTTGAGACAATCAAATATCTTTTTAATGTGTTTGTCCCTTTCTTAATCATACCCAGTGCTCCCACAATTACTGGCAGTGGTAGTTTTAAAGTGCCACAATTTCTCAATTTCTATCTCCAGATCTTTGTATTTATCATTTTTCACAATCAAATATTTCACAGTCTTTACATATTTTCCAATGAATCTAACATCCTTGTTTACATTCTATTGGTGTTAGAATTGGGTAATTGGACACTAAGTGGTAAACTGAATAAGTTTTTTTGTTATTATATTATTATCTTTTAGTATTGCATTATCAATTTGAAGGTATATTTTCCGTTTATAGTCGTTAACCATTATCAGCAATTATCATGTGGGACAGATTTAGATATTTAATCTCCATTTAAGTTCAAACTGTCGCGATAAGATTGAAGTTTAAAACGAAAATAAAATATATCATACGATTACAAACATTAGAGCAATGCTTCAGTTATTCCTTGTTGAAAATACATTCCTCTTCTCCTTATACCCTTTTTCTTTTTCATCTGTCAGTTGAGGTCAACTGTTCAAGTTTTCATGAAATAAACATGTCGGCTGTTTATTACTTTCATAAATGCGATAGCGTGACGTGGCCGAGTCATGTGACCCTCAGCACACATGAACGCTTACCTCGGCTTTTATTCGTGGCCGTAGTTTGCTCATGCGCTTCCGCTAGCACGACCTCCAGCAGCCGTCACAACTGGAAATTATAACTATTATAATAATTATTATTATTATTATTATTCCTTCGAGGGTTTTTCACACCAGGACTTTCTGATGGTTATCCATTGGAGTTTGAGTGACAGCAAGTCTCCCCAAGTCTCTAGGACTCTTCTCAATATTCTGACCGATCTTAATAATGCTGATCTAGATGATCTTCACTTGCCCTCTTATTTCCAAGTCTTCCAGTCCCTTTACCAATCCTTTGGGTATTGTTCCGAGCTCACCATTTACAATTAGTATCACCGTCACTTTCATGTTCCATAGATCTTTTAGTTCTCAAGCAAGGTCTAAGTACTTATCTCTCCTTTTACTTTCTTTTAATTTTACTCTGTGGTCTTCTGAGACAACAAAGACCACTAATCGGCAGGTTCTCTTTTTCTTTTTCTTTTTCTTTTTTTTTTTTTTTTTTTTCTAAATATGACTAGGTCGGGTCGTCTGGCCGAAATTAGGTGATCTGATTATATCTCAAAATCCCAGAGAACTTTGTGCGTCTCATTCTCTAGGACGGATTCTGGTTTGTGTATATACCACTTGTTTGTATGGTCAAATTTAAACATCTTGCACATTTCCCAGTAGATCAACTTCCCCCACTCAGTTGGGTCTAGTCTTATATTCTTCTTGCGCTAATTAGCTATTTTGTCACATTATTATTGTTTTTATTATTTTACTCCTTGCAAGTTTCTCACACCAGCGCTAGTTGATGGTATTTCACTGGAGTCTGAGTGACAGCAAGTCTCCCCAAGTCTCCAGGACTCTCCTCAGTATTCTGGCCGATCTTAATGTTGTAGTCTGGATGGTTTCCGCCCACTCTCCGATTTCTAAATCTTCCTGCCCTCTTACCAAGCTTTTGAGGATTGTTTCGAGCGCACCACTTACAACTGGTAACTACATCACCTTTATGTTCCATTGCTTTCTAGTTTTCTGGCAAGGACTACTTACTTTTATCTTTTTTTTTTTTTTTTTTTTTTTTTTTTCGTTTTCTTTGATTTTTACTCTATGGTCTGCAGGGACGGCCAAGTCCACTATTCGGTTGGTTCTCTTTCTTTCTTTCTTTTTTGTTTTGTTTTGTTTTGTTTTCTATCATTTGGTCTGGTCCTCTGGCCAGGATTAGGTGATCTGTTGGTATTTCAAAATCCCAGTGAATTTTGTGTATCTCATTCTTCAGTGCCAATTCCGATTTATGCATATACCATTTGGTAGTGTGGTCAAATTAAAAATTTATTGCACAATTCCCTGTGGATCGTTTTCCCCATCCAGTCGTATTTTGTCTTATATTCTTTTTGAGCTAATTTGCTGCATTCGCTTATAATGTAATTAAATATTTCTTCTTAATCACCACATAATATACACATGCTATTTTGTTGCGTCTTATCTATTTTGGCATTATTATTATTATTATTATTATTATTTACTCATTAGAGTTTTTCACATCCGTTTTTCACATGGAGATTGAGTAACAGCAAGTCTCCTCAAGTCTCCAGGACTCTTCTCAGTATTCTGGCCGTTGCTGTTGTTTGGATGGTCTCCACTCGCCCGCTAACTTCCAAATCCTCCAGGCCCTTTAATAATCCTTTAGTTACCGTGCCAAAAGCACCAATTACAATTGGTATAATTGTCACCTTCATATTCCATAGTTTTTTCAATTCTCTAGCAAGGTCAAGGTACTTATCTCTCTTTTCACATTCTTTCAGTTTTATTCTGTGGTCAGCGAGGATAGCAAAGTCGACAATTTTGTAGATTTTCTTTTTTCTTTTTTTTTTTTTTTTTGGATTATTATTAGGACTGGTCTTCTGGCTGAGATTAGGTGATCTGTGTGTATGTCAAAGTCCCATAGGAAATTATGTGTATCATTTTCTAGGACAGGTGCTGGGTTGTGCATAAACCATTTGTTGGCATGGTCAAATTTAAATTTCTTGCACATTTCCCAGTGGATCACCTTGCCCACACAGTTGTGTCTAGCCTTGTACTCCTTCTTTGCCAATTTGCTGCATCCGCTTCCGTGCCATATTTTCTCCTGGGGTGTTTTTCATACCAGTTTTAATTTGTGATATTCTGAGTAATAGTAAATCTCCTCGGGTCTCCAGGACTCTTCTCAGTATTTTACCTAATCTTTATCATTTTGTTGTGTATATGGTCTCGATTTTTTCTCTGATATTATCTTTATTACGTGATTTGATATATTGTTTTACTGAAATTGGGATTTTGAATTAGTTATCAAAAAATGAAAAATTCTTGTAGTAAAGTTGAAAAGAACATCCCTTTTCTTGAGTATCAAAAATTAGGGGCGCTATCGCGTTGAATTAAGTAACGGGGGATATTATTCTTTTATAAGTTTTAAACCAAAACTAATTTGCGAATCGCTCCAAATTTAACAATCAGAATACACAGAAAAAACAGCACGTGTAAAACTTGCAGGCATACTATAAAAGAAAGAAAGAAAGAAAGAAAGAAAGAAACGTGCAACGCTTTTCTACAACAATAATAAGTAACGTTGGCGACCTTAGTCGAGGGTGAACCAAAAGCTTCCTTTTCAATAGCTACTACACCGAGGTGTAGGGGAGGACGCTACTTAATTCCCTGGATTGCTCCACTTTACCCTTGATCCTTACCTTATAATGCTGAGTGTTAAGCAAGGCGGCATCAAGTACCATTTTTTGAGTCTTTGGTATGACATGACCTGGGATTGAACCCCGGTTTCCTGGACCATTGGCGAACACTCTACTCATTAGGCGAAATACTAAAAATTAAATCGAGTTCTACAAAATACTAAAAATAGCAGTTTTTATCTGATGGAAAGTGAGTGTTTTAACATAATTACGCCTTTCGATTCCACCAAATTCCCAAAAGTCGACTCATATGTGATGACCTAATCGTCATCCCCCCCCACACACACACTTGTATTTATATATATATATATATATAGAGAGAGAGAGAGTTGGAGAGCGAAAGAGACGGGATGTTCTGGGCCGGTCTGTAGGCATATCCTTTCTTTTTCCGTTTTCTCCTTTTGTCTATACACGGGTCAAGGCAGCGGCAGATTAGAGCAGCAGCAGTCAATTTAAGGAACGGGAGGCGGCTAGGTAACCGTGATATAGAAGCCGAGGCCCCAAAGAAGACCACGTGACGCTGGAGAGAAAAAAGGTGCAAAACAAGATATATACAGTTGGAGGCGAGTAGCGGTAGAAGGCAACTGAAGCAGCCAACTCATGGCTCGTAGAAATGACATCTAGCTGAACCGAGGAGAAAAGGAACGTCCAGAGAGAGAGAGAGAGAGAGAGAGAGAGATTGCAAAGCGAATAATGAAGCAAGCAGGAAGTACCCACCATCTAACTGGATAACACCTAAATTATTGCTGGGAGACCGAAATGGTAAACCGTCCATTGAAAGGACAATGATATACGAAAGACTCGATATTCAGAAGACATAGTGCCGCTGAATATATATATATATATGAAGTCGAACTTGAATTCTCTCGGACTCCGAAACCCATTACAATATTTGTCTTTAATGTTGCTTGTACCCCATACCAAACCTTCTTTTTATTTCACGTTATCTCTTGTCGTTTTTGTTATTATTATTAAATTGTTGATTATCGTAGCCTTGTGTTTGTCATCTTTCTTTCCCCAATTACTACCGCCACCATGTTCTCGTGTGTCCTCTTGAGATATCCTTCATATAGGAACCTTGTTGGTCATACCCTGAGACGTTAGAATCTCAGTCTCCGCATAAATATAAATTTTATTCGTGTCAAAGATCATAGGCCGTGATAAAATATCATCATCATCATCATCATCATCATCATCAAGCCGAGCTGTTAGAATTGATTTCCCTGACTCCTGTGTCCGCACAGTGCGGTTGAAAGTAAGTTCTTGTTGCACGTTCACGTAAAGGGGTCCATAGGAGAACATCACTTCTACAGCAGTGTCTTCATCTTATTTGGATGATTTTAGAGATGGGAGGTAAGTGGCCTTATAGCTGATGTTCCCGTCAAGCTTTTTCTCTATACGTTTTGTCAGTGTACGTACGGTAGAATTGACACAAAAGAAATTCTGTTTTAATCTAACGAATTGATCAGACTTCTATATGATCGATCACCTATCGATAACTGTCAGTGCCTTTGCTAGGCGCATATTGATATCACTTTCAATAGATGAGACGCTGCTACCGAGGTACATGAACTAGTCCACTAATTTCAGAGAAACGCCATTTAGAGTGGAGATGTCTCCTTACTTAAAACACATATACTCCGTTTTGTCTGCATTCAAGTGAAGGCCAATGCCTCCTGCTGCTGCTTTGGCCTGGATATGCGTATTTCACAATCAAACTAGGACAGTTTACTCAGAAGAACATAAGGTAGAAGTGAAAAAAATTTTAAAAAAGCTGCCGGTCTGAACGAAATATCCCCAAAAGTATGAAAGATAAAGAAATTTGATGGCTTTCAACTTTGATTTTACAACACCGTGTATAATCAGAACACAATAGAGAAATGGACAAAAAGCTGTATCCCCCCCTTTTCCTAAGAAAGGTGACCTCGGAATCACCAAGAACTATAGAGGCGTAACTCTTGCTTGTATAGCGGCTAAGGTTTATAATGTTCTGCTTCTCAGTCGCATCGAACCAAAAATTATGTAAATTCTTAGAAAAAATCAAAAGGGTTTGCGGAGAAATCGATCCACAACATCACAGATTCTAACAATCCGCCGAATCCTAGAAGGAGTTCATGCAAAAAAACTAGAGACAGCACTTTTGTTTTTTGATTTCTCCAAAGCATTTTATTCCAAACACAGGGGTAAAATAGAGCAAATACTTTTAGCTTATGGTCTCCCTAAAGAAACTGTTACATCCATAATGATGTTCTCTTGTAACATGAAAGTCAAGGTTCGCTCACCGGATGAAGACACAGACTTCTTCGACATTGTTACTTGAATTCTACATTAGCGCCATATCTGTTCACAATCTGCCAAGACTACGTACTTCAAACATCGATAGATATCATCATCATATCGTGCCGCCAGCACGGATATCCCTGACCCTCGCTCGCCACTTTTCCCTATCGTTCATCACCTCTGGCAGGTCTTCAGAGCTACATCCCGTATCCTCACAGAGCTGCTGTATGTATGTTCGAGCTGGTCGTCCTGCTTTTGCTCGGCCATATGTGGGGGTCCACAAGAGTACATCACTTATGTGCTCGTCCCTGTTTCTCCAGCAGCGTCCTGCATGTCAGGTTCGTCTAACTTGGATAGTCTTCGTGATGGGAGGTAGGTAGCCGTATAGTTGGTGCTTTGTGGGGTGTTGCCGCCAGGACTTATTCAATATTGCTCGCAGCATTCTTGTGTAATTACCGTCTAGCTTCTTCTCCAGCCGTTTTGTTAGCGTCCAAGTAGTGCATCCATATAGCAGTATCGATACGACCGCGGCTTGGAAGAAACTGCGTTTCATTTTATCGGTCAGATCTGACTTCCTCGATAGATCTAATAAAAGAAAATGGCTTTATACTAAAAAAGCCAAAGTGCAGACGATATCCCGTAGAAAGTATAACGGACGTAGACTATGCAGATGACATTGGTGTATTTACCCAAAACCTCCGCATGAACAGGATGTGACACAAGGTCAGTTCTTATGTGAAATTTTGCAGGTTTGAATTCAGTTTTCCTTCTCTTTGACTGGTTGCCATACCAAGATTAAAGAACCCATTCTGCCCTACTATTTACCTATAGCTAGAGGGAGAATAGATGAATTCATACCTTCCCTAGGGTATTAGTTCTATATGAAATGCAAAAAACCTCATCCAGGATTGGAATTCGGTTCATCATGTCTATTTCGTGCCTTCAAACTCGACTCTAATATGATGATGTCCTTTCATTAAAAACAGGGAAACTGTAGTGTTATCGTCACATACACGAAAACTAAAACAAACACATACACACACACACATATATATATATATATATATATATGTGTGTGTGTGTGTGTCCGGTACATTGGCCTAGCGGTTAGAGTGTTCGCCAATGGCCCGGGAGACCTGGGTTCAATCCCAGGTCGAGTCATACCAAAGACTCAAAAAATGGTACTTGATGCTTCCTTGCTTAACACACAGCATTATAAGGTACGGATCAAGGGTAAAGTAGAGCAATCCAGGGAAGAAGTAGCGCCCTCCTCTACACCTTGGTGTAGTAGCAATCGAAAAGGGAGCCTTCGGGTTACCCTCGACTATGGTCGCCAACTTTACTTTATATATATATATATATATATATATATATATATATATATATATATTGTATCAGTAAAAATAAGTACATCCTTGACAATATTTTTAATAAAATTTTCTTCAAAACGAAAGATACAAACATATTATTAATTCTAATAGAACAGTCAAAACAAATATTTTTTGCTATTATAGATCACCAAATTTCACAACATTGAATCTACAGCCAAAAGTATTATTGCAACATTTCTATAACTATATATATATATATATATATATATATATATATATATATATATATATATTTACACACACTTTTTACTTCTACCTAACATTTTTGAATACAGTTTCAATGCTGTAGAGTTTGATAATGAATAATTATGATAATTATAATAATGATATTAGTTTTGTATAATGTTGTACAAGAAATAATAAAATAGAGGTCTCTTTTTGTAAAGAAAAAAAATCAAGTTTTTTTAAAAGATTGTTAGGAGTGTACTCATTTATCAGTAATTCTCTCTCTCTCTCTCTCTCTCTCTCTCTCTCTCTCACACACACACACACACACACACACTTATATACGCACACAAGTATATATATATATATATATATATATATATATATATATATATAGTCACACAGAATCACTTGTTGATACTTTGACACGTCAGTTCCGGAAGGTTTCTGGCTAGCACTCTAGTCGATAGGCCGCGCCTAGCGTAGGTGCAGATCTGGCCGGGTGTGGCTTATCGACTGTTGATTTCCTCAGGCCTCAGGAGGCCATCCCCCCATGTTTTAACCCCCTTCGAGGGGTTTATTGCCTGGTCCTTGAGGCGCCCCTAATAAGGGGAATGCCGACGGGACCGTAGGTATTTTTAGAAAGTGCCGGGCGCATATGGGCTCCGGCCCTGCGCCCGGACCCACCTAAAAAGTGGCCTTGTGTCGCACTTGCACGTTCGGTGGGGCGCGCAATAAATATCCACTTGTTTATACTTTGACAATTTTGCACGGAGATTTTATTCCACTGACACAAATTTCTGTCTAGTTTTCCCTTATAGATTTCAGTGTCAAAAGAAATCATAAGTATTTAGCAATAATTCAAATTTCTCAAAACCTTCACATCGTACAATATTTTTTTAAAATCATGCTTTTTACAATATTAAAAACATATATTCGATAATTGTATTTATTTAACTTTTAATGTAATTCTTTTTTTCGAAAAGTATCAGATATTTTCGTTAAAAAGTCAATTACGGTTTAATCTGTTCATTTTTTCTTCAAACAAAATATCTACTTGAATTTTTAAGTAACTGAAATACCCATTGACCCATTGGGTTAAGAGTCAAAATCATACAACAGTTCGTTAAAAGGACATTTAAACGATTCGTTTGTACTGACAATGGTTTGATAAGTATTATTTGTGTCAAGAAACGCAAAACACTTACTTGTTTGCAATCAGATTAACACGGGAAACTAACAAACATGGAAAATCCATTTTGGCGGAACGGTAACGATAAAAATCCATAAACTAATAATAATTTTATCGGATATTAATAATACTATTAATTAAGTTAATACTGTTTTGAGAAAAAAAGAGTACGGAGTTTTGTATAGCAATATTTTTCTCTTAAAGAATTTTTTTATATTAACACTTTTATATTTTGTTTAAACTGACCGCACCTCCGCAATTCCAACGATGAAAACAATGTTTTTCCATGGGTTCAGTATGCGTATCAAATTAGGTAGTTATAGCTCAAGCCGTTTGGCTGTCTATGTCTACAAGTAAATAAACTCTTTCAATTATTGATACAAATTTCATGAATTTTAATCATCTAATTTATTTATTGTGATTTTATATAGATATCATTTTTCTTGTACAGTTATGAAATTTCAAAATTAGTTGGCTGTATTTTAGAGTGTAAAATCCATACCTGCCAAATCATATACCTCTTTTCTTTCCTTTTCTTGCTATATTGAATGAAATATGATTTAATTTTTGTTAAAAAAAAATTTGTTTCTCAATAAAATATTTGTTTTGCTTTTTTGTGATTTGTGGGAATGGGCTCAAATATTATAGACTTAATCGATACATATCTTTTTCTTTTTTGGGGGGGGTGTTATCACCCTGGTTGGCGGCTGATGAGGACAGAGTATCGCACGTGCTTTCACACGTTGTATGATGAAAAAAAAAATACTAAATCTATACATTTCTTTTTCTTTTTGGGTGGGGGTGGCGGTTCTATAGTTTGAACAGAAAATATCACGATTTCTCATCGCTAAAGTTAAAAAGATGAAAATTTACGTATGTCAGTCTGTTGAGGTTATCAAAAGATCCGCTTTGTGTATATATGTAACTGTAAGAGAGCCAAAAGATACATAACAGTAATGGGATTTTATTGCAAACAATGATAGAAATATACTCTCTTCAAGTTATTTTCTATCAAATTTAAAACTTAATAATAATGCGGTGTTCACACTTGTCTAATTCATTATAATTTCATACGATAGATAACTATTAGCTGCTAATTAAAGGCTACTTTACCAAGTTCTTATTGAAAACTTATTCATGAAATGTAATCATTTGAATAACTTTTTTTTTTCTTTTTAAAGTATAATAGGTATGTGCTAAATTACAATGTACTTTTTAAATCTATACAAAAAGCGAATTTTCTTCGTGTTATTTGATTGTTTGAACAAAAAATATCACTATTTTTCATTAGATATTCTTAGCATTTAGTGAAATTATGTAACCAACTCCACACAGTGTTTTGATGTGATCAGTTAGTTTGAGGTGCCCTGTTTTAATCGAACCACTCAGTTTATTTAAAAGCACATACAGTAAGAAGTGCTTAAAAGTTTTACCTGAAAAATTAGTGAAAAATGTACACATTTTGTTCTTCTCAAAAATATTGACTCTCTTGAAATACTATCATTGTTACGAATAAAATATTTTTCCAGTGTGGTTTACTTGTGAAGTTAAAAATCACTAATGAAAGTACAAACTGATCTTTAGAGGGTAGTGTTCACTAATGGCCGGAGAGACCGGGTTCAATTCAAGGTCGAATCATACTAAAAACTCAAAAATGGTACTTCATGCCTCCTTGTATAACACTCATATTATAAAATAAGTGCCCGTGGTGTAATGGTTATAGTCGTAGGAAATGGACACGGTGACACGAGTTCAAATCCTGGACGAGACTGATAACATTTCACATAGCACTAATACCATTGGGAAAGGTATGGATCCAATTATTCTCCCTCCAGCTATGGGTAAATAGTAGGGCAGACTAGGTTCTTCAGCCTTGATAAGGCAACTAGTCTAGGAGAAGGAAAACTCTGAATTGAAACCTGTTAAACTCCGCTTAAAAATTGACCTTGTGTCATATCCTGCCCGAGCAGAGGGGTTGGGTAAATATAATATTATAAGGTAGGGATCAAGGGTAAAGTGGAGCAATCCAGGGAAAGGAGTAGCGCCTTCCCTATACCTCGATGTTGTAGCTATTGAAAGGGACCCTTCAGGTCGCCCTTGGCAACGGTCGCACTATATATATATATATATATATATATATATATATATATATATATATATGTGTGTGTGTGTGTGTGTGTGTGTATATATATATATATATATATATATATATATATATATATATATATATATATATAATTGCTTTTTGACGCAGTTTATGACATGGTTATTTTTCATACTTTTTTCATATTTTCATTTTATCTATTTTTCATGCTGAAGGAATTTTTTTTAATTGAATACATAAGGTAAAATGATTTTTTAAACAAACATCAATTCTTCGATTAAAAAAGTTACGTTTGCTTGTAATTGGTAGGGTGCTCTAAAATAGTTTGTTGCTAATATTGCTTAGAATGGTATATGAAATAGGAGAAAAGCCATCAATTCAAGGTTATTTTAAATAAGATATTGAAATAATTGTATCGAAATATCATCAATGTTAATATTTGAAAAGAGTTTATCTGCCTCCGGTTAACGGTCAAAAAGTCAGCATAATGCTGAACCCAAGTGGAATATCTCAATGTAAAAATTTATCATGGGGAAATAAGAGATTTAATTGAGAGACAAGGTCCATATTGCCGAAATATATAAGTAATCATACAGAATTTAAATTTACTTACCAAACAAAGAACAAGTCATTATTTTACTATTATTATTATTCCTATCTAATTAAAAATTGCATTTATAGATTAATTTTCAAATTGTAGGTGTAAAATAATTACAAAACATTATTGAAATTTAGATCTACGATTTGGATAAAAGCGAAAAATATTTCATTCGATAAAGTGTCATTGAACTAAGAGATTACATTTCTTTAATAAATGGCTGGAGCAATATCAACTACATATATATCTACCAACCCCTCCACTCGGGCAGGATATGACACAAGGTCAATTTTTAAGCGGAGTTTAACAGGTTTGAATTCAGAGTTTTCCTTCTCCTAGACTAGTTGCCTCACAAGGCTGAAGAACCTAGTCTGCCCTACTGGAGGGAGAATAATTGGATTATCAACTACAAAAGATGATAAAAGAATATGATTAGTGAATCAGTTTTCTTGTTATGTTGATTTCTATTTAATAATAACAATGGTCGTTTGTTGTTATTCAATGTTAGTCAACCAGAAAAATTGTAAAATCCCCGCAGCGATTTAAGTTTCGAATAATAATAACAATGAATTACAATTCGAATTTAATCACATATCCCCAAACAAAAATGACCATATACATTTTTACTCACAGTATAACACCAAACAAAAAAGGGGAATAATCATAAAAGTTCATCAATAAATAATAATATAAAATTCAAACAACACATCGCATCGGCCAATGCCTATATCTTCATGGAAAAAATATCAAAATAACATAAATAACAACTCTCTTCCTGAAAGAGTTTAAAGAGCTTGCAGACAATAAAAAGCGGACGAGCTTGAGGTTTATGAAGAGGCTGTGAATGACGTAAAAATGTGAAGTCAAACCATTTTTAAGAACAAACGGTCGGCATGCAAAAATATATTTAAAGTGAAGAAAGATTGTGGAAGAGAAAAAAGAAACAGATAGGCCGGATATTTTCAGAGAAACTGCAAATGACATACAATTAGTTTAGGAAAACTAGACTGAAACAAGTGGAGCTGCCTCTTTTTTTAATTCTTTTTGTCAGTCCTTTAAAAAGGTTAAAATCATCGTTCAGACTAGAAGAAAAAAGTACTGAAAATCTAACGAATACAAATTATGCATAAGGGAAATCCTAATCCCAAACGTTAGTTGAATTGGAAGATAAAGAATCAATTCTGCTTTTAACCGAATAAAGACAAGTCATCATTATCATCATGTCGTGCCACTAGCACGGATATCCCTGACCCTCTCTCGCCACTTTTCCCTATCGTTCATCGCCTCTGGCAGGTCTTCAGGGCTACATCCCGTATCCTTACATAGCTGCTGAATGTATGTTCGAGCTGGTCGTCCTGCTTTTGCTCGGCCATATGTGGGGGTCCATAGGAGTACATCACTTATGAGCTCGTCTCTGCTTCTCCAGCAGTGTCCTGCATGTCTGGTTCGTCTAACTTGGATAGTTTTCGTGATGGGAGGCAGGTGGCCGTATAGTTGGTGCTTTGTGGGGTGTTGCCGCCAGGACTTATTCAATATTGCTCGCAGCATTCTTGTGTAATTGCCGTCTAGCTTCTTCTCCAGTCGTTTTGTAAACGTCCAAGTGGTGCATCCATACAGCAGTATCGACACGACTGCTGCCTGGAAGAAACTGCGTTTCATTTTATCGGTCAGGTCTGATTTCCATATGATCGATAACCTATTGATAGCTGCCCATGCCTCGTTAGCCGCGTGTCGATGTCCTTTTCGGTTGATGAGACTCGGCTTCCTAGGAAGGTGAATTTGTCTACCAGTTTCAGAGAGGTTCCGTCTAGTGTGGAAATGTCGCCTGCTTGATTAAAGCACATATATTCAGTTTTGTGTGCATTGAAAAGTACTTGAGTTAATATCCTTCAAAAACTGGAAACTCTATTCAATCTGATTTTTCTATATTACCAAACCTCCTGGCAAATCTATTTTACAATTGCTATAACATAAAAATCTTATCTACCGTATATGTATTTTTCTACATTACATCAATAAAATCTATTCTTAAATCTATTCATTCTATAAACCTATTTTTTGTGAATCTTAATGATAAATTTAACAATCAAGTTCAGTCAAAATCAAAATCAAAATAGTGCATACAAATGTTCGCTTGTATTCCCATGCCTTTGTACATCAATTGAACGTTAATTTTATTAAATAAAATAAATTGCAGTCATTTTATCTTTAATGATTATAAATTCTCATTTATTTTAAATGATAATGAAAAACTGACTTTTTTGTTGATTTGAGTTTTATAACATATAATTTTGTTTTGCTTTCTCTAATTTCTTCTTTTAACATGTCATCAAACAAGGATGGAAAATTGCATTGTACTTTTAAAGCATTTAAAACTTTATTTAGGTTAAAAGTTTCTTATTTTTGCTCATACTTTATGGATATTAATCTAAACTAAACATAAAATTAAATACAAATGACAACTAATCATATACTTTGTCTCCTTTTAATAACAGAAAGCAATAATAAAAAGAAACTGAAATTAAAAATGAAATAAACCTTTTATACATCCATCATTTAAACATATCTTCCATTAATTCTACTAATTTTAATAAATATATTCTTTCAGCTCCAATCAAAACAGCCTGATAAAAAGCGACTAAAACTAAAAATATGAAAGAAAATACTAGTCAAAATTAATTAAAATAATGATTGACAAATCTTCACCAAGAGAAACTAAAATAAAGAAAATATGCTTTTAACATTCGGTGTAACAACAAGCATGGCGTCGACAAATCGGAGACGGGAGTATGGAATGAATTATCGATGCGATTGCTTATGTAGCACAATTCTTACAGCAACTTTATACAGAATACCAGACTTCTTTGAAGTAGAAAGGAAGATGATTTTGCGTCTAACTTGAGCTTACCTTTTGTAGAAACAACGATGTGCAATTATTGGAAATAAAAGTAAAATTTAAAAAATAAAAAGATGAAATAATGCAAGTCAAAATTAATTGACAAATTTTCATCAAGAAATAAAATAAATGATGGAATATACAGTTAAATATATCTTTAAAAGTTTATCTATCTCCAGAGCTAATTTCAATTTAAGAGTTCATTGAACACAAAATTTCTTATGTACAAAATTGCTGGCTTCTCAGATAAAAATTGACCAATAACATTCGTGAATAACGTTCAACTGCTTTTGATAATTCCGTTTTGTTCCTTTGGAATATTATGTTATTTTCAAGCCGCGAAGAAAATGACCTAGAAAAATATTTTATGTAAAAATAGCATATATATATATATATATATATATATATATATATATATATATATATATAGTAAGACAGACAGACAAACAAAGACGTGATTAAAAGTAACTCACCAAGATGATCGGGCCGTGAGTTGCCTTATGTCTTAAAATATTTTGTTATTGTAATATTGTGATATTTGCCCTCCACTTTCGTTGTATTTCAAACTTCTGGGTGAGCCAGCTTTAAACACACACACACACACACATGTATATACATACATATATATATATATATATTGCGCTTTGTCACTTTATATATTATGTGGGACCAAAAAGTATAGCGAGTGAATCCTCAATTATTTTTAATTTAAGTGAACAGCTTATATAACGAAATGATATCTAGACATCTTGACGATTCAACCAATTTTCGATACTTTTTAATCTGCAATTTATGGTGAGACACAGGATTCTACAAAGTGCAGCACTTAACATACAAACCTTGCCGAACTCAGTATATATTTTTTCTTGTTTCGTAAACTATAAATTCATCTCAAAGGTAAGAGATTTCACAATATGAAGGACATTAAAAGAAATAAGATAGTGCAGCTTCACACAAGATTAAAAAAAATGAGTTCTTGAAGTCCTTGAGTTCATTGAAGCCTCGTTAAAATAAGTGCATTAAATAGCGAGGTAATTATTTTGGAGAAAATTAACATTTCTTTCATTGTTTATTTTCCCTGTTGTTAAATACAGTTTCAGTCTCTTTACAGTTTTAACACACTTCGTATAGAGATTGTTAGATAATTTTGCTTCTATTAATTGGTGAGAATCATTTATTTAAAACTGAAAATCGTATGTTTGTCAAATTCCGACTATAGTCTTTTTTAGTCTTTTTACTAAACATCATATAAGTATTGATGAATTTTTCCTTATTTACTGAATTATAGTCAAGGGCGACCACTAGCGATTTCATGTTACCACCTGTATCGCTGGGGCTGTTATAAAAGGAGTTGATATGAGTATTACATGCCGGCATCTGCTGGATGTTGAATATTTCATCTTTCATTGCACGATGTAAGTGAGCAATGAATGTGAGAAACTATTAAAGAACCCCCTGGTGTATGTTGCGTGACCAAATGTAGAACCATACTAAGAATCTATTTCCTGTCTCCGCATCATAACCTGAAAATGGATAACACCTTAATGCATCAATGATACTAACATGTTTCTGTTATACAAGATAGTTGAAGTCATGAAATCGGATTCTGCCCTAAGGGGTCATCTCCACCTTACGAATCCAGCCTAATATAACTGACCAAATTGCACTCAAGCTAGACCTAGACCTGAAACACATGGCTAATAAGCTATAAAATTTATATATTCCATTTCAAGAGAATTTTTTTTTCATCGAGCTGCTACAGAAGTTTTTTAAAACGGTTCATTCTCAACAACTACTGGCCATAGTGTATATATATATATGCATTTATATATATATATATATATATGTGTGTGTGTGTGTGTGTGTGTGTGTGTGTGTGTGGGGGGGGGGCAGTATACAGAGCGAGAAGCATTAGTTGATACTAATGAAATATTTTCAGATTATATAAAAAGAATAACATTTAAGATTTCGTACGTGTGCATATTGTCATAGATAGATTGATAGATAGATAGGAATCGACTGAAAGAGATAGATAGATAGATAGATAGATAGATAGATAGATAGAACAATTATAGAATAAAAAGCTTAAAACAATTTTCAGCATATCATTTTGAATAAATGAGTATATAAACATATATATATATGTGTGTGTGTGTGTGTGTGTGTGTGTGTGTGTGTGTGTGTGTGTGTGTGTGTGTGTGTGTGTGTGTGTAATAAGTTAAACTCTTTTCATTTGACCTAAAAAAAGGAATATTCGGGGAGAATTTGACAGAAGAAATCATTGGCCCAACGAGATCATTTAAATGAACCAACGATAACGCTTAATAAAATTCATAGCACACAGATAAAATAGAAACTTGGCAATTTAAGGATGTTTCTTCGAGATTTATTGAAACACACACACACACACACACACACAAACACACACACACATATATATATATATATATATATATATATATATATATATATATATATATATATATATATATATATATATATATATATATATATGAAGACTAAAAACAACATTTGTTTAAATAATTCTTAATAATTTTCTTTTGTCTTTAAGCATGAATGTTTAGTTCAAGGTTGTATAGAAAATGTTAAAAGGTATCTTCCCTAGCGCTTTCAACCCTTATTTGTCATATTCAAAGGAACAAACTATGATATTATCTTTTTAGTTCAGAGAAAATTTGATGCTTTTTTTTTTTTTTGCTTTTTTGTTTTGCTTTGTTTTCTTCTTATTCTTTTCTTTTCTTTTCTTTTTTTTTCTGGTGGGGTGTTTTGCATGCTATCTCAAATGGTTTCCATAGGTTGTATCGATTTGGTTATAAATTTATTTACACAAAAGGAAAGCTTTTGGAGGTCTTTATTAAAATTCTCTCTCTCTCTCTCTCTCTCTCTCTCTCTCTCTCTCTCTCTCTCTCTCTCTCTCTCTGACAGATAGACACGCACACACAACCAGCTACACTCGCTTCCATATAAAACCCATGGAAACAAATGAATATTATATTTTACTTCAAGTGGTATTTCGAAATTGCAAAGATGTCCCGTAGAAAATGATATTAAAATATTACTTTTATTTCATTAATAAATCCTTATCGATTAATGAATGGATAGTATTAATGATAAAACATAATCATCCTTGATTTTTTTTGCATAAATTCATAAAGAAAATATTTCTTTAGTCCATCTTCTCCCTTTTTACGATTTGAAATTGTCTGAGGCTAAACAACATTTGAATGAAAAATATTCATCATCGAAAGCCTAATTATAGGATATGCAATCAATAAGGTAACCTATAACAGTAAATTTACTTGATTAATTTTGTTTTTCAGCAATTACGTATATATATTTTTTTAAATCAAAGTACACATTATTTTCTTTTTATAAAAACTAAGCAAAAATATAATTGCCTATAATTACATTCGTTATGAAATAATTAGAATATTAAACTACATTAGTAGTCATTAAGAAATATGTTCATTCCTTCTTGCGACGCTGAATACAATTATTCAAGTTATTTATTTATTGATTTTTAATGAGTTGATCTTCTCTGTCTCCTTTTAAGTGATCGAAAGAGGCAATATTCTTATTAAATGAATCATTCAAATAATAAAATAAATGACAAATAACTGAATTTAAAAAAAAAAAGATGTTACTAAGATAGCATTGAATAAATAAACAAAATTAAATTTCTGTTTTATACTGAACTTATAAAGTGAATTAATGTGGTCAAAGTTTTACGGTTTCATAATATTAAGTAATTTCCATAATACTAGGGAACTTGTATTTCAAGTTCACTCAGTTCTTTTTTGTTTGCACATGTCGTCGTAGAGATATTGAGTGTCCCAGCAATACAATAAACAAAGTTTGTTTTTGTTTTCGTTTTTTTTTGGGGGGGGGTTAAGAATGTTAATTTATATTATTTGCAATGATTATATCTTATGTATGCCATATCCATGAAATCAGTGACATTGATTTGTACTGATGACACTGATTGTGAAAAGATTCCTTTTTCTGGTGTTTTGTGATCATGATTGCAGAATTTTGACAGCAACCTGAAAAGTCATGAGGATTTTGTAATTCATATTTAAAAAAAAAACATTTCGCATAGAATTGTTGCTTTCTTCATTGATTAATTGATTGATTTTAATGGCATGTCAAACCACCTAGGTTTGTTTTATGCCTAGTGATTAGAGATTTGAGTTCATTGTACGTCCATATCTACATTTTTGTGTAGTTGTTTTTAAGGAGGTTTTTTGTTTTTTGTTTGTGTTCCTTTTTGTTTTGTTTTGCTTGGTTTTTGTTCTTTTTTGTTTCTTTGTTTTTTGTTTGTTGTTCTTTGTTTTTGTTTTTTTGTTTGTTTGGTTGGTTTTTTTTGCTTTTCTTTTTTTTCTTTTTTTTTCTTTTTTGTTTAGTAGTTTAGTGCGTCATACCCAATTCACTCATTTGGCAGGGGAGGAGCCTTATCCCTCGGAAGGGAATACAGTCTGCGTGTTCTGAGCCTCATTGACAGAGCGGTAAAATTGTTGTGTTTCACTAAAAGCTAATAAGTTTGAAGGAAAGGTGGAATGGGGAGTAATCACTGACTAAAACCACTGAAGAAGCAATTAGCAGATTCAGTGAATGTTTCAACGCAGAAATAAACATGACACGTGAAATTATAAGATTTGAAATAAAATTAAGACAAATCTTTGATTCGAGTCACACGAACCTCAACAAAGAAAAGTTGTTTTAAAAGAAGCGATGGAAATATGGTCAACAACCGAATAAATAATCAATGGTCTTGGGTATATTTAACTTACGCATTTAAGTCACTTGAATTTGAAGACAGAACTATGGAGTATGTTTATAAATAATGAGATTGATTGTGTAAAAAACTTTATCAATTCAATCATAAATCAATTTTACCTCGTTTAAATCGATTTCCTTGGGAAGCCACACTCAGACAAAAAAGAAACTTATTTCTACTCTTAGAAACAGTGTTGAAAGTCTTTAATTGATACTGTCATTGGTTGATTTGTCACAATCTGTTTCATGTTCTCAGCAGTTCCCGAATAACAACCAAGGAATAGGAAATTATCCCAAGGACTTGGAGAATAAGGAGGCTGTGCCATCACAGAAATATCCTTTTGGGGCAAATCTCGTTCATAGAAAGTGTGTAGAAAAATTAGATTGATCTTTATATCTAAAAAGAATAAGATTTATTTTTATTTTTCATATTGACAACCTTAATTGAAAATCAACTGATCAATATTACATCAATGTTAAAATCAGTTGATCAATTATTCTCACTGTCAAATATCGATTAGACTTAACGAGTCCTCATTTTTGTCATCTCTTCTTCACTTCTTGAAGTCACTGGCCAAACAAATCTGCCAATCATTCCCAAATATCTTGTAGCACCTAAAAACCGACGCTTCGAATAGAATTTGCTTTCCATTTGCCTGTGTTAACTTGTTAAAAGTTTCTGTCGCATAATCCTAAAATTTGACACAGAATTTGATCTGTCTTCTATTTTCGTTACACAGTTAACGAAACACATTTATGATGATCGAGATTACTCAGCTGAACGTAAATTCGAAGGGCAAACATCCATTGAATATCTTCATGCATGTTCAAAGTCAACATTGCTCATCTGATTTTTAATCAAAGTTGCCAACCAAAAAAGTTACCTTATTACTTTGTAGACCTACCTCTGTGGCTGTAATCTGAAATACTCCTTTCATATTTGGTGGTAGTAATATGGGATGTCAACTCAATGGGTTTTAGAAAATTAACGTTAAATTTTATATTTTTGTTTAACAATCAATTTATATTCACAATTAAGACAGAATTTAAATATTCAAAAAAGAAACATCACAAGAAAGACGAAATCAATATTTAAACAAACCATCGAACCATGTCAAACGTTAAAATTTTCTTTTGACCTTCCTATCACAGAAAACAATTTTTGTTTTTATCTATGAGAATGTCTTTATAAGTAAGTAAAGTTGGCGACCTTAGTCGAGGGTGACTCGAAAGCTCCCTTTTCAATAGCTACTACACCAATGTGTAGGGGAGTATGCTACTCCTTTCCCTGGATTGCTTCATTTTACCCTTGATCCACACTTTATAATCCAGAGGGTTAAGCAAGGTGGCATCAAGTACCATTTTTGAGTCTTTGGTATGATTCGACCTGGGATCGAACTTCGGTCTCCCGGACCATTGGCGAACACTCTACTCGTTAGGCCAATGGCCCTGTTTTGTCTTTATAAGTATTACATAGCCTTCTTTAACCGGAACTGCAGAAAAATATAAAACAAAAGATAAGATAGAAAGACAGAAGGGCAGATAAACAAGAATATCAATGAACATGTGTGAAAGATTGTTTTTCAGCATTAGAGATAATCACATCTTCCGTCTTTTTCATTCTTTCTTTTTTATCTTTTTTTTTTTGTTCATATATATCTATCAAGGGGGGATTAAAATGGGGTCACCTAGTTTTCCGTGATTACTAATTGGACCACGAAGCATATTTTTAGAATGTTCATTTTTGAAAATTCCAAAGTTTATGGATCCTAACTTTGTGTGCGTCAGGTTAGCTAAACTAAATCTTTATCTTTTTCTTTATACAAATTGTCATATTGCTGAAAATTTCTTATACAGAGACTTAAGTTATGACTTTTTATACTGGATAATCAAAATTTAGACATTCCTATTGGTTGTTTACATTTTCACAAAACAATATTATGTCTTTGTTTATTGCTGCAATAAAAATTGTAATCTCTTCTGAAAATGAAATGAGTTCAATGAATCATTTCATAAATGATTACAAAATACTCAGATTTTAAAATATCTGTATTTCAAATAAGATATGTCCAAGTAAAATATCTGTTGTAAATGTTGTAATTTCGTATCGTCACCGCCAGAAGAACGCAAAGTCACCTTTCAAATACTCACTGGGCCTAGTGTTTTTATCGTACTGGACGAGTCTATTGTTTCGGTGGCACCAAACGAGTCTAAAGTAAAAGTCCATGTAGGTAAGAGTAGTTCAGCACTGCTCCACTCGACAAAAATGTCTTGATTTTCAAACAATGTGCTGGCTGTTTTGATTTTGTTGGTTTGTTTAAAGTCAAAGCCATCCTAATTGAACGATTATAGTGGTACTATTTAATCCAAAGGGGTATAAGGGGAAAATGTTTTGAAATATTTTTGTGAAATCTTACTCAGCACCTTGGATTATTAAAAACACTTGAAGCGATCCTCGAACTAAATGAACTCCCCAAAACAAAAATTTATCCCAGCACTAATCAAAAATTCCGTAACATTCTCGAACACCATCCCGACCACCTATATATCTTTACGGATGGCTTCAAGGACAATGATAAAACAGCGTCCACAGCTGTTCTAAATAAAACAACTCTCAAGAAAGCTCTTCCAGTGGAAAGCTCTATCTTCACAACAGAAGCCCGTGCAATAGATGGTTTAGTTTGGTTTGGTTTCTTTGTTTAATGGCATATCAACCTTTGTAGGTTATTTAATGCCAAAGCCATCCCCCGTGCAATAGACCTAGCACTCAACATCATCTTGAACAGCAAACAAGAAATTTATCATATTCTCAGATTCGCTCTCTGTCTTACTATCATCTAATAATAATAAAAAGTTGAGACCCCCCCCCTAATCATTAAACTATTGACTAGACTAGACAAGACTCAATGTCATACTCTAAAGATATCCTGATATACTGGATCCCAAACAATCCTGGAGTGAAAGGAAATGAAAGTAGACTCAGCAGCCAAATCGACCTTAGGTTTGACCCCCGACAAATTCAAGATTCTATATACTGACTTGAAACCCAAAATCAATAAATCAATTAAATAGCAACAACGCTGGAAAATAACATCCACAGTAAACTCTTCCCGATCAAGCCCACTTTGAGATGAGCTTTCAAAACATCAAGGAGAGAAACAAGTTACTCTATCTCAATTGCATATTGGTCCACACAAGCTTACTCACTTATTTATACACAAGCGGGAACAACAAACAGCAATGTTTGACATGTCAAAACGCTCTGCAACGTTTAAACTTGTTCACATAGATTGAAGAGCTTTCGCTCTCATCAGAAAGCGATTTTTCAATGTAAATCGTTTGCCTTGTCCCGAGAACGTCAACATGGATGAGGTTCTGTCCTTTCTAGAAAGAGACAGAGCTGTACCAAAAACAATATAATGAATACCACTTAAAACACAATGTTAAAATATCCAACAGCCAACCACTAAATATTCGCTAACAAATCCTACAGCACACACACACACACACACATATATATATATATATATATATATAGTACAATTTAATGGAGACTCAAACTCGGTTAAGTCGTCATAAATAGATTTATTTCGGCGGAGAATATTACTATACTCTCCGTCCTCGTCAGATGGACTATTTACATGCTTCTCTCTCGTTGCAGAGTAGCTTATATATATATATATATATATATATATATATATATATATATATATATATATTATATATATATATATATATATATATATAAACAGGATTTTGGCATTAAATAACCAACATATTCCATGAAACCCAATCAATCAATTAGATATTTACATCAAATATGATCCAAGAGTTCATATTAGTGATGATTATCAAATAAATTAGAATTCTACAAATAAATATTTTAAATCCATGTCTTTTATTGGGATCAAAGATCCCATTAAGGCTTCCCAGGACAGATTTTCATCTAGTAGAACTAATTTTTACAATCATCACCTAACCTTATTGTTTCCTATTTTTCACAATCTGCGTTCTTTTTTCATTGGACTATTGTAATTTTTTTTTAAAGACTTTAGCTTTATGTATGCAGTCTGCGTTATTATTTTCAATTTTTGCCTTCGCGTTTTTTTTATCCAGTAACTGATAAGCAAAAAAAATTATTGAAGCCAACGATGCTACACATTTAAGCTGTCGCTCAAAAAAAATTCTGTTAAACACGTGACACTTCCAGAATATCCAATATTTTTGATGTTATGTATCACGAGTCACACATCTGAAGCCGCTAACCCTCCGCCTTGTACCATCGACCCTGCATCTCTCTCTCTCTCTCTCTCTCTCTCTCTCTCTCTCTCTCTCTCTCTCTCTCTTTATTTTTTTTTTTTCGGATAACTTGTGTCCGTGTTGTTTTAATGTTGTTCCTCAGCGGGTTTCATGTCAAAGGATTTAGCTGATTGAAAAATGTTCTCCTTGGCAATTTTTTGCCTAGCGAATGTTTTGAGGCATTCTGAAAACCTGTTTTATCCTTGTCGACCACGCAATGTTCGATTGATGAGTAACATCTGCATTCAACTTTCGTTTTTTTTTCCGTTATTAATTTATTTGTTTTTTATGAAATTTCTTATGCAAAGTCATGGCCTTTTTTCTCCTACATTTCTAGTATAATAGAAAATAATTTATAAAGGTACACAAACTGAATCCATATTAATAATTAGGAAGAGTTTGTTTGTTTATCCTCCATATTTTAATGCAAACAAAATGTTCTTCATGAGATAAAAGGTTGATTCTCAGTCAGATCGGGTCTCTTACAATAAACAATAATCAGCAAGAAGCCATGTTGCTGCAAACTGTAATTAATCTTACAGAATTTAGATCTATAAATTTCAAAAGAAAAGAATAATGAATTATTTGTATTATTAAAATAGTTATTTACATTTAATTAAGCATAAATAATTCTGTTTTTATATACTTGTTCAATCTGAAGATGCAAAATTATTGCATTACCACTTCATTAGGACAAACATATTAAAAAGTGTCTTCAATATGAATGAATAAATATTTCTCCAAAATTTTAATTAAGATTATCACCGAACAATATGAACTTTAAAAGGTAATATAGGATAAAATAGAAAATTCTCTTTTCTTTTAAGTGAATTTATCTTTTATAATAACAATTTGTAACTCATCAGTGTAAATTTTTAACCGACAACAAAGTTCACAAGGGTGATATTGTTTAGAACAATGGGAAGAGAAATAAGTAGAACCACTCAAGTGAGTGGTTGCTTCTTTGGTAAGGATTTCTCTGGTTGTTTCTGACTTTGTTACATTCTTCCATGGACTTATCCAGAAAAAAAGATTATATTAATGAGTAATGACATGTAATAATATTTCCCAAAACCTATTAGATTGTCGAAGTGCAATGCTGAGTCTTTTCCTTTATGACATATCTTAGAACATCTCATCTCTCCAAGTAACATGCATTACGTAATTATAGGAATCTCTCGCTGAGTGCTTTTAAGTAACTAGTTTAATGGTTGCTTCATCTGAATATTTCAGTTTATATTTTGAATCAGTATTTTATTTATTTATTTATTATATCGTTTAACGTGTTATGTCCAATAGTTTAAAGAAACTTTATTTATATCTTATAAAAATAAATAGTACCACGTTCTACAAAAAACAAAACTTCTGTGCACACTTTATACGCTTCCTGAACACGTATGTAGTAATATGTAAGCATTTTCGTTAGATTATCCAATATTTATGATAAATTATATTATTTAAAAGCAGATCTTTACTTTTTATTAAGAGTCTTAAACATATATAAACATTCTTTTAATTGAATTCCTAGCACTAATACTAGGTTTAAATTCATTATGCTAGATTTCGTGTCACTTGAAACAAGGCCTCCTGATTGTATTGATGTGTCGCAATGAATTATTTTGCTTAAAATTTCTATTTAATTCCTATTCTCGCTTAAACTATTCGGTCAGACTTTAATAAAAATGTTGGATAATATTTTGTGATTGACATATTTTGAATGCCAATTATTAACATCCTATATTTTAAAATAGTTTTTTGCTAAAAAATAAAAAGAAAGAAAAGGAAATGACGAACTCATCTTTGATTTTAAAACGTCCACCAGGTTTTTCTATGAGGAATTATTTTTACAAATATATAACGGTTCCTTAAGTGGAGAGTACAGACTCTCCACTGAAGGAACCGTTTATATATTAGTAAAAAAACAAACAGTTACGAGTTTTTAAATTCATTTGGAATGTTACCGGACATGACAAGTAAAGGAATACTAACATCATCCAACCACATGTGCTTTGCGGATGCAAAAAAAAACCCTGATGGTCCAAACGTTGGAATAAGGTCAACAAAGGTGAAGAAACTTTCGAAAGAATCAAAGTCAAATAATGTTTTCTCAAATATATCTTTAGATATTTACCATATTTACCAATCTCTTCGCTCGGGCAGGATATGACACAAGGTCAATTTTTTAAGCGGGGTTTAACAGGTTTGAATTCAGAGTTTTCCTTCTCCTAGACTAGTTGCCTTACCAAGGCTGAAGAACCTAGTCTGCCCTACTATTTACCCATAGCTGGAGGGAGAATATTTGGATTCATACCTTTCCCAAATGCTATGTGAAATGCAATCAGTCAGGTCCAAGATTTGAACTCGTGTCGCCGTGTCCATTTCCCACGACGATAACCATTACACCACGGGCACCTCCTATCTTTAGATATTTACACAATCTTTATATATTTTATGTATTTTATATATTTACACAATCATTTATTCAAAAACTGAAACTGGATATATTCGATATATTTTCCAAATTTTCTCATCAATGAATTCTTGAAAATAACTTTTTATATACAAAATTTTATACTTAAACTTTTAACAAAACTAAAAAAAAAATCTATGGAGGACAATTCAGAAATGCAACAACTAAATTGGTGTAAATTTTTCTTTCAAAAAACTTTAGTGTTTCAAAAGTTTCCATCTATCTGACTTCTACTTTATATTATTAGATTTATGCCCAATACACTTTATATTTAAATCAACGCTTTTCTCATCAAAATCATGTAAAATAATTTATAAGCGAATATTCAGTTATGAATAAGTTTTTTCTAAGATTTAATGAAATTAATTCTTAAAATAAACTTCTTTATGGTATTCAACTCGTATTATTTATCCTAGCAACAAAACTACGTCTTCATGTGTGTGTGTGTGTGTGTGTGTGTGTGTGTGTGTGTGTGTGTGTGTGTGTGTGAATTGTTTCACTCTCTTCATATAGCAAAATTTCAACACATCACTCTACTCCATTTTACATCTCTTTTCCTTCTATTGGATAAATTGTGGGCAGTCTTTCTTCGTTTAGTTATTTGTTTTGCTTATGTTTTCTCACACGATAATTGCATATCTCTCAAGATGGGGGAATTTGCCTTAGTTGTAGTCTCAATGGCGCCAAAATAGCACTGAATTACATCATTTTGCTATTTCAGGCTGAAATATGCAAATTACCCAGTCGTTAACTGCTGAAAACTTGCGCTTATCGTGTCACTATGTAGGCACGAAGTTGTTAAACGTTTATCATTAATAGGATTGGACAAGTTCGGACCTTTCGTGGCGACTAAAGGGTTCGTTTCGCTAATCAACGAAACCACGGTGACGGATTTCTGCTAATTTCGCCTAATAATTTTAACTGGTGCATACGTTGTTATAATCAATTCAATACTGCTAGCTCGTTCATAAGTCTGACGTTTTGACTGCTTCAACGGTGGCTTGGTGCCCGTTTGTTCTATTACCAACGGGCTTGCCGACCTCCAGTCTCGAAGAGCACACAGCCCTACCCCAATATAGGAGTCTAGCCCGCCAGTATTGGCGGCGGAATGGCGCTCACATCCGTCGCAGGGTGGGGCTCCATCCAAATACTTGCAATTAATCAGGAGATCCCTGCCGTGCCTATACTTCTCAAAATGTAATTCAAGTGTAAGAGTGAATATCACAATGTCAAGTAGTAAGTTAGAGATAAAATATCAACAAAGAAGAAAAACGGAATCATTTTATGGATTAAATTATATAAAATCAAATAAAAATAAATGACAATACCATTTATTTCTGATGTATTTATCGCTGAATTCGTTAAGTGTAAATTATGTTGAAATTAAACTGGAAATTAACTGAGAGATAAACAAGAAAAAAACATTTTCTTTCAAATTTTATGAGTCTTTAACTAATAGAAAAAAAATTCTTCGATTTGATTTTACAATACGTAGTTGGGTTAGACTCTTATTTTCTTTTCGAATCACAACGCAATGACTATAACAATTAGATTTATGTTATTGAAATAGGTTCGTCTAAATAAATCATTCTATTTCCGAATAAAAATCTATATAAAAACATATTTGTACTCTCTAAAAAATCGTTATTCAATCACCTGATTGGAAAAAAGGGTATTATATACTTTTCTTTAATAGATTTGATAGGAATCTTTGACACTTATTTGATAAATGCAACGATGAAATTGATATTCAATTTTTCTATCGAATATTCTGAATCACGGGAGATAAATATGTCACGTATTTTTTTCCCCTATTGAGAGATAAACCTGAATATTATTTATTCATAACTGAAAATGCAACGCAAATTTTACTATTCTATTTGAAATCATCTTACATTATTAAAAAATTATAAAAATGTACAAATGTATTGTTATCTCTGTTTTATCTGACTGTAAAACTGACAAAATTGACTAAGCAGTTTTTTTTTTATCGCGTATACATTATTTCAAATGAATTAGCCGTTTTGAACACGATATCAATTTTTCTAACAATATGACAATCACATGAAATGATTCTTTGGTGGGGTGGGGTAAGGCGACATAGTCATTTCATTCAAAGGTTGATTGTAATAAAAATATCACACTGCATTTGTTATATAAGAAATATCTTAGGGCGGTTTTAAATTCCTTTAGAAATACTTAAATAAAGTTCAGTAGCACCAGATGGAGAATAAATTTTCTTTTAATTTGTAAATTTATTTCGCTTTACAAATGAAATCGTGAACAATGAAAAATATATTTTAATTTTCCTAATTTCTAATCTGATCACAATAGTTACAATATGAACATTCTTTGTTTCATCTTATTTTTAAACATTTTAAAAGTTCTAAATGATTTAAAAAAAACAAAAACAAATGATAATCTGTATCGCTATCAATATGCATACGTGGCACAAGAAGCAAAAGAGTACACTTGTAGGTACAAGATCAAAAACTTTCTCATTCATCAAAGTCAATTGATCTTGAAATTAAAGTCATGCTTAAATCAATATATATTAGCTAAAGTAGTGGTCTACCCGTGCTTAGTGTAACCGTTATCGTCGTCGGAAATGGTTTCGACAATTCGAGTTCAATTCCTGGAAGCAGCTGCTTGCGTTTCACTTCACGTTACAGTATTTGGGAAAGCTATGAATCTGTGTGTTCCCCCACAGCTATGAGTAAATAGTCATGCCAAACGGGCTCTTTAGCTTCAGTTTAAGAGAAAGAAAGCTCTGAATTCCTACCAGCAGTCTTCCACATGGAAAATGACTTATCGTCACGTTCTGTAAAAAATGTCACAAGATTTTATAAAGAAATATTTTGAATCTAAGAGAGTAATTCATTGAATTAAACATTGGGGGGGTGGAGGTTCTTGAATTGTTTGTTTTAACAAAAAGATGCCATATAATCGTTTCTTATCTCCATCTTGAAGAAGATCATATTTTAGAAGTAATGTTTAATTAACTATGAGTAATTATTTTCGTATGATAAATAATTCTAAGTTTGTAACTTTAAATTCTGTGTAATTAGTTCGTCTTGCAGGAACCTGACTTACTGGTGATTATTGTTTTCTATTAAGTTCTCCTTTCCATGAAATTCCCACTTTTTCTCATAAGAAACATTTTTTTCACGTTGAAACCTTTCGTTGAGTCCAGTAAGAATTTGCTGAACACCAAACTGTATGTTCATTTATAAAGGACACATTCTTTATTTACTAAGCTTTTTGCTTAGATGTAGCACAAGGCCGCATGAATGGGGCACCCAGTGAGAATAAAGGACACATTCTTCCCAATTAATAATTAATCGAATTGAAACTTTATTTTTCAGTGTTATCATTCTAGATCAATTGGTCCATTGTTAAAAGAAAATTAGTTTCATATTTGCAATTACTGAATTCAGTAATTTTGAAGTGTTTATATTATATTTTCTGAAAAAAAAATTATTCGTTAGTTTATTCTATGCCGGAAAATTTAAATGTCATATATATTTTTAAATCACTTGATTTTATAAAAATCATCTTTATTTTAATGTGAAATTTTAGAATTTCTTATGCAATTTACAATTCTACAAAAACTTTTTATGAATGTTTGGGGTAAATATTAAGGGATTTATTGTTTTTGTGAACAAATCGAGCAGAGTGCATTTTAAAACAGTTTGTAAATAGAGGAAAATTTAAACTTTGTTTAAAAAATTTACTTCAACTGATTAGGATATTTTTGTTTGTATCAGAGCAATTCTCTCGTAATTTTTTTTTTATTATTATTTATTGGTACCATAGCAGTTCTCTCGTAAAAATGTGTTGTCTGTTTGTATCATAGCAGTTCTCACGTAAATTATTTTTCGGTCTGATTAAATGCACTAAAACGATACAGTGGACAATTTTTGTGGTAATGTGGCTAATATGTGTCGACTACAGTTTCGAAGTAAGCGAATTTGAACTCCAGTTTCGTTATTACGTTCACTTTTGAACTAATTCCCCTTGGGATAGATATGAAGTCTCTTATCTCCTCTAGCTATGGCTTAAATAGTACCTCTAATGTCCTTCTATAAAGATGGCTTTGGCATTAAATAACCCACGAAGGTTGATATGCTAGCAAACAAAGAAACTAAAACAAACCTAAAACAATGTGGAATTTGATATTTAATAATTCGCACAAGTTTTGTTTTTTTTTTCTAAAATATTTAGTATATTCATTTAAAGTCGGGAATTATTTTTTAAACTCTACAATTTGTTATTAAAATGCCAGAATTATTATTTATCGTTGTTTAGCATTGTTTTAAGCAAAATTTTCATTATTTATATATGTGATGGGTTTGGAAGATTTTGAGTTTTATAAGTAAACAATCATTTTTCAGTTTTGGTATTTCTGTATTTAGAACGGGTACATTATGTTTTGTTGGGGGTTTTTTTTGTGGGGGGGGTATGTTTAATTCGTCTTAACTGTATTTAGTCTTACTCGTTCTTTAATTGTTTATATGTACACACTTTTGTGTTGACGCAGTTCGCTGTTTTAATTGATTATATTTATTCCTGTCATCAACAACTGCAATAAAACCTATAAAAGTTGTAATTTTGCCTGTTACATTACGAAGTTAAAATAGTTCAATTTGGTCGAAAATGTTGTCAGCTATAAGTAATTTACCTATCTTCATAATTTTTTGATACTCTAGTATTAATTAACTGTCGATGTAAAAAATTTTCTAAATTTCATGATTTTTTTTTTAAAATTCTTGACCTAAAATATTTAAAATCTAGATTTTCATTCTACACCACTTGCACAAACTTCATCAAATGAATCTTATATTTAAAACAAAATAAATGATATCGCAGAATCTTAATGGAAATGTTATTTTTCAAAACCAAAACGAAATTACAGTAAAATAAAACAAAATAAATAAAAATACAATTTTAGGACCATCATCACATTTCAAAATCATCACAGTTTTCACTTTAAAATATAAGGTTTATATCTTCATAAACCTTATCAATAAAAAGTACTTCAGTTAATATGTAAAATATATTGCTTATATCAAATGAAAAATTTTTTTTTTTTTTTACTTTTCAAATGATTATAATCTGGTGCTTTTCGTTGGCAACGACTTTTTAATTTTAGATTAATCAAATTTTACTCGATAAAGTTAAGACTAGAAAAAGTTACTTAAAGTTTATCAAATCGGTTATCATAGTAGGTATTGTATGTAATCGAATAATGTTTTGCCATTACCGAATTCTAATGGTTGGGAATCGTTTGTCTGTCCTCTCGCCTGAAAAACCTTCTGACAGTCGATAGAGCTACTAAATTTGGTATGCATACTTATAGGGCCTATATGAAGGTTTTTAACGTAAACAGTTGTTCCTCGTAACGAAAAAGAAAATCTCATTATAATGAGGGCCCAAAAATAAACAATTATGAACAGAAAACCATCATGATGCAAGATGTTACAAATTGTACAGAATTAAAATCTATGAACTTCAAAAGAAAAGGCTAACGAATTGTCTTCTAAAATAACTGACTCACATCTAAATGATCATTGCTAATTAAATTTATTGATTGAATCTTCAATGTGAAATGATTACTTTGTTCGGACTTACAATCCAGATAAAATAATTGTTAAGTCCGGATAAATAAAAATCAGTAAACTTCCCAATTGTCACTCACTTAAATGCTTTTTGTATTAAAAGTCTCTTACCAGTTCATCGTCAGTACTAAGAAATCGTTTTATTGTCATGATAACTAACCGCACCCGAAGTCTTTAACGTTATCTAACGTAGACTAGTTCATCATTTGGTATTTTATATACAATTTTAGAAATAAAATGTTTTATGAGTTTCCTCACATAACAGAGAAAATTAAGAAGTTTTATAAATTCAAATTTTTATTGAATATATTGCTCATTTTTAGATAAATTTGGATTTACCTATGTAGTTCTTTTTACTTTCATTTAATATCACAAGTGACAACAGTTAAAGTTTTGCCACTTGAATCAGCGTTTGGTTTAATTGAAAGCTTTAAACACACAGCAATAGTTTTAGGTCATGAAAAACTTTCAGCAACAGTAAAGCTTTGATTTGAAACAGACACCGTAAATCCTATAACTTTCTGTACAGCTAAAAGCAAATCTATTACAAAGAATTATTTGTCCTTCTTTCCCGAAGGCGCTAAACAAACTGAATATTTCACAGCTGGACGGATTTGGCTTTTGCACATACGGCCGATTTTGCCTTCGTTCACTGTCCACAATGTAAGAGACCCGATTTCTACACTTTTCCACCTCTAATTACAATGTCCACATGTTCATGCTAGTAGCTGTGTAAAGAATGAGATTCATAATCGCAAGAAAAATTTTCCATTGACTGCGTCTTTTTATTAAAAAAAAATGATGCGTCAATACGTGATCTTCCTATTTTCAACTTGTCCACTCATTCACATTTGTAGCTAATAGCTCGACTAATCGCCCTAGAGGGATGTAAATCACGCGAATACAATTCACTTTTTCAACTCTTTTCAATATGAGAACATAAGAAAGTGTGTAATTAAAATCTTTATGCTGATGTATATCAACGACATAACATTATTCAACTGATATATTTTGTAGAACTAAAAATAATAATGAATCATCAATAATGACGGTGCAATCGATTATCTATGTAATGTCAAAGTGCGTAAAACACAAGATGACAGTGTTTTCGTATTAAATGTTAATTGCGATGAGTGAGCGTTTGAACGGGTATAATTATTCAGTGCTTTATAATAATCCTGAAAGACACAAAGTCGACAAATGCCGGAGATTTCTGCAGACAATTCGAATGCAACTATACAAAGACTTTTTATGTGAAAACCAAAAGATAATAATAAAGAATGTAATCTGTTTCGGTATCTTAGGAAGAAATAAAGTGTTACGTATTTAAGTGGCAGTATATGCTTCTAGGTGTAAAATATTCATGAATTTACCCCAGAAATTCATATAATTTGTGAAGTATAAATGTCATAATTGTGACAATTAGGTCAATAGCTAGGTCACTGCAAACACCAAAGAAAATTTGAATAAATATAAATTCGAATAAGTATAAGCAATTATTATGAGAAAGGTACGAGTCCTGAAAAACTAAATATATCAGAGAATTCGGCTGTGATTCATAATATTGTGGGAATTTTTCTAAAAGGAAAATGCTTTAAATTAAGATCTAATCTTTGTAGAAAGTTGACCAAAACTACGTAGTGTGTTTAATAAGTTTCCAATTTTTTTGTTTGTTTGTTTTTTTGTTTTTTTTTGTACAGGCATTTAAAATTGTCGTAGACTGTTGAAAATTCAGAATGTTATTGCTATACATCTTATGAGATGACTGACCAATTTTTATGATTTCACGTTCAAATCAACAGCTACAGCAGCAATTGGAATACACCCTACTAAAACCTGATTGTCACAGCTGGTGAAGTTCAAAAATGCAATCTGGACGTGAGGACACTTTAAAAATGATATGCCATAAAATTCTGTTTTAAACTTGGAAAAAATGCCGCCACAGAAACGTGAGGAATGTTTCAGACTGCTTTTGGAGCGTCTTGCATGAATCGAACATCAGTTTTTGAGGGGCATAAGAGATTCAAGGAAGGCAGGGAGTCTGTGAGGGATGATGAGAGGTGTGGGAGGAGTAAGGAAGTCAATACACCACAGTTGATTAGCCAAAGGGTTAGGGTTAGGGTTACTATATTGAGGTTTTAAGGAAGTTCAGGAAGAGATTCCGTCGGAAATGACAAGCACTCTTCAAATCGGGTCAGTGGCATTTCCACGAGGACAATGCACCAGTCCACAAGTCCACCCTTGTCACAGACTATTTGACCAAGTTGGGCATAAAGACAATTCCTCACTCTCCCTATAGTCCAGACCTTGCTCCCTGTGACTGTTGGTTATTCCATAAGCTCAGAGGCTGTCGTTATGAGACAATTGAGGAGATGAAAGAGGCTGTGACGAAGGTCATTGACATGCAGGCACAAGAGGACTTCCATGGGGCCTCCCAGAAGTTGTTGGAATGTTACAATACGTGCATTGCAGCCGGAGGAGATTACTTCAAAGGAAACTAGAGTTTCATGTGTGTACTATCAATAAAAGTGCCCATACGAAAAAAGTCTGGAAACTTATTTAATGATCCTCGTACTTCTTATATTTCAAATTTTTACAGTTTCTTTTATTTCACTGTAATAAATGTTGCATTCTATAAACAAAATCCATCGAAAGAATATTTTGCCAACAAATTCAATATTACATTCTGAGAGATTATAACAACTAACGACAACTTCAAAATAACTAAACTTGACCTATTCATTCTAATTCTACAAAAATACTCCAGTCAAAATATTAGAAAAAAACAGTTTACACATTTCCCGACTGGAATTATATTCTCCCAGTATAATCTTGTTTCCTGCTAGGACCTTGATGGTCACGTGTCTTCACAGCTCCCAAACTAAACTGCACATTACCGTAACTGTTCTTAGGAGAAAAAATAATGTAATGGCTTCCTTTGTTTTCAAAATTTTTTTTCTGAATTGATTGCCTACCGCGAAGGCTAGAAAGCCCAGTTTACCTTGTTATTTTACTCTTAGTTGGGAGTGGGTGTGTACAGATTCGTGCAAACAAAAGCAACTGAAATTCGGACACTGCTTTTTAATTCCGATTTCTGTACCGATAACCAATATATCAATCGGCATCTCCACAGTCATTTAAGCGTAAAGAAAGAAATAAGAAATTTTTTTAATGTATATGAACCTAGAAGAAAATCAAATTCAAGTTCCTAATATGATACATATTCAAAGTCAGCCAATATGTACAATTTGGTTCCTTTTTTCGTAGTTGCGGATTAGAAAACAAAAAGATGAAATAAATCCATTTCTGGTATTTTGTATGTCACATTCGGTATTAATATTTCAAAGATTCACACATTTCTTCCAATGTTCTTGTTCGATGGAAGCTTAACAAAAGTCGTTCGTCACTATCAGCTTCTCTCGTTTAATTAGTGTGTTTCATTTCTATCTTATCTAACATATCTGAACGTTTTTGTATCGTGTGTATATTTGTGTGCGTATGTAAGAGAGAAGCGAAAATAAAGAATATACCCTCTTGCGTTTGGGTTAGTGCATATGATTGAATACAAACTTCTATTCAAGTTGATTGTTTAAAATAAGACATGCATAGGATCTTGTCCTAAAACAAAACATGCATGAACTCCTAACTTAAAAGAAGACTTATATCGGATCCTGTCTTAAAACAAGACATATATGGAATCCTAACTTAAAACAAGACATGCATAGGGTCTTTTCTTAAAACAAGACATGAATGAGCTCCTAACGTAAAAGAAGACTTATATGGGATCCTGTCTTAAAACAAAACATATATAGAATCCAACTTAAAACAAGACATGCATAGGATCTTGTCTTAAAACAAGACATATATGGAATCCTAACTTAAAACAAGACATGCATTGGATCTTGTCTTAAAACAAGACATGTATGGGATTCCAACCAAAAACAAGACATGCATGGGATCCTGTCTTAAAACAAGACATGTATGGGATCCTAACTTTACTATTTAAAATTATTTGACGCATAATAAATAGTCGAAACTGTTATCTTAACCGGAAATAATCATTTTCTACACAAATATAAGATATTTTGTTATAATCTTTATCCTTTACAAAATCTAAAATTATTTTCTTTTATTTCTTCAATCATTTTATCGACATTATCTTTTCTCTTCTCTTTCTATGTGTAATCATAAAAACATTGACAATCACATTTGATTTTGATGTCTATAAATAGAACTTTTTCAACCCATCTATGCAAAGAGATCACCATGAGATTTCCAGGGAAACCCCACATGTTCTTCATGTTCGATCAAACTCATTAATAGAAAATTTGAAAGTTTTAATAAGCTTTGTTAAGACTACAAATTAAAGCCTGTCAGTGATCATTTTTTAGAAATAGTTTGGAAATGGACATTTTCAGAAATATACATCTGTCCGATAATTGTTGTTAAATTTACATGTATATTTCAAACACTAAAAGTAACCGCTATTATGAGATGTAATTTTGTTTTTCATCATACAACGTGCGATACTCTGTCCTCATCAGCCGCCAACCAGGGTGATAACACAGTTTCGATAGCTCAAGGCGGTACTGCCACGCCTGGCGCTACCAAGCAGCTCTTGCCACCGGAAAAAGCTGCTTACTAAAAGTAACCACTATAATGAGATGTAGATAATACTATATAGCATCAGTAAAGGGAAATAATGCCTTCATAACTCATAATATTATTACTTTTTTATACTCTATTTTAAATTAACAGGAGTAACATTATAGAACGGTAGCCTCATCATAAACTGGATTACACCACTGAAAATTTTAACAAGCACTGCTTTTAATACAAAGTTAACTAAATTTATTTTTAAAGAAAATTCATGCCCAGCAAATCTCAATTGAGGTGTGAATCAATTAGTGTGAACGAAATGAAAGAAACAAAATTTTAATTAAAAATGATAGTGCTGATATGAAATTAAGCAAGCCATAGAGAAAATCATAAAGGATCACAGATTTTCCATGCCTGTTTTGAATTATCCTAATAAAAATATTTGCACTTTTAAAGATAACCGTAACTTTTTTTAATGTATTCATATAAAGTCAAAATAATAAATAGATTTCTCTATATTCATTTAATAAGAAAAATCTTTTTAAGTCTATTTAATAATCTAATCTTTGTAAAAAAAATTTTAAAAAGCCTGAACTCCTTGTAGATGCATACTGATCTTTAAATATTGGTATTGATAAATACACTTCAAATAGTCTGGCTGAATAATCAATTTTTGAATTTACTTCTTTCAGTTATTAGAAAGGGATCTATATCTCTTAAAAGGATTATGAAAAAACTAAAGTCGTTTTTCCTTGGGCTTTTCAGTTATTTTTTTGTTTTTGTTTTTGCTAGTAGGACCCACTTTTAAAAAGATATAGACATAATTATTCAACTATTTACATATATTTCGATAGCTAAGAACTTTTGAAAAATGTTTCAATATTTTCCTCCGGGAAAGTTTTCTTTTCAAGTTATTAATCATTGCATGAATTGTATTTAGTTTCAGTCGATGAGATGTATTTGCGATTTCGTTCAGTGCTGTCTGATTCATTTTTGTTAGGTCATCTGTGCCAGAGAATCCATTGGAAAATATAACAACGAGATTTTGGAATTGTTAGGGAGAATGTATATTTGTAATCACCCTGAAGGGAAAAATATCGCCATCCAAGTAAATCAGCCAAGGTTTTCCTGATAACCTTTTTTCACATACTTCCCCTTTTTTCCGTTTCAGATACAGAATGATAAAACATACCAAACCTTTTCCTCGGAAGCTTAAAATGTCGATCAAATCTGAAATTGTTCTCAACAAATCATTCATCGCAACTGAGAAGATACAAAACTAAGACCCTGGTGCAATTGATATTCATCACTAGGATGCCTAAATGACGTGCAGATGAACACGCAACCAATGCTGCGAAAGAGCCTGGCTTCATGCTGATATTTCCTTCAGTGAAAAAGAGAAAAGCTTAGCTAGTCGTTTCCTAGCTGTGCTGATTTAATTTCATATACCACGCAAACCTCTGCAAATAGCAAAAATTCGGAAATCTTCAAAGAACACCCCGACCGCACTCAATGAACTTCTTTTTTTACATGCAACGGATTCGACGCCTTTATTTCAAAAATAAAATTTCATTTTTTTTAAATGACTCTTGGAATGTATTTTCAGCTTGATATGAATATTGATATAGTACATTCTAGGTTAGTTTTTTTAAGTGATAAAAACAATTAAGTGTTGTTTTTGTTGTTGTTGTTGGTGGTGGGGGGGTTCTGTGTACGTTAACCTCTTGGGTCAAATTTACTTTTAACGTCTTATATGGATTAAATAGCCGTCTATGTTAGATAAGAGTTCAAGACTTGGATCTGCATTGGGTTTTATGATGACAGTAAAACGATTCTTTATTACTAATGATGAGTCAATCAGACTCGACGAGACAAACAAATGTTAAACATTACTTCTACTTTTTCCATTTGTTCTCAAATAAAAATGTAAACCAGACAGTTAGAAACAGCAATTGTTACGTAACAGAAAAGAGATTTACCAATTATATTTTTAATGTAGTGGTGTAAAAATTTGTCCCAAAGTTTTATTGAGAATTACTTTGAATTTATGCGAGTGACTTCTTTATCGAATGAAATTTTTTTTTTTTTGTTTTTCTCCATATTGTTAGTCCTAACTAAGCAAAAAAAGGTATGGAATTACTTTACAACTCCAGTTTAAAGATTCTGTCTATAAACCTGGTTAATAAATGAGAAATATTATTTTAGTAAGAAAATATGATGAATAGAACTTTTAATTCTTTGCGATTAATTATATCTTTCAGTATTATGGCTTCCTGTTATTTATTGCTAGACCCAATCTTCATGAGAACCCCTCCTCCTCCCACGAGAAAGATATTTTCGTTAAAATTTTCCATAAGATCCAAATAAGTATGCATAGCACAATTAACAGAAAAATTATTGATATAAAATCTAATAAAGATCCAAGTTTTGAATATCAAAAGAACTCCACCATCGTTCTTTATGGTGATTTCGTCACATACTTGAGATTATTCTTTTCGCCTTGTACCTGTGGCGTTTTTCGATAATGTAAGTATTATACGTGATATTTAATTAACCATTCATGTATTCTATTTTGTATTTATCATATAGGAAATATTTAAAGGAATTTTATTCCAGAGAAAAAAAATTCATTTCAAAATATTCTTGTAGGTTCCAGAATCTCCAGACGATTTTGAACAATTTAATTTTACCTGAATTTATGCAGTCGGAAAAAAAACTGAAAAAAAACCACATTGAGAAGTGATGTGACTTCATATGCATCATTTTCTTTTTGATAGAATGTAACCATTTGGTTCAGTAACATTACAGTTGTGTTATACATATTCTAAAATAGGAAACATTACAGTTGTGTTATACATATTCTAAAATAGGAAACATTACAGTTGTGTTATACATATTCTAAAATAGGAAACATTACAGTTGTGTTATACATATTCTAAAATAGGAAACATTACAATTGCGTTATACATATTCTAAAATAGGAAACATTACAATTGCGTTATACATATTCTAAAATAGGAAACATTACAGTTGTGTTATACATATTCTAAAATAGGAAACATTACAGTTGTGTTATACATATTCTAAAATAGGAAACATTACAATTGCGTTATACATATTCTAAAATAGGAAACGTTACAATTGCGTTATACATATTCTAAAATAGGAAACATTACAGTTGTGTTATACATATTCTAAAATAGGAAACATTACAGTTGTGTTATACATATTCTAAAATAGGAAACATTACAATTGCGTTATACATATTCTAAAATAGGAAACATTACAATTGCGTTATACATATTCTAAAATAGGAAACTTTACAGTTGTGTTATACATATTCTAAAATAGGAAACATTACAGTTGTGTTATACATATTCTAAAATAGGAAACATTACAGTTGTGTTATACATATTCTAAAATAGGAAACATTACAATTGCGTTATACATATTCTAAAATAGGAAACATTACAATTGCGTTATACATATTCTAAAAAAGGAAACATTACAGTTGTGTTATACATATTCTAAAATAGGAAACATTACAGTTGTGTTATACATATTCTAAAATAGGAAACATTACAGTTGTGTTATACATATTCTAAAATAGGAAACATTACAATTGCGTTATACATATTCTAAAATAGGAAACATTACAGTTGTGTTATACATATTCTAAAATAGGAAACATTACAGTTGTGTTATACATATTCTAAAATAGGAAACATTACAATTGCGTTATACATATTCTAAAATAGGAAACATTACAATTGCGTTAAACATATTCTAAAATAGGAAACTTTACAGTTGTGTTATACATATTCTAAAATAGGAAACATTACAGTTGTGTTATACATATTCTAAAATAGGAAACATTACAGTTGTGTTATACATATTCTAAAATAGGAAACATTACAATTGCGTTATACATATTCTAAAATAGGAAACATTACAATTGCGTTATACATATTCTAAAAAAGGAAACATTACAGTTGTGTTATACATATTCTAAAATAGGAAACATTACAGTTGTGTTATACATATTCTAAAATAGGAAACATTACAGTTGTGTTATACATATTCTAAAATAGGAAACATTACAGTTGTGTTATACATATTCTAAAATAGGAAACATTACAGTTGTGTTATACATATTCTAAAATAGGAAACATTACAGTTGTGTTATACATATTCTAAAATAGGAAACATTACAGTTGTGTTATACATATTCTAAAATAGGAAACATTACAGTTGTGTTATACATATTCTAAAATAGGAAACATTACAATTGGGTTATACATATTCTAAAATAGGAAACTTTACAGTTGTGTTAGACATATTCTAAAATAGGAAACTTTACAGTTGTGTTATACATATTCTAAAATAGGAAACATTACAGTTGTGTTATACATATTCTAAAATAGGAAACATTACAGTTGTGTTATACATATTCTAAAATAGGAAACATTACAGTTGTGTTAGACATATTCTAAAATAAGAAACATTACAATTGCGTTATACATATTCTAAAATAGGAAACATTACAGTTGTGTTATACATATTCTAAAATAGGAAACTTTACAGTTGTGTTATACATATTCTAAAATAGGAAACATTACAGTTGCGTTATACATATTCTAAAATAGGAAACATTACAGTTGTGTTATACATATTCTAAAATAGGAAACATTACAGTTGTGTTATACATATTCTAAAATAGGAAACATTACAATTGCGTTATACATATTCTAAAATAGGAAACATTACAGTTGTGTTATACATATTCTAAAATAGGAAACATTACAGTTGTGTTATACATATTCTAAAATAGGAAACACTACAATTGCGTTATACATATTCTAAAATAGGAAACATTACAATTGCGTTATACATATTCTAAAATATGAAACATTACAGTTGTGTTATACATATTCTAAAATAGGAAACATTACAGTTGTGTTATACATATTCTAAAATAGGAAACATTACAGTTGTGTTATACATATTCTAAAATAGGAAACATTACAGTTGTGTTATACATATTCTAAAATAGGAAACATTACAATTGCGTTATACATATTCTAAAATAGGAAACATTACAGTTGTGTTATACATATTCTAAAATAGGAAACATTACAGTTGTGTTATACATATTCTAAAATAGGAAACTAGCAACTTTTTAGTTTTATTTGCTCTCTTGTATGAGAAAAAAATGTTGTCTACAAATTGTGGAGAATAATTTCCTTTGATTAAAATTTCGTCTTTTATTAAATAAGCACTGAGATTTTTATTCAAATCATGTTACCAGTTAATTTTTGATAGATTTTAAAAATTGGAATGTTTTTTTTTTATGTTTTAATACGAATTTCGTCGTATTAATTCAATATCTATTATTTTCATTCGGAAATAAAGTTTGGAAAGTTTATTTTATAAAAATATTAATTTTCTTATTTCAAACATTCATCATCATCATGTCGTGCCGCTAGCACGGATATCCCTGACCCTCTCTCGCCACTTCTCCATATCATTCATCGCCTCTGGCAGGTCTTCAGGGCTACATCCCGTATCTTCACATAGCTGCTGTATGTATGTTCGAGCTGGTCGTCCTGCTTTTGCTCGGCCACATGTGGGGGTCCATAGGAGTACATCACTTATGAGCTCATCCTTGCTTCTCCAGCAGTGTCCTGCATGTCTGGTTCGTCTAACTTGGATAGTTTTCGTGATGGGAGGCAGGTGGCCGAATAGTTGGTGCCTTGTGGGGTGATTTCAAACATTATTAGGCTGTTTCAAAAGTAAGTGTTTCTTCATGTTTATGTCATTTTCACCAAGTTTGGCTAATACTGATTTTCGCAATTTAAAATCGTAAAAAATATAAAGGGGCAGTCAGAGGAACGCGATTCAATTAAAATTAATTTTTTGATTTCTAAATTAAATTTTTAAAAGACGTTTACGGGTTTTTATTGAAATATCGCCATAATATTGACTAGTTGGGGGTATTTACCTATGAATAAAGAGTGTGGGCAAAATATCTTTAGAATACCTCATGAAAAACTATGCCTCTTCAGAAGTCAAAGCTAATAAGAAAGAAATTATAACTTTCATACAAATGCGACATGTTTGTCTTTTATGTTAGACTGGTTCATTGGTCTAGTGGGTAGAGGGTTCGCCAATGGTCCGGGAGACCTGTGTTCAATCCCAGGTCGCGTAACCAAAGATATTAAAATGGTACTTGATACCTACTTGCTTAACACTCAGCAATATAAGGTACGTATCAAGGGTAAAGTAGAGCAATCCAGGGAAAGGGGTAGTGCCCTCCCCTACGCCTCGGTGTTTTAGCGATTGAAAAGGGAGCTTTCTGGTCGCCCCCTCGACTAAAGGGAGACAACTTTACTTTTACTTTACTTGCGTCACGCTTATCAAATTGAAAATGGTAGTCAAGTTTTAATTTCGTAATAATTAGCTTCAAAGAGATAATAAATAGGTTTTAAAGGAAAAGACAATAATCAACTTGTACGAGTTTTTTCAGTCTTATGTAGAAAAAAGTTATTGAAAAACTTATAATGAGCGAAATTGCTTAAAAAATTTGAAATCTTGTCAAACAAGGTACAAAAGTTTCAAGATTTCTGAATTATTTCTCAATACAAACTTCAAATCTTTCTCTTTGCGTGAAAGTTTGGGTTGATTTATCTCCTGGTTACCTAAGGTAAAATCTCCATTTGTAAAGTTTCGAATGTTCGATCACAAAAAGCATATTCCTCAAACGCGTAATTTCAAAAGTTTCGGCAACAATAATCATAAAGAATATCTATGATGTAAAGTATTTGGTTTGGTTTCTTTGTTTAATGGCATATCAAGGTTCGTGGGTTATTTAATGCCTAAGCTATCCTTTAGAACAGCAGTAAGACTATTTAACCCATAATTAGGAGGTGAATTATTTGTTTTAATCACGTTTAATTCGTTTTGGATCTTCCGCATAAGGTAAACAACAAAGATTGACATATCGACAATTATTCAGTTTAGTTTTTAAAAATTAACAGAAATTGTTCCACTAGGGATTTACATTCTTGTTGTAATTAAAATGTCAGATTTGGAAAGAGAAAGTATTGTTGATTAATCTGAAAGTTGAATAAGCTAACTCCAAATAATATCAAAACTGGAAACTCCACTTTCAATTGTGAACTTTGTGATTGTCCAGTTGACAAATGAAGATATAAAAAAAACAAAAAGAAAATGCATTCCCTGTTATTTAGGTCAGCCTCAGCCATCAAAATGAAATGTTCTTCGTGCGATGAAACACGTAAATGGCCCACGCCCACCAAAAAGTGACAAGCATGGCAGAGTGTCCTCATATCAGACCAATAATGGCAGTAGAGTTTCATCACAATGGGTGAGTAATTATTCAAAAGAGCTTGTAGATCTGGGATTAGAAAACATTCCACAGAAAAAAAAAAAATTGAGAGCATATCGACCAGTTAGGAATGTTATCTTATATTTTTTTAGATAAAACATTATCAACTATTATTCTTCTCGATAATTTTGAGAAGTATTTTCTTTCGTCATAATTTTTAGTTGTTTTATAACAAGAATATAGAACGAAACTAATAAAGAATAAGATAAACTCTTTGGGAGATTCGAATTCAAATCTCCTTTCGCATCAGAGAAATTTGACAAAATACTGGGTGGAACGATAAAATTGTCGCCCTAGAAAAGACGACATGATTCCATTTCCGTTTAATAAAAACCGGTTTTCTTTTTTTTTTTTTTTTTTTTTTTTTTTTTTTGTTGCAGACCATCTACTAGTTGGCCAGTTGTGTACAAATCCCAAGAGCGATAGGAGCCTTCTATCATGTCTGAAAGTGACACAATGTTCAACGAGCAAGATCGGAGATGCACCGCTGTTCAATTCATGCCCTCTACCGATCCAAGTTATGACAACAGGACCATTGCCAGCACCCTCAAAATGCAAATCTGGATTGCCACGAATAACAGGGACGTGCCCAGGGTGATGAAAATAAAGTTTCCGGCTACGGTTATGGTCTTTGGTGTAGTTTCAAGGGAGACCACATCATGCCACCTCACATCTTCGAAGTCGGCTTGAAAGTCAACACCAAAGTGTACCTGGATGTGCTGAAGAGTATGGTGTTCCCCTTGTGCAATCAGGTGGCCGGTGGCAGACCCTGGGTGTGGCAGCAGGACTCGGCGCCGGCCCACAAGTCCAAAGAGACCCAGGCTTGGCTTCAGAAGGAGTGCTACGACTTTGTACCCTTCTCTCACTGGCCTCCCCTCCTCCCCCGACCTGAACCTGCTAGACTATTTCATTTGGTCATACGTCAAGAACATCACCAACATGACCTCCCAAAATATCAAAGCAAGCCTGATCGCCGCTATCTGCCGAGCTCCCGCCGGCGCTTGTGAAAAAGGTATGCTCCCAGTTCCGGATCCGTATCGAGGCGGTGATTGAGGTTGAAGGCGGCTACATTGAATAGATGTCAGCTCTACTACATAATCAAGTTACCTGAATTGATTTTTTCAATAAAAGTTTTAAAATAAAGCTGTAGTGTTGTTTTCTTTAGAACGACAATTTTATCGTTTCACCCTGTACACCTACTAATTCTAAATGTCGGAACCTCGACAACTCATCGGTTAGAAGAATCCTAAAAATACGATATTGTAGTCCCCCTACAATTATTACAATGTTATTTTGGTATATATGTTTGGTCTCCCAAAATTTATGTTTTAGTTTGACATATGTTTAGTGGTATGTTATGTTTGGAAAAAGGCACATGGAGACAAATGTTGTAAAGATGTGTAAACGATATGAAACGGCGCGGACAAAAAGAACATTCAAAACAACCGACATAAACAAAACAAATTTATATCTTAGCAATACATATAATGAAAACACTTAAAACATTACTATGGTTTTATTACTGTTCGTGAAAATATTCTGTGTGTGTGTGTGTGTGTGTGTGACTAACACAACTAAAAACTACAAAAAGGACTAAATGACAAAGTGTCCTATGCATGTTGACTACGTATTTCTAAATGTTTGTTTCTTTCTGTGATTCGACGCAATTGCTATTTTCGAGGCTGGAAAAAGTCTCACCGACAAGGTATACTGAGGAAAGGAATGTTTGCATGGCTTATACATTTTGTGGCGTTTGACGGCTGTTGATGAATATGAGAGAGTGATAGTATTCTCTCTGGAAGTCACACTGGAGAGAGAGTGTGTTAGCCCTGCAAGAGAAAATGTGAAAAAGAGGAAGAGTGTTTTAAGACGAAGTATTTATAGAAAATACGTGTCATGAAATCGGCTCTAAAAACGCGGGACGAAATTCAAATGAGGACATAGTTTTAAGCACTAACCACGTGGTTCTCCTGGCCAATTGTTTCCCGAGACTGATTGTTTATGTGCATACGCCATCTTTGTTTCAGGAACAAGTGGCATACCGCCCATTTTAAATTATAGGAGTGTAAGTCCTATAATATAAACACATTCTTTAGTTTTTTTATTCGATCGCTGCTGGTGCTATATTTGTTTTCATTGGGGTTTTTGTGGGGGGGATCTTTTATTTCGGATTAGTAGTATTGAAAGTGTATTTTATTCATTTTGAATTTTAGATGAAGCATTGTCAGCAATGATTATTAAATAATCAATAAACAAATATTTTCTTTTATCTTAATTTTTTGTTGTTTTAATAACTCGGGTCGTCAATCGACGGCAATGAGGATAGTGCAGATATTAAAAATAAATATAGCAACGAGAAAGATGGAAAAAAGAGTGAATTATGGATTTTAAAGATTAGATTTATGTTTCTGTAAATCAATCTGTTCTCGTAGATCGCTAGGTGCTTTTAAGAGTTGCTGGTATGTTTAACAAGTCTTCTCCGAGACAAAGAAAAATGATGTGAATACGAATCTCATCAAGAGTATATCCCGTATTATTTTGTATTATTTTGTATTATTATTATTATTGCAGATTGAGGGTCTGAGTAAAAGGTTACTGAAAATGAAACAAAATTAAGAATAATATAGAATTTGTTTTTATTTATCTCAGTTCACATTTTTAATGCGTATCAATTTGAAACTCTATTTCTTTAAATCTTCAGAAAAATAATTCGGAAAACTATAGGGTAGCCTAAAGCGTTCGTCCTTTTTGTCATTAAATAACATTAGCAGCGGGCAGTAGTAACTAATTTAACCATTTTTTTATCATCATATAATAGCTTTAGAGTGTTCGCCAATGGCCTGGGAGACCTGGGTTCAATCCCAGGTCGAGTCATACCAAAGACTTTAAAAATGGTACTTGATACCACCTTGCTTAACACTCAGCATTATAAGGTACGGTTCAAGGGTAAAGTGGAGCAATCCTGGGAATGGAGTAGCGCCCTCCCCTATACCTTGGTGTAGTAGCTATCGAAAAGGGAGCCTTCGGGTCACCCTCGACTATGGTCGCTAACTTTACTTACTTATATCAGTATGCATTTTTTAAGTTGGAAAATATGGCGAATTTTTGTTTATTGTTTATACCAGTAAAAACCAAAGAAAATAAGCAATATTCTTGTTAAGTTTACGATTCAAAGGTAAAATAAAAACGATATGTGTATCTAAAATTAACTAAGTTTTGCTTAAAATTACTAACGTTACTTACTGGTCATAAGAGTTCACCGATGTTTTTGACCAGATCATCGTTGTTTAACTTCGGTGATCAAGCGAGAATGAATACTTTAAGTGTGAATTGATCGTAAGAAAAACATTGTGTAGTTAATGAGAAAGTGCTGTGGATGATCTTATGAGGTTTCAAGGGTAATTTATGATATTGTTTGCTATTTGACTCCATTCTGCGTTATTCTATTCTTACCCCACGTTACCTTGCTGGTTTAACTTCTTAGATATGAAAGCTGTAAAGGAATTATATGAAAGAAGAAGATAGTAAAAGATAGGAGACGAAGATATCTTTTATATTTTGCCTTTATTTCTGGGTTCAACATCCATTCAATTGGTGTGGAAATTCTTCCTGAATACAAATTCAATGGTTGACTCTCCCATTCAGGGTGTTAAAATGTGTAAGTCATTCTTCGGTATATATGTCCAAATTTGGTATTTAAAGCGTTAACAACGTGTTAGATGCTTTTAGGAGATATGTCTAAATCCGATGTTTTCAGTTGTAGTCATTAAGTCCGTTGTATGGGGTCTTAATTGTGATTCTGACGAGTTCATTATTCGGTGTTTTTAGTCGTGGGTCGTTAGTAAAAGAGGCAGCTGCTACTAGGGGAAAGGTTAATCAACGCGTCGTCAAGAGAGGGATGCATGGCGCCTTCTACCTCTAGCAAGAAAGATTTAGGTGTTGTCACTCCGCGGGTCACTGCTGAAAGAGAACGAGATTCTTTCTTTTGTCGGGACGGTTCCTTTTCTTTGCGCATGCATCGCCCTTCTTCCTGTCAGGGGCCTCTGGGAGTTTCTGCGTATTTTTAATAATTATTATTAGTAAAATTGATTTTTTTTCATTTTTCTATTTCCTACAATCATAAGTGATTTGCGATGTTTCGCTCTGGAAATTTCCCACTAAAAGATGCTCCAGCTGAAGATGATACCTATCAAATTAAGATATCACCTTGAAATTATCAGAGTAATACGGCAGACGCGAGAAAGAAGCTTCATATTCAAAATATCCAAATCAAACGTTGAAACCATCTTATCAATTTGAAAATATAAGTCCCTTTTATGTATGGTTTCAACATAACCCAAAAGGGGAAAGGACTTATGGATTGTATCTTCGTATGCGATTTATAACTTAAACGTAACGAAAATGTTTTCAAACAAATTTTAACATGAGGCATAAGAGATTATGAGTCAAATAAAATAAATCAGTGTACTAAAGGCTTTTGTCAAAAGAATCTGATGGTACAATTAGAAGGAAGTTCTTAACTGTGTGGTCCTTTCGAAAAAAAATAAATGATTAATTAAAATAAACACTGTTTTCAGTGAGATCAAATTAAGGTAAAAATCGTCGAAGAGTGTCCGGAATTAGTTAAGTGAAATGGCACATTATTCTCACCGAAAAACACCAGTCCGCATGTTGTTTTGGTTACAGATTGACGAGAAAGTTTTAATTTATACTCCATTGTATTCCCCTTCGGAAAACCATACATTATAGTCTTCACAGAATTCGCTTCACGAGAAAAAGTTTGTGGAAAACTGCAAAAGGAACCTGGAGCATTATTTATTGAGAACGCGAAGATGGAATTAAGAAGTTTCATTAAATATGACAGAATAAAATGGACTAAAATTGTAAATAAATTGTTCAATAAAAATGTCGAAAACAATTTTTTACTTAATAAAGCAAACATTTTGGCCATGTAAGTGGATCCAATCAATACAAATGATTCCTCTCAGTATTTAAAGACAACAATTTGGTCCTTTTCAATTTGGAAGGAGTTTTATGTCATATAGCGAACAAAAGTGAAGAATGACAGGTACCAAAAAGTTAATTTCTAAAGATGAATTCGATGTCTGGGTCAATTTGAATTGCTAAATAAGGAAAATGCGAAGAAAAGCTTTGACCAAAGAAACTTTTCTTCAATCTATTAAGATGCGGCCTGATCGGATATATTACATGAATGGCATGGAAAACTGATTAATTCGATGTCTAAAAGAGTAAAGATCATCATCATCATGTCACGCTATCAGCACAGATATCCCTAATCCTCTCTTGCCACCCCTCCCTATCATCCATTGCTTCCGGTAGGTCTTCAAGACTACATTCCGTATCGGCATGGAGCTGCTGTATGTAGGTTCGAGCTGGTCGTCCTGCCTTTGCTCGTCCATCTGAAGGGGTCCACAGAAGAACATCACTTTTGAGCTCGTTCCTACTTCTCCAGCAATGTCCTGCATGTCTGGTCCGTATAATTTTGATAGTTTTCGTGATGAGTGGTAGGTGGCCGTACAGCTGCTACTTTGTGGGTGCTGCCTCCAGGACTGGTTCAATATTGCTTGCAGCATTCTTGTGTAGTTGCCGTCAAGATTTTTCTCCATACGTTTAGTTAGCGTCCATGTAGTGCATCCATATAGCAGTATCGACACGAACACTGCTTGGGAGAAAATGTGCTATATTTTATCGGTCAGGTTTGACTTCCATATGACCGATAGCCTATCGATAGCTGTCTATGCCTTTGCTAGTCACGTGTCGATGTCTGTCTCGGTTGTCTACTGCTTCCTAAGTAGGTGAACTTGTCAACTATCCTAAGTTTTGTTATCTTGCATTTTTATTGGATGAGGCATTATCAACAATTATCAATTATACTTAATATTTCTTTCATCGACATGTTTGTTGTTTTTCACTGCGCTAAATCAGTACAAATTCAGGATTTTTTCTTCAAACATTTTTATTTAAATTTCTTTTCTAATGGCTTACATTAGTTTCAACAGGCATCAGATTAATTTCGAGCCAAATCAATCAGAAATCCTATAAAACAAACAAATTGTGATCAAACAAGAAAATAGTGGAAAATATATTGATCGGATCAATATTGATTGAAAAAGGCAATAGAATGAATCAGCCAAAATATCATTACAAGAAAAGTCACAAATATAATGAGTTTAATTCAGTAAAAACATTTGGAATGACATTATGATGGGATATTCCTAACGATATCAGCTTTTAGCTTTTTATCTATTTTATCCAAAAATATATCTGAAATATGTTTAAAAGCTTCAACATTGTATAGGTAATTCGTTAACTTACCTCCAATAGGTCTTTTTTAGTGTGGGACTCAACGAGTATGTGGATAAGAAAACAAAAATCGACTAGTTCCCTCAACCTGTGCTTTAGCATACTACAGGCATCAGAGAAAAACCCTCTCGGCATCTTTGGGTGAAATAGTGAGGTACAACAAAGAAGAAATGATCTCCTGGGAATAGATTTCTTAATAAGCCTTAACTACGAATGACCCTTGATAAGCCAATAAAAGTGTAAGCAAAGTATATTCATTACAAAACGTTTCTCTGTATTGTTTAGTTTGCTTTGGTTTTATGGCATATCAACCTTTGTAGGTTATTTAATGCCAAATCCATCTTTATGTAAATAATCAGTTCTATTTTAAACAATTCAATTTAGCATGAATAAACAGTTTAATTGTCAAAAGCATTTCTATTTCAAACTATTCAAGCAGTTATATATAATAATTTAGTTTAGTGTAAGTACAGTTTCAATGTCAAAAACAGTTCAATTTCAAATAATTCAGTTTAGCGTAAGCACGCAGTTTAAATCTAAGTACAGTTTAATTGTGAAAAACATTTCTATTTCTAGCTATTCAGTTTAGTCTAGAGATCTAATTCAGCTAATTCAGTTTAGTATAGGTACAGATTTTGTTTACTCACAGTTACCTGTCAAAACATTTCTATGTTAAACAATTCAGTTTAGTGTAAATACAGTTTCAATGTCAAAAAACATTTCTATTTCAAATAATTCATTTTAGCATAAGCACGCAGTTTAAAATGTAAGTATGGTTTAATTGTCAAAAACATTTCTAGTTCAAACAATTCAGTTTAATCAAACAGTTCAGTTTAGCATAAGTATGCCGTTAGTTCTATTTAACCCATAGATAGGGCCCTATCAGGTGCTACCACGCTGGGCCAAAGTGGCCCTGGGAGCGAAGGCGATAAAGGGGTATTCCACATTCCCCAAAGCTCCAACATTGCTGGAACCTCACCATCAAATTGTTTAGTATCATATCCAGGACATTCATTGGGGTGGGGGGTCCTTACCCCTCTGTAGAGAAGCAGTCGGTGTATTCTACAGCCCCAGTCGACTGGGCAACTCTGTATTGTGAATGAATAATATAACATTTTCATGTCAAATTCTAGTTCAGGATTTCTCTTAAAATCTTGACAAAAGCATCTTTAATGGGCATATTAATTTGGATCTCCTTAAGTTCATTTCACCCCAACATTTTCTTAATTCTTTGCGCTAAATGTTTTATAGGAATAGTATTGTACTAAATGTTTTATAAGCATAGCATTGCGCTAAATGTTTCATTGGAATAGCATTGCGCTAAATGTTTCATGGGAATAGCACTGCGCTAAATGTTTTATCGGAATAACATTGTGCTAAATGTTTTTGAGAAATAGCACTGAACAAAATGTTTGGTGGGAATAGCATTATGCTAAATGTTTTATAGGAATAGGATTGTGCTAAATATTTCGTGGAAATAGCATTGTGCTAAATATTTCATGGGAATAGCATTGGCACATCTTTCAATTTAACCAACTTTGATTGTTCCGAAAATTTTTTTTTTTTACTCTTGGTCTACGTTTCATTATCATGGATGCTATAAACGACTTCAAATATTTTTATTGTTTAAATTATTTGAGATGTTACTAATAAGAATTTATTAAAAAATACCTGTGATATTTTGTTATAGTAGAGATGAGATGTTTGCTGCAGTAGAAAAAGTATCTTCAAAAAAGGTTTGTAAGGTTTCTCATTGCTCCCATTTTATTCTAGATACAGACAAAAGTAAATATACAAATATATGATACTGTACTAAAAGTATTGATAGAATATTACGAAAAGCATGGGAAGTACAATAAATCACTTTTCTCTAAAAAAATGTCATCGTCAAATAAATACGGGAGTTAATGAATGTGAGGGGAAATATGTGAAGGTTAAAATGTTATGTTTTATGCTTTTATTTATTGAGTTAATTTTGGGTTTCAATATACAATATCCATTTATCCATTTACAGGTTTCTAGAATTGAAGAGGTGTTTGATAAAAAAAACTTGTACATCTCTATTATTGTGAATTTAGTGTTTTTGTTAAAATCATAGTCTGATGGGCGAAACGGTTGCTCTACAGAGACAAGTTTAGGATTCTGAGATTTTATTCTGTACCATTAGTTTATTCTAAATTGAAAGGATATTATTTTTTCCTCACATATGGATGTTTGGAGCAACGTGTGAATTTTAAATGGTAGATGGTATTTTAGCAATTACAGTTTGTTTCGTGGTTAATTTTAAAGTTGGTTGGTTGGTTGGGTTTAATGGCATATCAACCTTTCATAGGTTATTTAATGCCAAATCCATTTGTACATTACTAGCATTACTAGGACCTTACCATCAGACTGTTTAGTATCATATCCAGGACACTCATTGGGGGGGGTCTTACCCCTCTGCAGAGGTGCAATCAGTGTATTCTACAGCCCCAGCCGACTGGGCAATTAATTTTAAAGATCTTATACCTAATATTTAAATCATAATTAAAATGAGTATTAAAATAAATATTTATATCATTTCAGATACATAAATAATTCACTCCTTTTTACGGCATATCATTCTTTACAAATAGGACTAACGAAAGCTCAACCGACAAAACAGATCTTATGTTTTAATTTCTAGTTTTTCTCTTTCTGATTTATTTTTAGTCATTTTATTTAATAATTTTCTATGCATAAATGTATATCTAAAATTGATATGATCACCTTATTCTACAGTAATAATTTCATAACATTGTCCTCATGTTGGTTATTATGCTCTCGACGTTTTGACCGCAGCATCACCTGGCCTTCTTCAAGTGTCTTTTATCATTGTTGGTAATCTTCATGGAATTTCCAAACAAACTATTTATCTATTTTTCATTCTGCTGTCCATATCTTGTAAAACCGCCTTCTTCGTCTTCTCACTCATTCTGTCTTTATAATGTGATTTCTCTTTCTACTGACTCTGGGTTATAGGATGAAACTCTCGACTTCAAGGTAAATTCCAACTAGAAGCTCTTAACCAATGCCTTCATCCTATGGCCAATCGTCCAATTCCTTTTCGATTTTCAAGTGCCTTAAACCTAATATCATTTTTGTCTGAGTCTAAAACCAGAGCATGCAAAGAAAGGAACCACAACAAAAGATGCCTGAAGAAGGCCAGAGAATACAGCGGCCTAAATGTTATGAGTATATAAACCAACTTTAGAACAATAGTCTGTATCATATAAATGATGATTATGTAGATAATAATCAACACATCGTCTCTCAGAAATTTAGACAGTTCTATGGTATAAATATTTATTTTAGAACTTATTCTGCAGTAATTTCAAATGTTCGTATCTTAGTTGTCAATACCTACGGAATTTCCATGCATCCAGTTTATTTTTGACTCATGACATTAAAACAAAACATTTTGATAAAAATAAGAAAGACTGTCAATTATTGATGATTTTGGTTAGCTTTATCCAGCATCTTCTTAATTATTGTTGCTTTTTATCGAAACTCACTCAAGTTGTCACTTCTACTCGTCTTCTACTTTTTGAGGACGTAATTTCAAGTGATTTCGACTCTCACTGAAAGTTTCTTCTTTATTCTTATTTCCAATCTTCGCTGTTACTCACTGTCGTAAAAGTAATAAAAAGCAATGAGAATCAGGAAGATAAAGAATAATACTTAGCCTGATTATCAATAGTAACGATTGACAGAACTTCTGTTAAAATAAAAATTAAAATATCAGTATTTTATTAAGGTTTACAATAAACCCACATTTTTATCGTAAAATGTTTAAAATTTTATCACTATACAGCATTTTAGTGAATAATCTTAAGATACATTTTTAAAGAATTATTCATTGGTCATTTGTTGCATCCAGGAAATATATAAAAACTAATAAAATATACAAAGTTCTTAATAAAAGTGACTGATGTCAACAACGAATATACAAATGAGTGAAAACTTATTTTCCTGAAGATAATAAAAGTAATATACGAGGTGCATACGATAAGTTTCCAGACTTTTTTGTACGGGCATTTAAAATTGTCGTAGACTCTTGAAAATTCAGTATGTTATTGCTATACATCATATGAGATGACTGACCAATTTTTATGATTTCACGTTCAAATCAACAGCTACAGCAGCAATTGGAATACACCCTTCTCAAGCCTGATTGTCACCGCTGGTGAATTTCAAAAATGCAATCTGGACGTGAGAACACTTTTGAAGAACGATATGCAATAAAGTTCTGTTTTAAACTTGGAAAAAATGCCGCCACAGAAACGTATGGAATGCTTCAGACTGCTTTTGGAGCGTCTTGCATGAATCGAGCATCAGTTTTTGAGTGGCATAAGAGATTCATGGAAGGCAGGGAATCTGTGGGGAATGATGAGAGTTGTGGGAGGGGTAAGGAAGTCAATACACCAGAGTTGATTGGCCAAAGGGTTAGGGTTAGGGTTACTATGTTAAGGTTTTAAGGGAGTTCAGGAAGAGATTACGTCGGAAGAGGCCAGCACTCTTCAAATCGTGTCAGTGGCATTTCCACCAGGACAATACACCAGTCCACAACTCCATCCTTGTCACAGCCTATTTGACCAAGATAAGCATCAAGACAGTTCCTCAGCCTCCCTATAGTCCAGACCTTGCTCCCTGTGACTTTTGGTTATTCCCAAAGCTCAGAGGCTATCGTTATGAGATAACTGAAGAGATAAAAGAGGGTGTGATGAAGGTCATTGACACGCTCACAGAAGAGGACTTCCATGGGGCCCTGCAGAAGTTGTTTGAACGGTACAATAAGTGCATTATAGCCGGGGAAGATTACTTTGAAGGGGGCTAAAGTTTCATGTGTACTATCAATAAAAGTGCTCACACGAAAAAAGTCTGGAAACTTATCGTATTCACCTCGTATATATATATATATATATGTGAAAGATTCATTTTTGAAAATACATTTTTCTGTAAAATAAAATCTTACTTTTCTTCCTTACTTAAAAAATGAATTTCAACTTTTTAACCATTTAAACAATTTTAAGCTTAGAATACTTTTATAAAAAGAAAAAATTATTGAATTAATATGGAAAAAATTGGTACATTATAATGTTTAATTTCCTTTTTTTATTTTATCAGTTTAATGAGAGGTTAAAAATATTAAAACATAAAAGATATAGTCTCGTGTTTCGGTTTTGATAAATTAATATTTTGAAAACCATTTTGTTCCTTTTTTTTTTTTTCCAGTTAATTTCAAAAGGACAATGTTGAATCAATATCAAGAAAAAGAAAAGTTTATTAAACATAGACTTCTTATCCATTTGAACAAATAAATTTAAATGTAAAATACTTTAGGTTTGGTTTCTTTGTTTAATGGCATATCAACCTTTGTAGGCTATTTAATGCCAAAGCTGTTCTCCTAGAAGAACAGTAGTGGTACTATTTAACCCATAGCTAGGGAGATAAGGGGGTTCATACCTTTCCCAAAGCTATTTGCCCGAAAGTGAACGCAATAGCGCGACTGGAGTACGAACTCGCTTACTACAATTCCGCAGTCGATCGCTTTAACCATTACACCACGAGGACACCCCCGTAAAACACTTTAATAAACATGAAAAAAAAATAATCGAATTAAAATGGGAAAATACGCCGTCGTCGCATTTTTAAATACTGAGGTATATTCTATTTAAACATATGAAGTAAAGTTTTTTAATGAATTTAATTGAGTTGAAATAAACATTGTCCATCCTCCAATTATTTTCTGATTAAAAGAAAAAGTCAGAACTATACATTACTGGAATTTGTTATAATATATGGGCAACACCGGATATTTCAGCTGGTGTATAACGAAGTGATGATGTCGAGACGAGTCAGTGCCAATTCTCGATACATTTTATTGGAAGGTTTTTGGCAAAACACTGGATTGTACAAGTGCAACACTGTTCAAAGTCATCAGATCCCCTGGTTCCGTGTTACTTTTTCTTGTTTCTTGAAATGAAAATTCATCTCAATGGTAAGAATTGAGGACTTGGAGGACATTAAAAGAGATACAGCTTCAAACCATGTCTTATGAAGAGATTCAGAGGTGTTTGAATAATAGTAACTTCGTGGCATAAATTAAATATTAAAGGGACTATTTTGAAGAAACAAGTTTCATTCATTGTTCATTTCTGTCTTGGTAAATCCAGTTTTAATCTCAATACACTTTCTACACATTTCGTATATATATATATATATATGTGTGTGTGTGTGTGTGAGTGTGTGTGTGTATATATATATATATATACACACACACACATATATATATATATATATATATATATATATATCAGATTTTCTAAGTTATCAGTGGAATGGATATAAGACACTAATGGCTTCTGATCTTCACCACTCCACCATTTTTCATACTATCAACGTATTCATGTATATACACATGTATGCGTTTGTGTGTGTGTGTGTGTGTGTGTGTGGTGATTACTCCTGATTAACAAAAGATGGTCGGGTCCTCAGTTGTTTGCTCTTCTACAATGAGCACCCAAGTGATTTAAAAGGCCAGCCTTTTTTCTTTTTTTTTTTCTTTTTTTTCAAAGTTTTATTACAAACTTGAAGTTCTTTTAAAGACCGAAATCCTTCTCTTTATCATTTTGGATCTTCAAGTACCTTTTCACTTCTGCAGTTGCTTTACAAACCTTATCCCACATCTGACAAGAAGTCAATGCTGGTCATAGTGGAAGCAAACTTTAATCATCTATTTGGGACTGTTTTCTCTCATGAGCTCTATGCGGAACGCATTTGATATGAAAACCCTACCATAGATGCCACAAACGTATTCAGGATGAAATGTTATCGGGAAGGGAATTAAAATCTAGCTTTTGCATTGCCCGTTTCAAGATGAAGCAATTTGTTCTCCTCTTCAAACACCTTACATCCATCAGTTATCACTTTGTTGTTGGTTGGTTGGTTGGTTGGTTGTTTTTGTTTTGTTTTGTTTTTTTGTTTTTTTGTTTTCTTTTCTTTTTGCTGATTTATTTATTGTGGCATTTTTTTCAACATTTCCCAATTCAGAGAATCAATATCTGCTATCGTTTTAGTATTATTTTGATGATATACTAAAAACATTTTGTTTTTGTTTTTTGTTTATTATGCCAAGGACGCTTTCTGTTTGTTAACTCTCCATAAAATAATTGTTTTGTTAACCAGAAGCCCTCCGTTCTCGGAAAATACCCTGTCTACCTCATCTAATCATGAATGATGATCTTCTCAATATGAGAACAGCTGTCATAGGACAACTGTGTCCAGAGTGAAGGAGTCGCACATCATGAACAAGATAATTCTGACGGAATCTCTCCAAGATTTTAACAAGACATCGATAGCTGGTCCAGATCTCAGACGAATACAAAAGGACACTAAGAACACACGATTCAAAAAACACTCAGTGATATTGATATCAACTCACCTATCTGAGGGGGTGTCCCTGTGGTGTAAGGGTTAAAGTGATGGTCTGCGAAATCGTAGCACGCGAGTTCCAACTCCAGTCGCGCTATTACGTTCATTTTCGGACAAATACCCTTGGAAAAGGTATGAACCCCCTTATCCTCCCAGCTATGGGTTAAATAGCACCATCACCGTTCTTCTAGAATGATGGCTTTGGCATTAAATAACCCACGAAGGTTGATATGCCATTAAACAAAGAAACCAAACCAAACCTCACCTATCTGAAGAGATCTGCTTCTCCATCTTTCCGAAAACCTAAACTAGTTTTTTTCGATCCATTGATGTATCTCTTAATCCTATTTTTAAGTATTCTACCCATGGTACAAAAATATATCAATTACTTTTTGTCATGAGTCTTTAACCAAGATGGCAAGTTTGATATAGAACTGCCTCGAAATAGGAATGTACATAAGTTTGTTATAAGGCCAAAATCTCTGAATGCCTAAAAGAAGAAATTTTTATAACTGCTTGCATGCTTTCCTCTTTATGTGGCACAAGTTCTATATCACTTGCATCAAGGAACTGCAAAACTAGAGCCTGAAAGACATATAGATATATATATCAGATTCTGGCAAGAAATAATCTAATGCCATTAGAGTTCATTGCAAGCCTCTTCGTATATGAATTGAGGTCTCGGCAGCCGTTGAACGGATGTATGTAAACAATAGTAATTGTGATTCATAACCGTTTAAAATTTACTTCGCAGCTAATGGCTCCTCGTGGCTGAATGGTTAGACGCTTTGGCTTGGCGTTTGAGTCAACCAGGGTTTCGATCCCAGCAACGGGAAGCTACTGTCTAGCCACACTGATGAGTTCTGATAGAACGAAACAGATCTATCTGTGGATGACTATATATATATATAATCCACACACTTTTCAATATTTATTTTGTTGGGTTTAATCAGTTTAAAATGTCTTTCGGCTATAAATACACTTTTTACTAGAAGAGATTCGTTCCAGTTTCTATTCATTCTTCAAGTTTTATTATTATGAACACATTTACAAATCCGAATGTTAACTATGATAAAACAAATATTGATAGTTAGTCACTTGAATATTAACTTTCCGTGGGAGATTTGTTAAATATTTTCAATTTGATAGCACATGAATCTAATAAGTAACGAGGCATTGTAAAAAGATGAATAAGTCCACAAATAAACTTAATTCGAGGAAATTATTGATTTCAGTTTGAAGAAAAAACGTGAAAACAGAAAGATAAAGTTGCTCAACGAAAAAGTACAAAAACCGAAATAATAATAATCAGGACGTTAGTTTGAATATTTGTTGAACTAACATTTCTTAGACAACTTCTTGCATTTCTTATTTGTCAAATCAATGTTATAATCTATATTAATCCTGAACTACATTGAAATTTAATATTTGAAACAAATATATATTATGCTCAAACACACACGCACACAGAGACATATATATAGACTTGATCTTGAAATAAACATATCTCACATGATATTTATTGCTTTTACTAGATTAATGTAACCATATATAGATGTATATAATAAATTTATGGAGTTATATATATATATATATATATATATATATATATATATATAATTGTGTGTGTGTGTGTGTGTGTGTGTGTGTGTGTGTGTGTGTGTGTGTGGTTAGGCAGCAGTCGTTCATTTAAGCACGTTTCATTAAATAATAAAGACAAATTTTGTCAGTACAATTTATTTAAGATCCTTTCAAGTTTTCTGATAAGTGTCGTAGTTTCAGGTTGGAATTGGTTGATGAATTTCCCAAAATTGTCCCAAGCGCTTTCGGACCCGTCATAAGCCATCATCGAGGGTTGCTTGCTTGTGTAAGGTGTGTTTGTTTTTTAAAAAAAGTTTTGAAAGTTGTTGTTTGTTAGGGTTTTTTTTTTTTTTTTTTGTATATTTGTTTAAATTTCCCCTGGGAGAATATGTCTCCAAAGAAAATAGTGTGTATGTTGATCTTACCTCTACAACTCTTTCCAGACGACTTACAATGCACCTTAACGACTCCAGTTCTATTGCCTTTCATCTTAAGAACCATTCTATTCCTAAATGAAAGGTCGAAAAATTCTAGTTGAAAACACCACTATAATCGCACACGGAATTGATAACTACGACTACAAATCCTCGAAGCCCTACATATAAAAACAAAAAATCTAAAATCAATAGAATTAATTTTGAAAATAGCGACAATGTTTTTCAATGCTTTTAGAATTTTTTATCCCGTAATCCTATTGTATTCTATTTCCGTTGATAGCGTTCCCTTTTTAAAATAACGTTCCCTTTTTTTTAATACATCAGTTACCCAGTTTTATCCGACTCGACGTTCCCATATTTTTGTTATGGTATAAACTTTCAAAAACTTTCAAATTTTTTATAAAAAACAAACACACCTTACACAAGCAAGCAACCCCTGATGATGGCCTATGAAGGGTCCGAAAGTGCTTGGGAAAATTTTGGGAAATTCATCTACCAATTCCAACCTGAAATTAAGATACTTATCAGAAAACTTGAAAGGATCTTTAATAAATTATACTGACAAAATTTGTCTTATTATTTAATGAAATTATATATATATAATTGTGTGTGTGTGTGTGTGTGTGTGTGTGTGTGTGTGTGTGTGTGTGTGTGTGTGTGTGTGTGTGTGTGTGTGTGTGTGATCTTAAAATAAACATATCTCATAAACTGATAATAGTTTTTACTAAACTAGTGGAACTAGTTATGAAAATTACATTTATTCGTTTGTACTTCAATTAAGACAAGCATTAAATTTACTATTAGAAATTGTGGGTAGATAACTAATAAAAATATTTATAAGTTACTTCCCTTTAACATGATCTCTAAATAAGTCTACTTACAAAAGAGTGAAGTTATTGAGACCTCTATTGTGTATTTTATATTAGTTTCACTCGTAATAAATTTAGTAAATACACACACGCGCATACACCTATTTCCTGTTTACATGTGCGTGTTTCCTTAAATATTACAAATCAGAATTCTCCGATGTATTTTGAAGTGTTTAACATTTTAATAATTTCAATTTAAAGTCTGATCCAAGGAAAAATTAAAGAAAAAAGACAGTTATATTAATAGAGATATATCAATAAACTCAGAGATTGTCAGAGAACAAGTTATCCCTAGTATCGACAATCAGTAATTTTATCCATTGCCTCTGGATCGGATATCCAAGGAAGATATAGAAAAGCAACATCACAAAAAACAATTTGGAAGAAATAACTGATACGAGATATCCTCTGAGTAATAACAGAGAACATGGAAACAATCCACCTTCGACGGTTCGAACTTCCCAGTGGTTTACCGTCTACGACCGACACTCGAGAAGACCGAAGAGGGACAATGGTCAAAATGTTATGACAATAACAATCAAAACGCTGATAGCGATCCATCGCGATAAAATAATGAATGAAACTATCTTTGATATTTCATCCAAGAGAGCAAAAGTGTGATCTACTGTTATGCGTCAAATGTTTGCAAGAAAACTGTATTTGATATATTAATGTATTAATATTGATTACTCCTATCTATGTTTTCCTTAAGAGGGTGTTTTTTTATTTCACTTATTACTTTGTTATACATCACCGAAAATACGGAAAGAAAAACAGATGAAAGACACATATTCATTTAGTTAACAAAATATATTTAATTATGATTAACAGAAACCACGTTAATAATTAGAGAACATAAGAGTTCACAATGTAAGAAAAAATGCAAACATCGATTCAGTCAGAGATAGTGACATAATTTTTGTCGGAATTTCAGAGAAAAAGAGATGTCAATATTTTATACTGCAGTGACATTTGTTTGTTATTAGTCACAGTGACGTTGTATCGTTAACATTCAATGCTTTCTGAAAATAAAATTAGACTAAAGGAAAAATGAAATATAGCAAAAATAATTTTCAGCCTAAGCTGAAAGTTGTGTAAACTTAATAGATACGTTTGAAGTTCTAATTCAAATTGCTTTAAACCGAATTTTACTTTGAATTTTCTAGTTTATATCCAACATTTCTTGAGTATGAAACTAAAGGTTAAAAAAAGAAAAGGGTGGGGACACAAATTCACGCATTTCTTTGAAGTTCTATAAGATATTTTTTTTAGAAAAAAACATAAAAAAGCAACAAAAAGACAAACAAGCATGTTTAAACATGTCTATATCTAGTTACCATAAGAAGAGATTTTCTCATTACACAATTCACATATCTCTATGCAATTAAATATTTCAGTAACGTTGATAAATGTTTCGCACTTCAACACACAATCATTTGATTTATCTCGCCTCTCCGCAAACATTATGGTCAATTTTTAAGCCGAGCCCACCACCCACGAATGGCTGAGGACTGTGACAGAAAAAAAAAAGAAAAAAGATTTACTTCATCGGCATTTAATCACCCCTGTTCGAAAAATTGTGAAACATGTTGAGGAAAGGTTCTCAGAAAATAATGTAATATTCTAAAGTTATTAATCAAATATTCTAGAAAAAAAAACTAAGTGTCGCATTTGTTTCAGTTCGATTTTATATCACCAGTCTCATAAGTAACTTTACTTTTTTTTATGAACTTTTTCGTCATTCTCTTGTAATTTTACTTTGTTTCATCTCATAGCTCACAAGCGTGTATGTGCGTGTGCGTGTGTGTGGATACGGAATATCATAATGTCTATTATTCACATTTATTGTTCTGTGAGCAGTTGACCGATTCACGGGTCCAGTCAGCCTCTGGATCGGTCGTCGAACCACTCACGATCCACAAATTACCCCCCACACACACACACACACATATTAACATAGTGTTAATCTATTTTATCTATTTTACTGAAAAGCGTCCCTGGCGATGCTAGTTGCAACTTTAATTTTTTTTTATGTTAAATCGAATATCACCGGTTACATATAAAATAAATGTAGACCATTGAATGAAATGAAGAAAATGCCGGGTAAAGAGGAATTTTTAAAATAATGGCAATTTTTAAAGGGCTTGTGGCATAATGTCTCTGTGACGTTATTAGTCAGTTAGGTTGTATGATGTGGGTAGTTTTAAGCTTGACTTCGGAAATGAAATGGACAAAAGAATTTCTACAAAAGAGAAATAACAGGAATATAAGAAATACTGGAAAGAAATAATAAATGACTTTTATTTTTAATTATGTGTGTTATGATGGAGAGAGTCCTTTGCTTGCAATTATTTTTGTGTCGGAAGCAAACTTTCCGTAACAGTTCTTTTGGTGCCTGTAAGAGAAGAAAAGGAAATTACTCACTCGAATATTTTGTCTTTTTTTTTTTTTTTTTCTTTTTTTTTTTTTTTGCCGCAACTGGTTTCTTATGCTTCTAAATTCCTTAGGGTCTCTTAATCGAATTAATTCTATTTACCAAGATTTTTTCTCTCTTTCTCCTGACTCCCTTCAAGCTATTGGTTCTTATATATATATATATATATATATATATATAGATAGATAGATAGATAGAGAGAGAGAGAGATCCCGAGAAGTTAATTTTTTCTCTAATTCTATTGGTTAATTCTTATACCAAAGGAATCAGGTAGTGAGTTCGTTAAATAGGGGCTTTTTGAATCAGAGTCTATATGAAGAATTTTCGAATCAGTTCTATTTTTGAATTTATGAAATGTGTTGTTTTTTGTTATTTATTTTGTTTTTTTGGTGGGGAGGGTAATCATAGGACATTTCTTAAAAAAGATTTTTTTACCTGTTTTTGGTTAAAACTATATTACTTAAAACCATTACAGTGCCGCTGGCGAAACTACCTAAGTATCTGATTGATGCACTATTTAACCAAGGGGTTGAATTTACGACTGCCAGCTAACTAGACAGACAGTAACTAATTCATCCATTCAGACCTTTGAAAGAAACAGGTATGTCATTTCTCTGGGACAAATCAGTTTTTAAAAAAATAACTGATACAAGATATTTAAACATGAAGGGCGTAAGGAGAACAATCTTACCCTCTTGGACTGAATAATATTTTCGGGTCAAAATTCTCAGAATTTGACTCCAACAGACACTTGATGCGGGCCGAAAGGTACAACGTCATTGTGACTGTAATAACAACAACACTACAGTATAAAATATTGACACCTCTTTTTCTCAGAAATTCCGGACACAAATTATGTTACTATCTCTGACTGAATCTATATTTGCATTTTTCTTACATTGTGAACTCTGATGTGCATTAATTATTAACGTGGTTTCTGTTAATTATAATTAAATGTATTTTGTTAGCTAAATGAATATGTGTCTTTCATGTATTTTCGGTGATGTATAACAAAGTAATAAGTGAAATAAAAACAAAGATGTAAGCAATATTATTAATATTAGTTCACGAATATATCAAAGCTATTCTTTATTTATATATATATATATATATATATATATATATATATATATATATATATATATATATATATATATATTCTAGCAATTTTATAATTTTGCAATTTCATCGTATATATATATATATATATATATATATATATATATATATATATATATATATATATATATATATACGATGAAATTGCAAAATTATTAAAATATTTCCATTCATTTTGACGCCACACTTGACCAAGAAAGTAATAATACGAAAAATATTGAAAAAGTTATGATGAAATAATTCGAAAAAAATTAAAGAGACATATTTTACTTTTAGAATTTTTTCTAAGTTGTAGTGAATGTTGTTTTGTGAATAGATTATTGTAATCTTTTAGATTCTAACTATTATGAATGATAACCGAATAAATTATGTGGTTATGTATATATCTATCGAATATGCCTTTGATATATATATATTTTTTTTAAATTGAAACAAAGCTTCATGTGAGGACTTCTTAATGTGAAATTGCAAACTTCATATCAGTGAAAAACAAAACAAAAAAGATTTTAGCAGTTTTAATCTGTAGGGAACGAATAAATAAATAAAAAATTGAATTTAAAAAAATAAATAAATAGATAAAAAGAAAACTATTAAATTTGAAGAAACTCCCAGAGGTCTCTGACGGAAAATGAGATGATGCATGCGTAAAAGAAAAAAGGCATTCCTCTTGAAAAAGGAGACCATATTATCTTTCTCTAAGAGGCAGTGTCCGTCGAACCAACAACACCATTTTGCTGTCTGGTGTTTTGGGCACCACGCCTACGTCTTGGGACGTAGCGTCGGTTAGTCCCTTCACCCAGTAAATAAAGGAAAGTATAGAAGAAATGTTTTCGTCTCTTATCTATTTCTATCTTTTCTTTTTGTATATTTCTTTTGCGACTTTCTTTGGGCAAGGCATTGCGCCGGCCAGTCAACGAGGGGTAAAATAATATAACCAAAATATGGAGTCAGATATCTACGGCAACACAGCCTTGCCCTTAGCCCCTGACCTTCAAAGCCTTAAAACCCCACAAATCTACCAATTTTATGACATTACCTTCGCTTAAATTACCATACACAGTATTACAGTGTTGAAATGATACAGCATGATAGAAATATGTGAAAAGTTCTTTGGAATAAAAAGAACAAAATATCGTGCATCTAAATCGAAGTTAAGGGTTTGATTCATCCAACTTTCCACATATTTCTATCTCAGTATTACAATATTAAAAGAAATGTTCACAGTCATAAAATCTTCAACAATAAATCTCTTTCATTTTGATAACTATAACAGTATCTTGAAAACTACTTCTCAGTGCACACTGGTAAATGTAAAAAACCCTTAGTCTAGTGATACTATGAAAACACTTTACTTCGAGTCCTGGTACGAGATACAACATATCAGATAACTCACCAACTGTAAATTGATATCAATAAATTATAAGAAACATCACTTTTTACTTTATTTCTTAGTACTAAGGAACAACAACCAAATTCTTCAATAACCAATGCACAAACACACCAAAAACCCAAACTTTAAATTAAAAAAAAAACAAATGAAAAATATAAAAACAATTTTCATTTTTTTTCTTATTTCTATACTTCAAAAGTTAATTTCCATACCAATTCATATAATTTTGTTGTCGTATTACAATATCGACATTAGCGTTTTTGCACAAGCCCGGGAAAAGTTTGGTCACAAAAATGAGGATGTACAAATTTTTTATGCGAATAATAAAATGATTTTTTTTACTGTAACGGCTTGCCTGGGCAAGGCTGCTAGGAACCCGGACGATGCTTACCGTAGCCTGGCGCCACCTGTTAATCTAAGCTAATACTGATAACACGTGTAACCTAATTTCATAAATACTTTTAACAAAGTAACTTTGAAAAAATCTTGAATGTCCTATTTGAATAAATAACTACAATTTTGTTTTTAAAACCCAATTCTGTATCATTGCTCACTTGTTATATGAGCAATTTCAATATATATAGCTGAAACGAGTGTTCATTCTGCTTTCCAATCGGGCTATTTCCACGTGGGCGATATAATTAGTAAAAGATATTTTTCTGCTATATTAAAAACTGCTTGCTTACTTGCTTGTATGTTATGTCATATTAACCCTTATAGGTTATTCAATGCCAAGTCCTGTTTAAACACACACACACACACACACACACGCACACACACATACATACATACATACATACATACATACATATATGATTTGTAAACGAATAGTGTGTATACAACAATTTTTAAACGTGCCAGAGCTCATTTGTTTGCACACAGTTAAATGGTTTCAAATATTGCTATTTAACTCTAATAATTCTATTCAATATTATTCATTTGTTTGCACACAGTTAAATAGGTCGAAGCATTGCTATGTTATACAAATAATTCAATTTAACATCTGTCATTTATTTGCACACAGTTAAATGGTTTCAAATATAGAAAATGATTATACAGTTCTGTTTGACCATTAGATGCTACCAATTTTGACCCAGTCAGCTGGGGCCGTAGAATACACCGACTGCATCTCTACAGGGGGGTAAGGCTCCCCCAACGAGTGTCCTGGTTATAACCCTAAACAATCTGATTGTGAGACTCCAGTAATGCTGGAACGTTGGGGAATGCGGAGTACCTCTTCATTGCTCGCATGTCCACTCTGTTCCGGAGTGGTGGCACCTGATAGAGTCCTTGCGATGGGTCAAATATAACTGTTTGACATTTAAACTGAGTACAAGCAAATGACTTTTGCTAAACTGAATTGCTAGAAATATAACTGTTTGATCATTTAACTGTGTGTAATCAAATGACTGATGTTTCATTGAAATGTTGGTGAAACATAGCAATACTTGGAACAATTTAACTTTGCTGATTTATGCTAAACTGATTTGTTTGAAATAGAACTGTTTGATCATTTAAATGCGTGTAAACAAACGACTGATATCTAATTAAGTTGTTTGTGTTAAATAACAATACTTGAAAACATTTAACTGCGAGCAAATAAATGATCAATTGTAAATACAATTATTCGTATTATATAGAAATAAGTGAGACCTTTTAACTGTGTACAAGAAATGAGCTCAAGCGTGTTTAAAATATTATGTACAAAATGTGTATTTGGCATTGAATAACCTACAATGGCTGATATACAAAACCAAAACAAACTACCATTCCAGGTCAGAATGGACCTGGGAGTAATGGCAATGAAGGGGTACTCCACATTTTCCAAAGCTCCAGAAGTGGAGTCTCACCATCTAATTGTTTAGAGTCATATCCAAGACACTCGTTGCGGGGGCTCTCACCCCTCTACAAAGATGCTGTCAGCGAATTCTATTACCACTGTCCTCCACCCTGCCGATTGGGCTGAAGATTTAAAAAGTGCCATTGGAAATTTTCATAAATATAATTGCTTTCACAATATGCTTTTGCAATATGACAACATTGTTCGTTCCCTTCTGTAATATTTGTCAATAGAAGTTGAATATGTTATTAGCCCTTTGATCAATGCCCGTTATTTTACTGAGTTGTAAGAGGGAGTGGTTAAGTATTTTACATCAGTGCTACAAGTTAGTGTTCGAGCCCAGTCAAAAACTAGGATTTTGAGAGTTGATTTTCTCAGTAAACAATATTTCTCTCTTGAAAGATTGACGTAACATAATCTTCCTCTCTATTTTGCTTTGTACTTGACCATGCTAAGATAAATATATTTACTTATATTGAATTGTTGGCAATGGGCACAAAGATATTTATATGATATATTCAATTCATTCATTTTTTTATTCGTGATGTACATTGCTAAACAAATACTGAAGACTGGTAGAAGATAACAATAGCATATATCTATGAAAACAGAAAGCTTGTAAATATCAAGTTGTTTCTGCAGCATTTTTCCTTGTTCTCTTTTGTTATCTTCGATATTAGTATTTTACCGAGGGGAACGATAAAATTGTCGCCCTAGAAAAGACGACATGATTCCATTTCCGTTCAATGAAAACCGGTTTTCTTTTTATTTGTTGCAGACCATCTACTAGTTGGCCAGTTGTGTACAAATCCCAAGAGCGATAGGAGCCTTCTATTATGTCTGAAAGTGACACAATGTTCAATGAGCGAGATCGGCGATGCGCCGCTGTACAACTGATGCTCTCTACCGATCCAAGTTATGACAACAGGGCCATTGCCAGCACCCTCAAAATGCAAATCCAGACGGTTCAACGCTTGAGGACACAGCTCAACGTATCAGACGACCCTTTGGAGGTGGTGGAGCGGAAGGACACCGCCAGGAAGACCCGGACCAAGGAGTTCATCGAAAAGGTCCAAGCAATCATTGATGAAACTCCCCTGCGGCCTATTCAGCAGATTGCCAGAGATTTAGGCGTCTCACACACAACTGTGAATGCATGTATGAAGGAGGACTTGCAGTGTAGGTCCTACAGGCGCCAAACAAGCCAGATCTTGACTGAGAAAACAAAGAACCTCAGGCTAATCAAGTCCGTCAGGCCCCCTCCTACCCCGACCTGAACTCGCTGGACTACTTCGTTTGGTCATACGTCGAGAATATCACCAACATGACTTCCCACAACACCAAAGCAAGCCTGATCGCTCGCCATCCGCCGAGCTCCTGCCGGCGCTTGTGAAAAAGGTATGCTCCCAGTTCCGGATCCGTATCGAGGCGGTGATTGAGACTGAAGGCGGCTACATTGAATAGATGTCAGCTCTACTACATAATCAAGTTACCTGAATTGATTTTTTCAATAAAAGTTTTAAAATAAAGCTGTAGTGTTGTTTTCTTTAGGACGACAATTTTATCGTTTCACCCCGTACGTAATTTTTTCTACTCTTCTCTAGTAAATCTATTGCGTTCCTTCAAATGGTAAAAAGTAGTTCGTCTATAAGAAAGATTTAATACTCGACCATATGGAGATATAATTTGCAAAGAGCACTGTTTCTTTCGCAGAACTACTTTTTTTTTCTTATATTATATTTAGTCTGGATGATCTCCACTTGTCGTTTTATTTCCAAGTCTTCCGATCCCTTTACCAATCTTTTGAGGATTGTACCGAGCGCACCAATAAACAATTGATGTGTTACCAATTTTAATTAGAGAGCTCGGTACAATCCTCAATCTTCATCTTCCATAGTTTTTTGTTTTTTTTGTTTTGTTTTTTTTTTTGTTATCTAACAAAGTCTCGGTACTTATCTCTCTTTTCAATTTCTCTGTTGTCTCCTGAGACGGCAAAGTCGACTATTCGGTAGGTTCTCGTTTTTATTTTATTTTATTTTATTTTATTATTTTATTTATTTATTTTTGTTAACTATCACTAAGTCTGGTTATCTGGTCGAGATTAGGTGATCCGTTTGTATCTCAAAATCTCAGAGAAATTTGTGCATCTTATTCTCCTGGATGGATTCTGGGTCATGCATATACCACTTGTTTGTATGGTCAAATTTCAATTTTTTGTACAATTCCCAGTGAATCACCTGTCCCACCCAGTCGTGTCTAGTCTTGTACTCTTTTTGTGCTAATTTGCTGCATTCGCTAATTATGTGACTAATCGCTTTTTTTTCTCTATCACCACATTTGCAATTTTGTTACGTCTTATCTGTTTTTGCGTTAATGTAAGTAAGTTAGCGACTGTAGTCGAGGGCGACCCGAAGGTTCCCTTTTCAACAGCTACTACACCGATGAGTAGGGAAGGGCGCCACTCCTTTCCCTGGATTGCTCCTCTTTACCCATGATACGTACCTTATAATGCTGAGTGTTAAGCAAGGAGGTATCAAGTACCATTTTTTGAGTCTTTGGTATGACTCAAACTGGGATTGAACTCCGGTCTCCCGGATCATTGGCGAACACTCTACACACTAGAGCAATGTGTTAATGTAGTTGGTCCTTATTGCGTTCATTTGTACAGCTAATTTTCGTTTTTTTTACTCAAAACAGGGTAAGGGAAGTAATGATTCTATGTATTTATATTTTTTTTCTTTTTTTTTTTTTTGTTAAGAGATATTTTTCTACTCACATTGATAACACTACCCTAAAAAGAAAAGCAGTTCTGCAAAGTGCAATTTTTCGTATTTCATATCGGTGGGAACTTCCAGGTATCTGGTTAATATGTCTCTCTGTACCGTTCTCCATCATAACCACGGTTTCCACTATCATTTGCGCGGTGGTAGCTTTAAGGTGTCACGTTTTTTCAATTTCTATTTCCAGGTCTTTGTATTTATTCACGTTATTATACTCTTTGACTGATGTTACTATCTGCTAACAGTGACATATCAATTAGATAGCATGTTTTCCTTTTATAGACGTTAACCACAATATCTCCTTATTTTTCTATCAGTTTGAAGTACAAAGTCCCCAAAAATAATAGTTTCTTTGGTTTGTTATTGGTTTCGGTTGTTGTTTATACCATTTTTTATATTTGAGTATTCCATAATCATATAGCTGTTGTATGTATGTTCGAGCTGGTCGTCCTGCTTTTGCTTGGCCATATGCGGGGGTCTATAGGAGTACATCACTTATGAGCTCGTCCTTGCTTCTCCAGTAGTTTCCTGCATGTCTGGTTCGTCTAACTTGGATAGTTTTCGTGATGGGAGTCAGGTGGCCGTATAGTTGGTACCTTGTGGGGTGTTGCCGCCAGGACTTGTTCAATGTAGCCCTGAAGACCTGCCAGAGGCGATGAATGATATGGAGAAGTGGCGAGAGAGGATCAGGGATATCCGTGCTAGCGGCACGACATGATGATGATGATGATTCCATAATATTTGTATATTTTCCAATGAACATAATTTCCTATTTTATCCTGTTTTTCTCGATATTTCGCGTGTGTTAGAATTGAACAACCGGACACTAAATGGTTATTTGATTTTGTTTTTTGTTCGCAGTCTACATATTGGGTTCGATCCGTATTTGACAATATTTGCCAGCTAGTTTCTAGTTGGTACGTTCTAGTTCTGTGCTGTTTTTTATTACCCTTCTGTCTCTGCCTTCAGTTCAGCACTTTTCAGTCATCGATTAGTCTACTATATCTATATCAGCATTTCTAATTCGTTATGCGTATCGTCCATGTCGGAGTTTTTTTGTTCACAGATGTCTTTAATTGATTCAGTCCTTGTACTTTTGCTTCTTTCTTAATGCTTTTGCTGTTTCTATTGAATTATCTTTTATGTCTATTTTTTTCGGTGTGACGTCGAGTTGTTGAACAAATTTATTTTCATTTTTCTTCTGTATGTTTATTAACTGTAGCATTCAATCTTTTGTAGTATCTAAGTATTTCTTAAATCTTATTGTGGCTGTTTGTTTGGTCCATTCTAGTCTCTTACACCCTTTTCTCTCTTGATGTAAAGACGTTCTATATATGCACTTTGGTGATGCATTTAGTGACAGGTTATTAGTTTTCTAACTTTAGTATTTATCTTTTATATTTCAGTTAACATCTAGTATACTATATTAGAACTGCATGTCAATATTGGTATTGACAGATTGTTGATTGTTATAGCTTGTTTTTTTGTTTGTTTTTTGTTTTTTTGTTTGTTTTGTTTTTTTTGCATTCAGTTCTGTTCTTAATTTGGCTCTTATTCTCCAACGGAATTCTTTTCTAAATTTTCTTTATTTATATTCTGATTGATACCACTCACTTTATTGATTGCTAAATATCTATGGGCTTTATTGTATCCTAACTCAGTAATTTTCATGTTCGTATCTAGATTGTTGTTTTAGACTTTATTAGCAACCTTCCCTAATTGTGATTCTCGCATATTTGTCCAGACCCAGTTGTATCCTTATGTCGTCACTACAACTTTTCACAGTGCTTAACAGAACTTCTAATTCGTCATTTTTGTATATAACTTTAAACCGTTCATATAGAATCGGTAGTTTGGTTTTTAAGTTGTAGTTTTATATTCATAGGCTGTGTTTTTTTAAGTTTTATAGAGTGAGGTATTAGAGCTATACACAAAGAAGAGAGGAAAGTGAGTCTCCTTGGAAGATTTCATTGTTAATGTTCAGTTAATTAGTTTTGAGCCTGCCTATTTCATGGATTAATCCGAGGTTAGTATGTCTCCTTTCCACATTGTATTTTAGGAAGGTTATTAGAAGTGTGGATATCTTTAAAGTGTTTCGAATTTTTATAATCCATTCATGAGTTACGATATCAGAAGATTTATTATGGTCAATCTCAGCCATAATTAGATTTTTCCGTTTGGATTGACAATTCTCTATGATCATTTTGTTTATGAGGAGATGATCTTTGCAGCCATATGATTCTTTGTTGGATCCTTTTTGTTCTAAAGGGAAGATGTCCTTACATTCTATGAATTTGACTATTCTCTCCTATAAAATTGATGTTATCATTTTATATGTTGTGAAAAGGCATGTGATATATCGGTAGTTTTTTTTCTTCTTTGGAGGGTGTTGTTTTGTTTTTGTTTTTGTTTTTTTTAATTTTTTTTTGTTTTTTTTGTTTTTTTTGCATTTGTTGTTTCCTTTGTTTTTGGTAGTAGGTACACTATTTCTTCTGTGAACCAATCAGGCTTCTTTTTAGGTTCCCAAATGATTTCTGAAATAAGTTTCATCATTAATTGATGTGTGGAGGATTGGTAGTGGAGCCAAAAATTAATTTTTATCAATTCCAGATGACTTCCATTCATGTTTAAGTGTATTTTTAATATCTTCTTTAGTGATGTCTTCGTACATTTGTGATTCATTATTTTCATCAGTGTCTTTTATATTTTCAGTCAACCTTGCTTTTTTATTTCTTATGTTACTCCAAAATGTTTTCGATTCTTTAATCCTAAGGGTTTCCTTTTCATTTTCTATCACGATAGAATTTGAGGGGGTCGTTTTTAGTGGGATTTATGCTTCATTTTTATTATTATAGGTATCTTATTACTTGATATTATTTCATATTTTCTTTGAATTTTTCTGGATTTCCTGGTTATCATTTTGATGCTCTTATTAATTTCACCAAGTTTGGATCTAAGTTCTTTGTATTCCTGTGTTTCTTTTTGTATCCTCAATTTCCATTTCGGGTGCTTAAATCTATTTTGTTTGTGTCATAGCTTCTGCTTTTATTACTGTAGCAGTAACATATATTATTTCATTTAAAAGCAAAAGATTTGGTTTAAAGTCTTGTAAAAGAACTATGATATTGTTCGCCAATTCTATTAGGATTTGGTTGATTTTATCATATTGAAACTTTTTTTAGAAGTGATTTGTCCTTCAAATCAGTATTAGTTACCTTAGCGAGTTTTCTGATTATATTTTGTTTCATTTCATCGATTTTAAACTCATTTTCTGTATAGTTTGGGTTTTCTTCTTGAGATTGGCTATTTTCTCCTTTGTTGTATTCATTTTCTCTGGCTGACGTTTTCATACAATCATTGCTTTACTATTATTGTTATTTACTCTTTTAGAGTTTTTCACATCAGCGTTAGCTGGTGGTTTTTCACAGGAGTTTGAGTGACAGCAAGTCTCCTCAAGTCTCCAGGACTCTTATCAGTATTCTGGCCGCCTTCAATAATGCTGTCGTTTGGATGGTCTCGACTCGTCCGTCAACTTCCAAATCCTCCTGGCCCTTTAATAATCCTTTAGTTACTGTGCCAAAAGTACCAATCACAATTGGTACAATCGTCACTTTTATGTTCCACAGCTTTTTCAATTCTCTCGCAAGATCGAGGTACTTATCCTTCTTTTCACGTTCTTTCAGTTTTATTCTGTGGTCAGCCGGGAGAGCAAAGTCCACAATCTTGCAAATTCTCTTTTAAATTTTTTTATTCTTTTTTCTCTTTTTATTATTATTATTATTATTATTATTATTATTATTATTATTATTATTTACTCCTTTACAGTTTTTCACATCAGTGTTAGCTGATGGTTTTTCACTGGAGTCTCCAGGACTCTTCTCAGTATTCTGGCCGTTTTCAATAATGCTGTTGTTTGGATGATCTTCACCCGGCCGCCAACTTCCAAATCTTCCAGGTCCTTCAATAATTTTTTAGTTACCGTGCTAAAAGCACTAATCACAATTGGTATAATTGTCACCTTCATGTTCCATTGTTTTTTCAATTCTCTAGCAAGGTCAAGGTACTTATCTCTCTTTTCACACTCTTTCAGTTTTATTCTGTGGTCTGCCGGGCCAGCAAAGTCGATAATTTTTTCAATTTTTCTTCTTTTTTTTTTTGTTGATTATTATAAGGTCTGGTCTTCGGGCCGAGATTAGGTGATCCGTTTGTATATCAAAGTCCCACAGGAGTTTGTGAGTGTCATTTTCTAGGACAGGTGCTGGGTTGTGCATATGCCATTTGTTGGCATGGTCAAATTTTTATTATTATTATTATTATTATTATTATTATCATTATTATTATTATTATTATTTCACTTCTTGAGAGTTTATCACACCAGTGTTTGCAGTCTTGCACTGAAGACTGAGTGATATTAAATTTCCTCAGGTCTCCAAGACTCTTCTTTGTATTCTAACCGGTCTTAACAATGTTTTAGTCTATTTGGTCTCGATTCTTCTAATTTCCAATTCATTCAGTCTTTTATCAAAGCTTTTAGAGACTGTTCCAAGCGTACTAATTGGATATGTAATTGATGTCATTGCCATTCTCGTGTCCCATAGCATTTTTAATTCCCTGTTAATGTCAAAGTAGTTGTCAATCTTTTCGCTTTCTTTTCTTCACTCTGTGATCCATCGGAACAGCAAAATCCATTAGATGACAAGTTCTTTTCTTCTTGTTAATTAACACCAAGTCTGGTCTTCTGGTAGGGATATAGTGATCCATTTGAATATCAAAATCACTGAGAATTTTATGCGTCCGATTCTCTTGGACAAAGTCTGCTTTGGGCATATAATATTTGGTATAATTATAAAATTTTAATGTCTAGCTCAATTCCAAGGGGTCCCTTTTTTTCACCTAGTCGTACCAAGACCTGTACTCCGACAGAGCAAGTTTGCTGCAATTGATAAGAGATGAACGGTTTCGCAAAATACAATTTTTCATATTTCTTATCGGCTGCGACTGCCATATATCTTGTTAATATGTTTACTTGTACCTTTCTTGATTATATACACGGCTTCCGGTGGTGGCTTTAAGGTGCCACATTTTTCCATTTCTATTTCTTGTTCTTTGTATTCAGTTATTTTATCATATGCTTCCACTTATATCTGCTGGCATTGACTATCAATTACAAGATATGTTTTTCTTTTATAGTGTGACACGACATGTGGTTGAGTACTTAATGAATATGTAAAAATTAGAATTTATTAAATATATTCTAATTGATATATATATATATATATATATATATATATCACAAAAACAAAAACAAAAGATCCTTAAAATAAGTATCCTTTTGGTCAAGGCTTATATGACCTAAAAAGCTGTTTGATCGTTCCTAAAGGTCAGTTAAGTACGAGACAATCGTTTTCGATTTTAAAGGTCAGTTAAGTGCGAGACAATTGTTTTTTATTTTAAAGGTTAGCAAATTTATTTAGTTTTTCGGTTATCAATTGAAACTTCATCAATCACAATGATGAAACGGGACATTTCGTAAAATATATTTTTCTTGTCCTTATCTTGAAGGTCAATGTCGAAAGGGAGATTTAATTTCGCTCCATCCAAAATAAAGGTGAGTTGGGCATGCCTCATCCAATCAGGTGAGGCTGAGAATTTTTTGTCCAACCCCATTGCTCTAAACCCGTTCCCATTGGTCAAAGTATCTAAAAAGGGTTTTCCCTATACCTGTAAGATATAATCCTGAACTAGGATTGGCTAACCAATGGGAATATGACTCCGAATTGTCTCTTATAGGACAACCAATAGGAAAACATTTTTAGTCCAGATATTGATCTATAAAAAATGAGATAATTAAACGAATCCTCAGAGAGGATAAGAAAAAGGGACCAAGAAGAAACTCAAGACTGCTAAAGAAGCATCTCTTCCATTCTAGACCCAAAGTACTCCGAACAACTTTCAGACGTTACAAAATTTCAAAGTCCCAGACTTTATAGACGTTAGTGTTACTCTAACCGCACCTCATCGTCACTCTTCCTCTCCCGATATTCTTTCTTCTGTTTGCCAGGAAAACAAACTTCGTTTGTTTGATATTTATTTTCTTACAAACGAGTTTCAATAAAAACGATTTTTTATTGTTGTTAAACAACGGGTTTCTCTATTCCTTGAGTTCCTAGACAATCTAGCCACTCATATTACCTGACCGTCAGAAGAAGATCTGGCTGAATTGAGTCAACCCTCCCCCTCTCTGTGGATCTTTCAAACACAACGTGGGCACAGAAGGATTTGACAAAGCAAACAGTCGGAAACTAATGTGGTAGTCACGAACACAATAGCCAGAACAAGTACTGTGACTAGTAGTCACACCACACTGGGCTCCGTGACTAGCATAGGACCACAATAGTAGTTAACCACTATATCTGGTCTTTTGCTCTTTATTAATATTTTACTCCTTGCTAGTTTTTCACACCAGCGTTAGCTGATGGTCTTTCACAATAGTCTAAGTGACAGCTAGCCTCCTTAAGTCGCCATGATTCTTCTCAATATTCTGGCTGATCTCAGTAATGGATGGTCTCAATTCTTCCTCCAATTTTCAACTCTTCCACCCACCCCCCTTACCAAGCCTTTGGGTACCGTTCCAAGTGCTCCAATTACAAATGGTATTACCATCACCTTCATGTTTCACAGCTTTCATAGTTCACTGGTAAGGTCCAAGTACTTTTTTTTCTTCTCGCTTTCTTTGGGTTTCATTCTATGTCGCACTGAGACGGCAAAGTCCACAATATGGTAGGTTCTCTTTCTTTGTATTTTTTTTCTTTTCTTTTTTTAGTAACTATCACTCGGGCAGGTCTTCTGGTCGTGATTAAGTGATCTGTTTGTATCTTAAAATCCCAGAGAATTTTGTGCGTCTCATTTTCAAGGACGAGTTTTGGCTTGTGCATTTACCATTTAGTTGTATCGTCAAATTTAAATTTCTTGCGCAATTCCCAGTGGATCAACTTCCCCAATCAGTCTTATCTAGTCTTATACTTCTTTTGCTCTAGTTTGCTAAATTCGCTTATTATATGAGTTGTGGATTCGTCTCTATCACCACATAATCTACACTTGCTATTATGTAGCGTATTATCGATTTTAGCTGTAACATAATTGGTCCTTTTAGCGTTGTTTTGTGCTGCCGTTGAAAGAAATTCAGTTTCTCTCTTAAGTTTTCTTTTTCGTTACCATATCGAGGTCTACTCTTGTGAGATTTCGCCAGTTTTTCATTTGAAATATCCATACAGTTGTTTTTCTTCCGATTTCTGTTTTCTAGTTATCTATATTTACCAACCTCTCCGCTCGGGCAGGATATGACACAAGGTCAATTTTTAAGCGGAGTTTAACAGGTTTCAATTCAGAGTTTTCCTTCTCCAAGACTTGTTGCCTCACCAAGACTGAAGAACCTAGTCTGCCCTTCTATTTACCCATAGCTGGAGGGAGATTAATTGGATTCATACCTTTCCCAAGGGTATTAGTGCTATGTGAAATGCAATCAGTCTCGTCTAAGATTTGAACTAGTATCGCCGTGTCCATTTCCTACGACGATAACCATTACACCACGGGCACTGTTTTCTAGTTATCGTTGTTCTGTTTGTACTTATATTGTCAGTGCTGTTACTAGCCGCTGTAATTAATCTTTTTTTTTTTTTTTTGCTCTTTTTAATGCCGTCTTCAAGAACTCGTATAGATGTATCCACGCTATCTTCGATGCTGGCACGTCTTCTTCTTTTCTTGACATATATAGTCTGTCTATATCATCTCTTATTCATCCTTATCAACTTTCTTGTACTCTGGTCCATTTCTCTAAGTTCTCCCTTGCTTATTTTAAGAATAATCCCGAATATCTTACAAGGGGTACTGCCCTGGTTTGTATTCCTTTGATGAGATTTATGTTGCAGAGTTTGGTTTTGAGATGTTTACTCGTTCATCTGAGGTACTCTTCTTTATTGTTCATTTCCGCTTGTTTGATGGTGTCCGCTTCCAATATTCCTAAGTACTTGTCAGTTCAATTTTCTCTTAGCGTTCTGATTCTTTCTTGATTGGTCGGTTGTATTCCTTCTATCATTTGTCTTTTTCTATTTTTCATTATCAGCATGTCACATTTTTCAATGCCAAATTCCATCTCTATATCATACAAGGATATTTTTATTGTTTGTATCAGAGTCTCCAATTCTTTTTCCTTTTTTACAAGCAACTTGATACCGTCCATGTTGACGAGATGATTAATTTTTTCTTGCTATTTTGTACATTTGTAGCCCCCGTTGCACTTCGTATTTAATTCACTTCATTTAATTGAGTGGCATCATTGCTATTACAAATAGTAATGGCGAAAGAACATCTCCTTGGAAAATGCTTTCCTACATTTTCACCTCGACTAATGTTTTTCTTCCAGCTGTCAATTCCACTTTACAGTTTTTCGTGGCTTCTGCAATAAACTTAATGACTATGTCGGATATCTTGTACATTTTTAGACAATCTATTATCCAAGTTTCCGAGACCATATCATGAGCCCTTTTGTAGTTAATACAAACCATGACAATTTTTTCAGCCTGCCTTTGTTCTCTTTAAGGACGTGTTCATAAATATTCAGTAAATCACAAGTTTCTCTTGTTCCCTTGTGATATCCTTTCTGTTCTTCGGGAAACAATCCACAGCATACTAGTAAATAATAGATCTCCATAATCTATGCTTTTAAAATTTTCCACGTCATAGGTAGATACGTTATCGGTGAATAGTTGCTGGGGATGGTTCCTTTTCAGGGTTCTTTCTGGATCAGGATAGTCGTCTCCTTAGTTATCCATTCGGATATAGTTGCTTATTATACGCATCTTTTCAGGTGAAGAACCAGTCTTTCGATGATAGACGTGAAATTTTTCAACCAGAATCCAACTATGCCATCTTGGCCTGACGTTTTCCAATTTGGTTCTTTCTTAAGTGTTTCTCTAGGTCAGCCTCAAGGGCTTCTTCAAATCTTTGTAATCCTTTTTTTATGTTATTTATCCATTCGGCCTTTCTGTTATGTTCTTTCCGTTCCCATATTTTACTCCAAAATTGTTTTGATTCCTTTGCATCCGGTAGTGAGATTGTCCTCGTGCATTCTCCACCTACTTGTTGATAGAACTTTCTTTTGTTATTTCGGAATGTCCTGTTTTGATTGTATTGCTTGACCCTGTCTAAGTATCTCTTAAGTTTCCCTTCCTTCGCAAATATCTTGATTTATTTCTTCAAGTTGCATAGCCAAACTTGTTTGCTGTTTTGTTTTGGTCTTTTCCTCCCAACAAATTTCTGCGTGTTTTTCCTGCCTTACTAAACTGAATTGTTTGAAATTGAACAGTTTTTGACATTGAAACTGTACTTACACTAAACTGAATTGTTATATATATATATAAACTGAATAGTTTGAAATGATTATTTACATAAAAATGGATTTGGCGTTAAATAACCTACAAAGGTTGATATGCCATAAAACCTAACCAACCAATCTATGCGAGTTTTTTCACGCAAGTTTTACCTGGTGGTCTTTCGCTGGAGTCTGACAAGTTTCCTCAGGTCTCCAGAACTCTTCTTAGTATTCTAGCCGATTTCGACTGTTCTTCTGATCTCCAGTTCTCCTAATCTTTTTTCTAGGCCTTTGAGGATAATTTCAAGGGCACAAACTACAATTAATATCACCTTCACTTTCAGTTTCCACAGATTTTTCAGCTCTCTAGTAAGATCCAAATATTTATCAATCTTTTCGCTTTCTTTTATTCTCACTCTGTGGTTTGTTGGAACGTCAAAAACAACTAGATGACAAGTTGTTTTCTTGTTAACTAATGCTTTGTCAGGTCTGCTGGCCAAATTGGGATGATACATTTATTTCTAAAGTGTCTCAATTATTTCACTCCTTGCGACTTTTTACACCAGCTTTTACACAAGTGATTTTTCACTATTATCTGAGTGACAGAAAGTCTTCTTAGTTCTGTTTGTATCTCAAACCCCGAGAGAATTTTATGTGCTCCATTTCTTGGATATACTCTTTTTTATGCATACATCATTTTTCAGTATGGTCAAATTTTTCATCTTTTGCCCAATTCCCCGTAGATCATCTTTCACCACTAAGTCATACTTATTCTTGTATATCTTTTGTGCCAGTATGCTGCATTTGCTTATTATACATATTTACCAACCTCTCCGCTCGGGCAGGATATGACACAAGGTCAATTCTTAAGCGGAGTTTAACAGGTTTCAATTCAGAGTTTTCCTTCTTCTAGACTAGTTGCCTCACCAAGGCTGAAGAAAACAGTCTGTCCTACTATTTACCCATAGCTGGAGGGAGATTAATTGGATTCATACCTTTCCCAAGGGTATGTGAAATGCTATCAGTCTCGTCCAGGATTTGAACTCGTGTCGCCGTGTCCATTTGCATTTATTATATGATCAAATGTTTCATTTCTGTTACCACTTATTGCATATCCCAACACAAGCTATTCTCCGGGTATTGACATTTTCTATTTTGATTTATGTAGTTTTTATAACATTATAAATTTTAACAAGTAATTGCTTTCATTTTTTTTTTTAAATCTTTGCTTCCTTTTTTATTACAACTCACTCGGGTTTCTTTACGACAGAAAGGAAACAGCACAGAAATACTAACGATAAACTCTCAGTTATATTAAGTTAAAATGGTATGTTTATGAACATACACACACGCATATATATATATATATATATATATATATATATATATATATATATTGTCATCTACACACAGACTGTTTCGTTGTATCACAACTCTTCAGTGGGACTAGACACGCAGGACGCTTCAAGCTGGGATCGAAACCGTCCTAACTTTATGTTAGGCTTATTATCTTACCGCTCAGCCATCAGGTAACATATGTCAGCTCGGTAATCACAACGCGTTATGTATCAGCTTTCGCTTGTTATCTATAACTTTAACTTTTTGAAAAAAATTCCCCTTTAAATTATTTTTCTAATATATAAATAAATCATAAGTACATTTGATCTGATCATAAATTATGCACATAATTATCTTAACTAAATTGATTTTGAAAAAAAAAAGTTAAAAATGTTAAAATTAATTATTTAGATAAAAGATATCAATCGGTTTATTTAATCGGTTATTCATTGTAGCAATTTAGACATTTAAGCTCTTAGCTAATTTTATCGTTTTATAAGAAATTTCAATGGATTTATTTTTATTTTTTATTTATTTATTTTGTAGAAAAATGTTCTTGTTGATTTTACCACGATTATTGTTAATTACTTGAATCAAACGATGAAAGATATCATCAGACAGAGTTTTTTGAGTTCCAGGATAGATTAAACTGCCCACGACTTTTCTAAACTCCTTGACAACTACTCCTACACGTTTTCACAAATGTTAACATCAGGATGTTTGGCTGGGCTGATCCAAACGTTTATAGCTTATTAAGTGTCTCTTCCAACATAACATTATTAATCCGAACACCTTCAGTGTCTAATATTCATGAATATTTTGCAGATCTCTACAGGGTGGAACGATAAAATTGTCGCCCTAGAAAAGACGACATGATTCCATTTCCATTTATTGAAAACCGGTTTTCTTTTTTCTTTTTCTTTTTTTTTTTTTTTTGTTGCAGACCATCTACTAGTTGGCCAGTTGTATACAAATCCCAAGAGTGATAGGAGTCTTCTATCATGTCTGAAAGTGACACAATGTTCAACGAGCGAGATCGGAGATGCACCGCTGTACAACTCATACTCTCTACCGATCCAAGTTATGACAACGGGACCATAGCCAGCACCCTCAAAATGCAAACCCGGACGGTTCATCGTGCCTAAGGTGATGAAAACAAAGTTTCCGGCTACGGTTATGGTCTTTGGTGTGGTTTCAGGTGAGGGCCACATCATGCCACCTCACATCTTCGAAGTCGGCTTAAAAGTCAACACCAAAGTGTACCTGGATGTGCTGAAGAGTGTGGTGATCCCCTGGTGCTATCAGGTGGCCGGTGGTAGACCCTGGGTGTGGCAGCAGGACTCAGCGCCGGCCCACAAGTCCAAAGAGACTCAGGCTTGGCTTCAGAAGGAGTGCTACGACTTTGTACCCTTCTCTCATTGGCCCCCCTCTTCCTCCGACCTGAACTCGCTGGACTACTTCGTTTGGTCATACGTTAAGAACATCACCAACATGACCTCCCACAACACCAAAGCAAGCCTGATCGCCGCCATCCGCCGAGTATTCGCCGAGCTCTCGCCGGCGCTTGTGGAAAAGGTATGCTCCCAGTTCCGGATCCGTATCGAGGCAGTGATTGAGGCTGAAGGAGGCTACATTGAATAGATATCAGTTCTACTACATAATCAAGTTACCTGAATGGATTTTTTTCAATAAAAGTTTTAAAATAAAGCTGTGGTGTTGTTTTCTTTAGGACGACAATTTTATCGTTTCACCCTGTATATCCTGTTATGTTCAGCCGCCTGTCAAGGAACTCAACTACTACCTCTCCAACACATACAACATCTCAAATGATGAGCTTGCTACCTCCTTTAGCCCAATAAAAATGTTTTATTTGGTAATCATGGGTCATAGCGGTAATCTTAAAGTACATTTGAACCATCCAGGTTAATTTTTTTTTTCTTGTCTGTGAAAGAACCTTCTACTGCTTTTGCCATGTTTGATGAAGTGTTGCAAATTCCAATCTGCATTGTTCGAGGATAATTTTTGGAGGTTGACCCTGTAATTCTTTTTTATGTCCGAATCTTGACTTCTTAATAGTTTAGGTGAATCATGGACAAATTAGTAGCTTTCTCCGGTGCTTTGATGATTACCCTCCTGTCACGACTAAGCATCATCTTCGACTTGACACCTCTGTTTTTCGCTTTATAACTTTGTAATTTACCAACAATCCCCCTCTATTCAAAATTGAACAGCTTTGGTCTCTTTCACATTTTGTCTTGACTTGACATCATTTTTAACTACAGATAAATTCAACATTGAACTCTTTATGTCTCGTTGATTTTTAATCAGTTTAAAGTTTAGTGGCAACAAATATTTTCAATAGTCAAACTTTCATGACCACTGTTTAATTTGTTGAGGGACATGTTGTTTGGTGATATGATTGGTCCCCCAGAATTTATGTTAGTCTATTTAAAAAAGGCAAATGATGTGTAAACGATATGAAAGATGTGAAACGGCGCGGACAAAAAGAACATTCAAGACAGAGCGGTACAAACAAATTCAAATTTATATTTCAACAATACATGCAATTAAATATTTCAAAACATTAGTATTCTAATACTGTTTGTTAAGTATTCCTGAGTGTGTGCTGTGTGTGTATTTAACTAACACTCATCATCATCATGTCGTGCCGCCAGCACAGATATCCCTAACCCTCTCTTGCCATTTCTCCCTATCGTTCATCGCTTCTGGCAGGTCTTCAGGGCTACATCCCGTATCCTCACAGAGCTGCTGTATGTATGTTCGAGCTGGCCGTCCTGCTTTTGTTAGGCCATGTGAGGGGGGTATCCATAGGAGTACATCATTTATGACTAACACTTATAACTAACACTAATGCTACAAAAAGGGAACAGTGTATATTAGGAGGAACGTGTCTTCTCCCATGTTGTTTCTTTCTTTCTTTCTTTCGGTGGTTTAACGAAATTTCTGTTGTTTTGAAGCTGAAAAAAATCTCACCGAAAAGGTGTAACAAGTAAGAGAATGGTTGCGTGGCATATACATTTTTGTGGCGGTATACTGCTGTTAGTTGATATGAGAGAGTGATTGTGTTCTCTCTGGAAGTCACACTGGAGAGAGTTTGTTGGCCCTGTAAGTGGAAATGTGAAAAAGAGAGAGTGTGTGTGTTGGAAGATGAGCGTATTTATAGAAAATCCTTGTCATGGAGTAGACTCTAAAAACGCGGGACGAAATTGAATCGGAGGACGTAGTTTTGAGCATTGACCACGTGGTTCTCCTGGCCAATGGGTTCCCGACACTGATTGTTTACGTGCGTCCGCCATCTTTGTTTCGGGAACAAGAGGCATAACGGCCATTTTAAAATATAGGAGTGTAAGTCTTATAAATTCTTTACTGTGAGATAATCCTAATAAAATGACCAGCCTAAAAAACAGAATATTGTTATAAATTTATTTCGAACAAGTAATGAAATTGCGCAAACATGTAACTTAAATTGCATTAGAACAGGCACCTCATCTAAAAAATTCTAATAAGAAAATAAAATAACAGTCAAAAAATAACAACCATATACGATATTCCCTTTACGATATTAATTGGTCACTTCCGGATAACACTTATATATGTTCTCACGTTTTTATCTAAATATAATACCAGTCTTAGAATTTTATTACAATCTGAAACAGGGAATGAGTGATTTTTCCAGGATTTGAGATCACCTCTAGTGGAATATAAACACTGAAAATTTATCTATTCCTAATAGAATGAAAAGTCGGGTGAACACAGGAAAAGAAAAAATGATATCATCTTTAAAAATCGTTTCTTGGCACTTATGTCTTTTAAATTGATCAATGGATCTAAGATAAAATGTAGTTATGGTCAAATATCTAAATGTACATATCTTATTTTAGACTGCTTATACTTAAAAGATAATGAAAATTGATATGTTGTTTCAGAACAAATTCAAAAGAAATCAAATACATAAAATTTTATGCAGGAGAATAGTGATTGTTTGAATGTTGTTTCTTCGTACAGAATAAATGCAAGAATAATTTAAGACGAATAAATCACAGCATGTTTTATTGCCTTAGCAATCTTAATGGAATGAATGCAACAATGACATGAGATATAAAAGGCAGTGAGTAAAGAGTGAGTATGAAGAAATGTCCTTAGCGTCCATACATGTTAGAGAGATGTGCGTTTGGGTAAAGACTTACATATTTAAGAGGTTATTGTTTAGTGCAGTGTCAAGTTCAATGCGACACGTTGAACCAGAGTCAGGTCTATGGTCAAAGCATATCGCACTTGGTGAGAGAGACCGGCTTGACAACGCCCCCTAGTGGCTATTAGCAAAATTCTTTGTCAGACAAGAGAAGGAATGGCCTTTTATGTCCAGGCTGCTGCTGCTGCTGCTATTATGAATGTGTTAAAACACTATTTACTTTAATTATATGGTGTTTGTCCATCGGATTCGATGATGACGTTTGCGTTCTGCAACACATCTATGAACACGGAATTATATCATATTTAAATAATTAAATACAAAAATTGAATGGTACCATATATACAATGAATTATATACGTTTATATTCATTTGTCAATTTAATCCTAATATTAAAAAAGAATTTTAAACGACAACCTTCCACTTGTCTCTTTTCCTCTCTCTCTCTCTCTCTCTCTCTCTCTCTCTCTCTCTCTCTCTCTATCTATCTATCTATCTATCTCAGTCTTCTTCTATTGCAGATTTATTGATGGATTGATTTTAACAGCATGTCAAACCGTCGGGAGTTATTTTGTGTCCAGAGGTTAGGGAATCATGTTCATTGTAAGTTTATATTTACATTTTTCTTTTAGTTTAAGAGATTTTTGTTTGTTTTTTTGTTTTTTGTTTTGGAGGCTTTTTTTGTTTGCTTTGTTTTTTTTTTGGGGGGGGGATTTTTATTGTTTTTTGAGTTTTTTTGTATTCTGTTATATAATAAAGTATTCCTATCAAATACAAATAATATACAGATCTATTTGACGCAGGTACTACCACTCCGGTCAGAGTGCAACTGGGAGTAATGGCAATACAGAAGTACCCATACAACATACCTATTCTTATGGAATCTTCCTAAACGTTGTTGGTGTTATAGAGATTTTATAAGCTTGTGAGAACAAGAACTCAGGCTCAATATAGATTTAAATCGGAAAAAAAAATAATCAATGGTTTAAGAAAAAAGGCTCTCAAAAAATTGAACAATAACTGTGCAACACATCTAAGGTAAGTTTTTTTTAGGGGGGGTGAAATGTTCAAAATTCTTTTGAATGCTTTAAATCTTCAAAGTCTTTCAGGCTATCAATGAAAATTGATTTTGACGTGAAAAATTCACTTGAAGAGGAAAATATTTTCTGTATTGTGTCAAAAGTTAAAAGTTGAGAGCCGATGATGAAGGCTGAGTTGCGGATCTCTGAAAGTTGCTGAGGGAATTCTTTCAATCGAGTATGTAGTATGGATTTTAGAAGACCCTCACTAGAGTATGCAATTGGCATTTTAGAAAACTCTCAACTGAGTATGTTGTGGGGATTTTAGAAAATTTCACTGTAATTGAGAATTTACAAGATTTTCAATATAGGGTGATTTGAGAAACATTCGGTATAAGGGAGATGTCGACTTTTTTTTTTGTATTTGAGGTTTCTTCTTCTTCTTCTTCTTCTTCTTCTTCTTCTTCTTCTTCTTCTTCTTCTTCTTCTTCTTCTCTGATGATAAAGCAATCCAACTTTCTCGTGTGATGCTTTTTCTTCGACTAACTAAAGAGCCAGATCCGTGCGTGCATATAGCTCCAATGCAATATTCAAAACTACGCTTTCGTTACACTTACCTAATCTAATATATATATATATATATATATATATATATATATATATATATATATAAAGGCCATTCAATAAAAAAGGTGAATATTTCCAATGGAGTTGGCATTGAAATCATTGTTTATAGTTGCACCTTTTTTGAAGAAATCAATTGTGATGGGTACTTTTCCTACGATAGAAGACCTTTTTTATTAACTGCTTCGCCAGTAACTTTTTCTTTACCGGAGAGTCAATATGTTTCCATCCCATGAACTGTCTTTTCGACTAAGTTTCATAGTAGTAAACCTATGTTTACCTCATTTGTAAACATGTTTTTAACTTAATCATGTTTCTCCGAACACATCACACATTCTTCTGTAAATTATACATGGTTTGCACTTTTCAGTCATCCAAAATTTGATAAGAGACCTTTATTCAAGTCTGGATAACCCTGTTTAATTTGCCACCATTTAGATTAACCTTAAAACAAATATTTTTGCGATAAACCTAGTCTAAACACACCAGTGTAGTGGAAAATTCTACTGTCTGAGTCTAGATTTATGGAAATAAATTCTGAAAAAAAATTATTTCGCTTATCTCAAAAAAAGGTTCCCTTTCAGTATATATTATCATTGGCCTAATGAGTAGAGTGTTCGCTAATGGTCCGAGTGACCGAGGTTCAATCCCAGGTCGAGTCATACCAAAGACTCAAAAACGGTACTTGATGCCGCTTTGCTTAACACTCAGCATTATAAGGTATCGATCAAGTGTAAAGTGGAGCAATCCAGGAAAGGAGCAGCGCCCTACCCTACACCTCGGTGTAGTAGCTACTGAAAAGGGAACCTTCGGGTAACCCTCGACTAAGGTCGCCAACTTTACTTATATATTAACTTCTGATGTCTCTTTTCTTTATGCAGGTTGCACAACATAGAAAAAATAATCTCTTATTATTTAGCAAACTGTAGCAATTAGACGGACAAAATAAGCATAAAAAGTAGTGGCAAAGAAAACAGGACACGATAATTCAACAAAACGGTATATCATCAACATTAACAATTACAAACATAATACAAAAAGCAAAGAGTAAAATTTAATGAAGAGATAGAGTTGTTAAGTGAACTTAATAAGTTGTAAAATAATCTGCCAGCGAACTTATCTCGTCACTTAGGTTGTTATGTGTCTGTTGTTTCGTGAGGTCGACCTTACGTAGTCATCGGCTCCTAAAAGTTGCTGGCGTATTAGCGTATTACTTGGACGGTCTGCAGCGTACGAAAGATAGAGTTGTCTCTCTTGCGTTTGTATTTGTACTCTAAAATAGAATGTCTTGTGTGCTCTGATTGGATGCCGACAATGGCTCTTGACCAATAACACAAGTTGCTTATCAGGCGATGTTTGAGGGGCGGTAAATGTGAGGTTCCGTATGTTATTTCTTTTAATTGTTGGAAATGGGACTGTTTTGACATTTAAATGTGTGTAAACAAAAAACTGTACTTATACTAAACTGAATAGCTTAAAATAGAAATGTTTTTAACAATTAAACTATGTACTTATGCTAAACTGAATTGTTTGAAATAGAACTGTTTATTTATATAAAAATGGATTTGGCATTAAATAACCTACAAAGGTTGATATGCCATAAAACCCAAACAAACAAACTTAATTGGGCTTAGAAATTTGTTGTTTGTGTATTGGAAAGACACCCACCTTCTTTTCTTTCTCTTCCAAAAGACAAATGGATGGACGTGTTGGTCACCTGGCATTCGTGCCGGGTGGTTATATTTCTCTGACTAAACCTTGGTCTTTGGGGGCTGTCACCCCCCATATCTATGCCTGCTTGCAGGACAAAGTTTATTGTTTGGTGACTGAGTGAATGCAGACGGAGTTAGGAATTTTTGCACCAACCGCGCACGAGTCTCGATTTGAAATCACAAAACAAAGGTTTTTATGTTGTTGTTATGATTTTTTAATCGTTATTTTTAAATATTTTTAAACGACCTTGTACCATATTCTGACTCGGTGGGATGTCAGATAAATACCGAATTTTATCGTAATGATTATTATTCCGCTAAATTAGGTAAAACCTGGTCTGTTCATACCGCTGTCGATCGCAATCTTTTCAATAACTAAAATAACTGCAAACCCACTCTACGGACAAGATATTCAACTATGTAAATCTACACCTACACACGATATACGGGAACATGGGGGTGACCGTGTCCTCTGGAAAGAGTGCGGATGTAACTTGCAAGACACATTTAGGTTATTTGGCCGCGCAATTACCATGACTAGTTGATTTGGCGTCAATTGTGTGCGATATGAACTGGTGGCTCAGTTGTACAGTTTCGGCACTGTAATCTGTGGTCGCTGGTTCGATCTCCATTGGTGGAGATTACGGTATACACTGCTGATGAGACCTAATAAGGTCGAAACAGCTGTTCAGTGTTCCCGTATATCGTGCGTAGATGTTCGACGGATTTTTCTGGTCGCGGTTATTCAATTCACGATATTGATTCCTCTACTTAAAAAATAAAAATATGTATGTAAATCTTCTTTGAATTTATCCGTCTGTACTGTAGTTTGGTTTCTTTGTTTAATGGCATATCAACCTTTGTAGGTTATTTAATGCCAAAGCCATTCTCCTAGAAGAAAAGTAGCGGTACTATTTAACCCATAGCTGGGAGGACAGGGGGGTTCATACCTTTCCCAACGGTATTTGTCCGAAAGTAAACGTAATAGCGCGACTGGAGAACGAACTCGCTTACTACAATTCTGCAGTCCATCGTTTTAACCATTACACCCCGAGGACCCACCCCCTCTCTTTACTATAGTAATAAATACATTCATAACTTAACAGGATAATAAAAAATCTAAATTGTTTTGAATGTCTTTTGTATTGGTTGTATTAATTTTTGACAATTAATATTGATAAACAAGGAGCAGGTTTTATCAAACGAGGATTTTTAATCAATGTAAATTGGTTGTTCAGACCCATTTCATTTCCTCAGTGCGAACGACCAGCATAAAATGATTGAAAATTGGATTAATATGTAACCGAAATAAATCCAATGCTTAGAACAAAAACAGATGAGAACAAAGGTTAGATATTATGTGAGATTAAAATCTCTCACTGCCTCACTCTGGTTGATTTTTTTTTGTGAATGCTTTTCTCAACCGTATTCGTCTTCACGTTGATAAAAAAAAATATACGCTTTCTTTGGCTGAATTCAAATTTCTACAAAGGTAAAATGAGATATTGACTCCAAATCAAAAATGCAGCTCGAAAAAGAAAAAAAAATAATCATCCCGAAAGAGACATCATTGTGTGCCAAGAGCTGTTTTATGAGCTAGTTAATTGAAAAAAAATCATGAGTGTGTGTGGGGGGGGGGTACATGCAGCAAGTGAGAGTAAGTTCTCGTCCGTATTTTACGGGTATTACTTCACGATTAATTCCACTACAAATACAACACAAATTTTTACAAGCACGTAAAACAAAGGGAATATGACAACAAGGAATATTAAGAAACAAACAATTTAATATTCATAACAAAAGAGGAATAAAAATAAATGAGAAACATAATGTGCGAGTGGCCTTTGTAGAAATACAGTTATGGCCAGTTAAATAAAAACAGGGTTGTTCACACATGTATGTGTGTGTGTGTTTACATGTGAATAAAGTCTATCAAATAAATGGTTCCATGGTTGGCCGAAGTAAGTTGGATAAAAATAATTGTCTTTACTTACATATGTGGGTATGTGTGGGTATATGAATGATGGACCGTAAGTATGGGTCTTTGCTTTCGTTAAGTCCGCCTGTGTGTTTTCTTAAGATTTTGGCGACAACGTGTCGCATTGATGAAAGAAAGTTGCAAGCCTTTTCCCTTTGAGTCTATATCATGGCTCTGCTGCTCGTTTCATAACTTCTAGTGAAAAGTCTTTTTGGGTAGTAGACTTTTTGGCCGTGGAAGAAATGAATTGAATGACCGAAAACTGACCTGGTTGATTAAATTCTTCGTTATTTATACTTTAGTAGTAGATCAAAAAATAGTTTTATTGCAGGTCCTAAAATTTAAGTAGACATTTCTTGACCAATCAGATTCGTATTTTTACCGATTTGTTTTAGATCCTAAAAATTTTCTGTTAATTAGTTTCTTATCCGGATTTTCTAGAATGTTCTTATTCTATGTTTTTAGCTGATTGGTTGAAAAATATAAAAATGCAGTTTTGGTCCAAAATTTCTAGAATGTTCTTATGTATGTTTTTGTTGATTATTTTAAGGCTGAAAAAATGTGCATTCTATAATATCTTACTAGTCAGGCATTTTTGAGAAAGGGATATCGACAAGTTTGAAATTTCAAATTTATTATTAATCAGAAAATCGATTATAAACAAAATTATCAACCAGTAAAAGAGATTAAGAGTAGGGTGTCTTTTTTTTTTAGATTTATTGACGCTTCGTTGATTTATATAAAAGCACATGAAAATAGCAGACCGCTTTAATGATTTTTTTTTCAACATGACGATTTCTTAAAACACTCTAGCATCTAAAGGCGTTTCTTTATCTATATTTTCTCGACAGTATTTTCAGTGCAGAGTCATTTTCACATTACCTGGAGAATTTCAGTTTTTCTCGATATGCCAGTTTCCCTTTCATGTCATGAGTTTCGCTTTTATCTGGTTGGCTCCAGTTAATTTTTACAAATTTCAGATTTAGGTCATTAGAGGTTCTTAATTTGATTTATTATTTCTTTTAATGTCGTTTTCTTTTATATAAATGATGTGGACCCAATTTGGGACCACGAAAAGATAACTCGGAACACGGTATAAGTTTAAGGATATATTGAAGTAACAAAGATACAGAGAAAAGTGGTGGCGTAAGCTAGGCTTACTTGTCAGTCGAATATCCAGTCTCTACGACCGGCTGACCATTCATCCCAACCACGAGAGAACTTGGCCATGGCCGTCGCTATAATATCATAATAATGGTAATATATATCGCGGAGGCCCCGACTTGGCTCTCGATTAATATAGGATTTGGAAGAGTCCATCAATGGGTAGGTAACGGTCCTATAACATCCACCTTCCAAGAGTTTTTTTTTTTTCTGCAGAGAAAAAAAACTGTTTAGTTTTTTCTTCTTTTTGGATCGACGCGAAGGGGATATGTAAATTTCCTTTTTCTTTTAGAACGTCTAACCACGGGAGAAGCCTGGGGTGCGTCGAGGTCAGAGTTCTCGAATATGGTGTCAATTGGCTCTTCGCAAATTTGTGCTGGTGAAACGTTTAAATCATTAACTCAACATTTTCTCAATTGATTGAGAATAAATGAGGTGACTTTTTGTAACTAGTAAAGTAAGTAAAGTTGGCGCCCTTAGTCGAGGGTGACCCGTAAAACTCCCTTTTTAATAGCTACTACACTGAGGTGTAGGGGAAGGCGCTACTCCATTCCTTGGATTGCTCCACTTTACCCTTAAGTCTTACCTTATAATACTGAGTATTAAGCAAGGAAATATTAAGTACCATTTTTTTAAGTCTTTGGTATGACTCGACCTGGGATTGAACCTCGGTCTCCCGGACCATTAGCGAACACTCTACTTATTAGGACAATGGCCTGGTTTTGTAACTAGATGCAACCAAAGTAAAGGGTTATTTATTTACAGTCAACAATGGTGATAAAATTTCATAAAAAAGATAAAAGATGATTTTTGATGATTTGACCTAACTGAAGAAATATTTTTTCTCAATTATTCCTACGTGATTATACACTTTTAAAAAACGATATGCATCAGAAGTGTTATTTGTGCTTATGATTCTGCATTAAGTCGTTTCTACACGAAAAATACTTACATAAATTTTTGATTGTTAGAAACAAAAAAAAAAAATAGAGAAAATTTTTATCTAAATAACATTTATATTCATGTATTTTTCAAACTTCATGAGTACCTCAGGTGCCCAGGAAAAACTCACTCCTGGCTCTTTTAAACATTCATAAACACAATGCGAAAGGAAAATAGTGATGCCCAGTGACATCTAGTTAGTTTTATTTTCGGCAACTTCTGAGGAGCGGCCTATTTGATGTGACGTAAATCTAGCGCCGACTTTCTTTAAACTTTTATTACCATTGAAAAAGTGTTTTATCAAGGGAGTATTTTTGTTTTTTTATGTTTTTTTGCCAGATGTTTGTTTTATTTTTGCTTTTGTTTTTTGTTTGGTTGTTGTTGTTGTTGCTATTGTTTTAGGGAGATTGTTTTTGTTTTGCCTTTTAGTGGGTTTTTTTTTTAATTATAATCAAATCATGTTCTGATAATCATTTTATTTTAGGCAAAATTTACTAATTTGTATCGAAACAAAAATATAGATTTTAATTGCCGATAGAAACGTAAAAGCTAATAACTTTTTAAACAACCAATTTCTACTTTGAAATCAGTAAAAGTTTATTTGGTTTACTTGTTTTTAACAAAAGTTAAACACTTTCCTTTCCAACAACAAAAGCAAAATTTACAGCTATATTTTCTAAAGGAGAAGTGTCAGGTCCTTTTAAGAATAGCCACTTAGAAAAAGGGTTAGTGAATGGGTTAGTCTCTCCTTCATGGGAGACTTATGAAAAGAATGTTTAGTGCATACGCTGATAACAACGGACACTGTTTTGAGCAACCAAGACAAGCTAACAAGAAGTGTTTTATTTCTCAGAAACTGGTGAGCTTGGGTCAGAGGTCGAGTTAAAGAGTCATGTTTCCGTTCTTCTATCTGGCGCCAGGCAGCAAAACATTGAAAAGTAGGCTAAAAATGGTACAGAACCAAAGTAGGTTGATTTTCTGGCTGACAAGGACTACTACTTTTTATCTACGAAATATAGACGAGGTGGTATTGGCGTAAATGCTTAAACCATTCCTTGTAATGACCAGTATGACTCATTCTTCTTAGCAAAGTATAGAACTACAATAAGTTGAAAATCATGATAATGTAAGTGCTATTAGTTTGGTAAAAAAAACAAAATGATAATATTTACTTTGGCATAAGACAAAACACAATTTATTTTTTTCAAGTTTCAAAAGGAGTTTACCAAAATCCAGGAATAACACGGAATAAAGAAAATGAAATTTAGCAGAAAAATCAAATTGAATGATCAATGAAATTGATCGGAAATTATCCTTCAAAAACGTCTCCAAGGCGTTTAAACGGCTTATAAGTTTCTTCTTGTTTTCTCACTGGTAAGTTATTAAACGTATTAAAGGCTGAAAAACAGTGGACAATTTTATCTTTATTTGTTTATACAAATCTGGAAATATTTATTTCAATGTCTTCGTGAAACTTAGTTTTCATGAAAGACTTGGTAATTTTTTCAGTTTCAGTTGCTTATCTTTTCTATTGGTTTAAAAGTAATTTTTTTATGCTGTATAAAAATATATATTTATTTAGTTGCCTTGATACACTGAAATGTTAATAATCTTAAAGTAATGTCTACTAGAAAACGGAAATAGCAAAACAAAAATGAAGAATTTGCTTTAATAACATTTGATATATATTCTAGACATTTAAAAACAACGATAAAAAAATCAAAAGAACAACATAAAAACCTTTGTTTTGTGATTTCAAACATTTCTAAATAATTAAACATTCAATTGGACTTGTTACAATGAAGTTAAAACGATTTTACATAACTAGAAAATTATTTATTTTTATAATTCTAATCGTATTGTGTTTCGTATATTTCATGAACACTTTGAATGCTTATGACCAACAAACTATTAAATCAAGTCAATGTATTTTACCAAATATTGATCCTTTTGACAAATCAATACAGCAATTTATTCATCGTCCCGATCCTTTGTCCTGCTCCGAAAATCACGATGTCACTTATCTCAATGAGTTTGGTAAAATTTATTTAAACGAAACGGCCGCCCAGACTTTGGGAATGGACTTAGCTACAATCCAGTGTGTTTATAACGCAATAGAGCGTTATGAGGACGATGATCATATTCTCTATCAACCCGCACGCAAAGTTATCTTTCCTATGGATGTAGAGACAGACTTTTTTAGAGTTTCTTGCACGGATCAATTGGGATACGTATATACTAATCTTCATGCACATATAGCACCAAAGAACTTGAGCATAAAACCAGAGATTCGATCAAAATCTCAAACACAATACAACGTATACATTTTTGGAATTGATTCTGTATCTCGGTTAAATGGTATTCGAATGCTACCAAAAACTTATAAATATTTAACCGAAGTTATGGGTGCATTTGACTTTCAAGGTTATACAAAAGTTGGAGACAACACATTTCCAAATATGGTTCCATTATTAACTGGAATGCATCCATACTCTGACCCATCGGAATTACCATTTGTAGATCCATTATATGATTTCTACGATTCATATCCTTTGATCTGGAAAAATTTCTCAAGTACTGGTTACGTAACAATGTTTGCCGAGGATCAACCACTTTTGGGAACATTCAATTATTTATCGAAAGGTTTCAATACACAACCCACTGATCATTATATGCGTCCTTTCTGGCTATCGATTGATGATTCTTACCCAGTCGATAAATTTCTTAGTCCATTGTTATTAATGTTAGAAAATCGCAAAGTGAAACTAGGAAAGTCATCTACATTGTGCTTCGGAAGTTTACCAAAACATGTTATTCTAATGAAATACTACGAATACTTTATTAAAAAATATAATCATCTTCCTCGTTTTGCTTATTCATGGCTCACGGAACTTGGACATAGTCATTTAAATATTATACAGTTGGCTGATGATGATTTTGTCAAATTTATCCAAAGACTAAATGCAGAGAATCATCTTGAAAATTCCTTCTTTATTTTTATGAGTGATCATGGACACAGATTTGACTCCATTCGAACCACTTTCATCGGTCGAATTGAAGAGAGAATGCCACTTGTTTTAATGACAGTTCCAAAGAACTTTGAAAATAAATATACTTTTGCAACAAAAAATCTTCGACAGAACACAAAACGTCTTACAAGTCCCTATGATATACATCAAACGCTAAAAGATATTATTTCTTCCAGCTTTATGCCTAATGACAAACTTAATTACACAAATAAAGGAATTAGTTTATTTAAACCAATACCAGAAAAACGAACTTGTACAGATGCTGGAATCAGCGAAAATTATTGTACTTGTTATCAATCTAAATCAGTAAACGTTACAAAAAAAAGTATCATTCGAAGGATAGGAACGTTTATCGTTTCTGAAATTAATCAACTTTTATCCAAAAAAAGTCGCTGTTGCAAATTATATTTAAATGCCATTAAAAGTGCCCACAAAAAAATACCACCAACAAATCTAATCGAACATTCCTTCTTTTTTGGATTGAAACCTATTAATACAGAAATGGATGCAGGTATTTATACAATAATAATTGAGACAAAACCTGGAAACGGTTTATTTGAAGCCACAGTCGATTCTCAGAACAACTCTGCTTTGAAAATTCTGGGAAGTATAAGTCGAATCAATCGATACGGAAATCAGTCATTCTGTATTAAAGACAGACTTTTAAGGCTTTACTGTTTCTGCCACCAATGATTTTATTTATTCATTTATTTATTTATTTATTTATTTATTCATTTCATTTTATTTTTATTTACGTTTGTTTAGAACAATCATCACCATCATCACTATCATCATCATCATCATGAAAATTGGGTGGAATTTTTTCTGATAATCAACTTGACCAATTTTGATCTTTAAAGAAAAAAATCATTTTTCATAGTTTATAAATGGCACATTAAAATTTATCATTTTCTTTGTAAAGTGTTTCTCAATAGATAATTTTATGAAAATGAAAGGCTTGCTGGTTTTTACTAATGAACTATAAGTAAATATTTCCACTTTTGCAGTTTTATGCTGAACATTCTCAAAAATAATTGACATCTTTTTTTGAAAATTTCAGCTTAGAATATAATTTACTTTACCTGATTTGATTTCCACGTTTTCATACTTTTATTTTTTACAATGAAATTCTTTTTTCTTCTTTTTTGGGTCGTTTTCTTCATTGCTTCTACGGGGGATGCTCCAAAAGTAATGTCTCCAATTCATTTCTCCGGAAACTTCAAAAAGGAGCACTGCAACAACGTTAGATAGAACAAGTTTTCAGCTACCAAACACTATTTTTTCACTTAGTCACCTCCAAGAACTATGCATTTTCAGTTAGATGAATACGAACTTGCATGCTGGGCTTGTAAAAACCTGGACCAATAGAGGCGACCCTCTTCTTCTCTGCAGCAATAACAGCTTAGTTGTCAGGAAAATATCATCCTTGTAGTTCATCTTTGATCGGTTCAATTCCCGTGAATCGAGACAGCCTTCATTTCGTAAGTTGACTGCTGTAGTGGCTTATATCACTCATATTCGTATCACTACTTCTGCTGAAATCACCTAACTGTGCTCACACCCTACTATTTAGTAAGAGTCGATGAATGTCAATAAGTTGTTTTTCCCACATGGAGGAATTCAATGAAACTTATCTGCTATCAAGTTAGACTCTATGCGGACTGCCACTCGGCTGCTAACTGTAACAAAGAAAAAATTATGGGTAAGTGACATTAAGAATCAGCTTCTACAACCATACCACAAATATCAACACCTGACGTTGTGGGACAATAAAATTGGAGGTATTACTTTCGAAAGGACCCGCTTAGAAGAGTGGTGTATAAGTTCTTGTCTATTGTTGGTGGAAGTGGCGGTGATTATATTCAAAAATAGCGTTTAACAGATGAAAGTTTACTCTATCCAACTGTTTCATTGCTCTCCTTGTTTCAACAGTCGCTTCCGTAAAAATAAATACGAGACTTCCCTTTAGGAACGGCCATCGTATTTTAGTAAAAAAAAAAAAAAAAAGAAAAAAGTAATAATAATGTAATCGAATACAATTTAAATAATATCTTACCTTCCTTTCTTCCTTTTTTCTTTCTTTCTTTTTTTCTTTCTTTCTTTTTTAATAGATAGATAGATAGATAGATAGATAGATAGATAGATGCAAAAAATATTTTGAACTAGAGCAATGATTTATTATTATTATTATTATTATTATTATTATTATTATTATAATTATAATCAAAATATCGAAATATATACTATATGTATTGGTAAAATATCTAAAATATATCATTTGTTTAACAAATAAACCCTTAATTTCTCAATATAAAATAGTAAAATGTTAAGTGATTTATTTTTTAAAACGTTAATCTGATGAAAGTAGTTTGAAGGTTTGATTTCAGTCATAAGAAATAGATTTAATGGTAGCATTGTTCAAGTATTGCAACAACAGCTGCAAAAGTGTTTATAAAATACTTTAAATTAATTAATTAGTTTATTTGTGATGTAACGAATTTCTACTTTAATACATATTCTTAAGAAAAAATATAGTATTTTTATGATAAAACTTCTATTCAAATGAATTTTGCTAATTTCTTCGCCGCTAATAAGATAAAATTTCAATTCTCAATTTATTAAAAATAATATCTGAACAAATCTTCATCAACTTTTTAACTGTTAGATTATATATGCGCAAATGTTTACTTCAACAGCCTTTTCCTTCAACCGATATCAAACGAAAAATAGCTTATCAGAAAATTTCCAGTTGTTGAAAAAAATCAATAAAAAATTTGATTTTTTTTAAACTCATAAAAAAAGATTAATACTAAAATGAGTCACCTCAAACAATTCATGTAATTTACATCAATAATAAAAACAATATATTATATCTCACATTCAAATTTTCACGATTCGAAGATGAGAGAACATTCTCATAAAATATCAAGAATCAAGATGTGATAAAAATAAAAATAACAGTTTAAATGCGCTTGCAATCTGGCAGTCATGTTTTCATTTGGAAGTAATGGTTATTATCTGACTAGGATTAAATCTAAGAAAAAATACAAGGAATGTATTTATTCCGTTAGTTAGTCTTGTAGAAACCTGGGTTGGTTTATCACTAATTGAGAAACGACTGTGTAATGAAAAATAAATAAAAACAGACTTTCCTGCTTGTATTCTTTCTTATCTAAATGTAACGCTAAACAAAATTTGGCTAATTTGGAGGAAGTTAAGGTACGAGGCTATTCGAGTCTAAGTACAAGTTTTTCCACCCTTTTGGTTGCACACACTTCATACCCAAAATCCATTTCATATCTTAATTTGAAAAAGGGCCTCATTTATGCGGACAACAAATTTCTTCTAGAAGGAACTACACATTTGCAACTCAGGAAACTGACATATCAAAACACACAAACAGAAAATACAATGTGATGGATAAATTGTCGCCGTTTTAAGTTATTGATTTCGCATATGATCTTTGTTTATTTTGGGTTTTGTCTCCTGTGGTGTAAACTTGAGACAGTTGATCAATGTCTGTGAAGAAAGCAGCACCATGACGCAATTCACTCCTCCAGAAATATTGGAAACAGCATACTGTACTGTCAGGTATTTACGCCGGAAGCTCCCATATGAACATTTCAAAGTGTTTTGGTGTCAATTCAAAAAGGGTGGGATGAGTCCACAGGTGATTACGATGATACGGCAGCTCGGAAGACTCGTTCCAATAAAAAGTGACCTCGCCAATTAGTTGTGGAGATCTAGGCCATGATTGACAACAATCCCAGCAAGACAATCATGTTCATCGCCAGGGACATAGGGGTGTCTGAGTTTTTTTTTATCAGGCAGGTAGTGTATGAAGACATTCTGTATTTCCCATACACATATTTACCAACCCCTCCGCTCAGGCAGGATATGACACAAGGTCAATTTTTAAGCGGAGTTTAACAGGTTTGAATTCAGAGTTTTCCTTCTCCTAGACTAGTTGCCTCACCAAGGCTGAAGAGCCTAGTCTACCCTACTATTTACCCATAGCTGGAGGGAGAAGAATTGGATTCATACCTTTCCCAAGGGTATTAGTGTTATGTGAAATGCAATCAGTCTCGTCCAGGATTTGAACTCGTGTCGCCGTGTCCATTTCGTGCGACGATAACCATTACACCACGGGTACCGCCCAGAAAATACAATGTGATGGGTAAATTGTCGCCGTTTTAAATTTTTGATTTCGCATATGCGCTTTGTTTATTTTATTTTATTTTCCCATACAAGATGAGAAAAAACAAATTTTTATCACAGGCCATGAAGGAAAAGATGAAATATTACACTACAAAACATTTGAAAAAACTCAAGCGTCCCCTCCTAACGAACATGCTTTGAAACTTCTCAAATGCAAAAGATTTCTGCCAGGATCAGATGGTGAACTCCCTACAAGATGTACCGATATTGATGAAAATCAAACACCCAGGCCACATCATGGTGTTTAGGGTGGCTACTAGCGATGGTGACCTTATGCCTCCATTCATTTCCCCTTACATAGGCTTACATCAAATGCCTGGAGATGGTAGTGCTGCTCTGGATCGAAAAAGTGGCGGCTAAAAAACCTTCGTCTGGCAATAGGGCTCTTCTCTAAATCACACAAGCAAGAGAACCCAGTCTTAGCTGTGAGAAAATTTCTGCAACCACATCACCCCAATCTTCTGACCGCCAAACTCTCCCGACAGCAATCTCCTTGATTATTATGTGTGGAGCGCGTTTGAGCGAGAGACCATCAAAACTAGGAACCAACGGTAACATTTACCAATTTAAACAAGAAGACCATCGAAAAGGCTTGTAGGAGATTCCGAGCTCGTCTGGTTGAAGCCAATGACGATTTCTTTGAATAAATTTAATCTTTAGTATTTCGAGATATTTTCATGTAATTTTGGTAAATACATGTGATAAAGTGATACGTTAGTGTTATTTTCACTTTTGCGTAATTTAGAGGACAATTTACACATTGCACCCTACAAAATTGCAACTTTGAAAAAAAAATACTTAATTTAATCTACATACAGTATGTGCATTCAAGAAGTAAGAGATATTTTAATAAAAATCTTGAGTCTCTGGCCATCTTGTATCATAACAATACACTATGAAATCTGAGTAGTGTTAATATCAACATTATTGAGGAACCTGTGTAAGTATTAATCGAAATATTGCTGTATTCCAGCTGTATTCCTTTTATGTTTGATCTCGAATAAATTTGAATATTTCAAGTATTGCAATTTTTTTTCCATCAGTATATTTTGGATATTATTCCCAAATCAACATTAGCCAAATTAGATAAAAATTAAAAGAGTCAATCGATTAGTTGTGCCATTTTTGATCATGTTTAAACGCCTGGCACGGATCCACCATAATTTAACAGCTCCTTTCTCACCGTGCGGGCGACTGAAATTTTATTTGAATTTTATTTACTGGAAGCAGAGTTTCCGCTGATTTTCTAAAATACGCCAATTTTTATTCCCCTTAATGAATTATGAACTTTTATTCAGTAACTCCATTATTAGTTGTCTAAATTTCTGAGACGAAGCTTGATGATTTTTATCATTAAGAGTTTTCGGACTATTGTCTTAATCTTTATTGTTTTTTCCACAACGTTTCGGCCGATTTGTCCTCCGGCCTTCTTCAGGTGTTTGTCGAACTCGGGAACCTACATGGAACTTCGAACTACGTCCTTTATTGAATCCACGGGGATCGCCTGTTCTGATTCCGTTTGCCATAACCGGGTACAAGTGTTAAGTATTCCTGTATTGTCCTGTATTATCATTATCAATGACCACCCACCTGTCAAAAAGATTGATGCCTATATACAAAAATTAATTCATTAACAAAGAATAGTTCGATCAATTTTGATGAAATTTTTATCATGAAAATATTTTGTTTACATTTGTAAGAATAAATAAATAGATAAATATAACAAAAATCGTTTTAAATAGAAAAACAAACTGGAAAATTTTCAGTGCCAAATACATTTGATTTTTTTATCTACAAATCTACCGAATAATGAAAATTAATAAAATTTTCAGTATTTGTTTCACAAAGAATTAATTGTTTATAAAAAGGTGACTTTGTAAAAAAAATAAGTGGAAATATTTTTACGTGTTTTATGGCAAACGTTAACACATAAATCCCAGGAGAATTTTGATTGATTTAATCTTTAATTTCAAAAATAAACCACAGAGGATTAATCTTGAATCTGAACTACTTTGTTTTGCATTATCTTATTTTTATTTTTAGATTTACCTCATGTTAAAAGAAAAAATACTCATGTCATTTTTTACAGATTTTAAAAGAATTTAATGAATTTATAAGTTTTTACCTGCTCACATTTTTCACAGATCATAGCCCAGTCGCGTGTGTGATATTTTTATTTATTTCTATATTTTGATAAGCATTAAAACCTTCGATTATCATAAATAATTTGTCAATATGAACAGTGTAGCACAAAAGTGGGTATAATTACTCATTTTTAATCTTTAATTCATATATTAGCATATCATTTTGCACAAAACATAAGTACAAAAAACAAATTTTTAGTGATTTTAATAATCCATACTTATACACAACGAAATACATGCATTAATTTGGCAAACTTTTCACCCGGGTTAACACACTCCAAACAGGTAATTGTATTTTTTCAATATATTTTAAACAAAAAAAAATGTTTTTTATTTATTTAATTATTTATTTTATCTTATTAATTTATTTTTTGCGTGCGGGGGTGGGCAAAATCCTGTAAATCATTTACCAATTTAAGTATTTTCACCGAACCCAGTTGTTTTTGTGGGTCGGGCCATCATTTAAGTCATATTTATTCATTCAAAATAGTTACATTTCAAGGGCTGTCTCTTACAAAAAATGACAGATTTTTTTAATTATCAATTTGGAAAAACTCTCTAAAACAATTAAATAAATATATTTTCGTTTTGGGTTAATTTGGTTTTGTTTTTTTGTTTTTGGTTGTTGTCTTTTTTTTTTTTTAGTTTTGCTTCTTTGTTATTTTTATTCACATACTTAGTAAAAATATCTTTTTAATACAAATAAGTGAAAAATAAAGCCTCAAAAGTAAATTTTCCTTCAACAACATCATTTTTCCAAAGTTAACTAAAATGTACTTCTTCAATGAATTATCTTCTTTTTTTTTTTAAATGTAAACAAATCATTCTTACATTTCATTTATTAAAAAAACTAATTAATAAAACATTTTGTCTCTAAATTTCCAAGTCTTCGACTAATTTATTTATCTACTTACTTACTTTTTAACTTTTTAAAACCGGCACTTTTTAGGTTTCTACACAAATTCACGTTTTAGTTATTTTTATATCAATTCAAAAAAATAAATAGATAATATAAAATTAAAAAATAACCTATTTTTATTTATCTTTATTTTGAAGGACCTAAACATATAGGGTTCCTTTCACTGATTGCATTCTATGACAACTTTCAAGCTCAAAGACACCTTTATCCTATAAACGTAAGTACTTATGATCCGAGAAAATATGTATATTTCTGTATATCCATTTAAAAATTGCACCAAGTCAATAAAATATTGATCCACATATGCAAATTGGTAACAAATATATCAAAATGACTTTGAAAAGTAAGGGATCATTAAAGCAAGGGAGGGAATTTTTAGTTAAAGGGAGATAAAACGTAATCTTTACTGATGTAATTAGAGTTACAGGTATGATCATACGTAGTGTTTTCCTTTAGAAACCGAAGAAGATGATGGATTTGATAACTAAGTGGCGAATATTTGGACAGATTATCCATGTTACAAGTGGAATAGTAAAAAAAAGGGGCTTTATCTGATAAGCAAATAAAAAAAATCTCAATATATTGGAGTAATTTACTATTATCATTCATTTGATATCTTTCCACTCCATGTTCGTCGTATTTCTCGAGAAATGAAATTTTTTTCTGATATTATTTTCATTCTTTCTTTCTTTCCCGGCAAAATTTTCTGTATGTACTGCTTTCTTTTTCTATCTCAGCTTACTTATTTCAATGAAATTCTGTATTTTTTATATTTTTTTCAATAAATGTTTGTCTTCGTCAGTAAGTCTGTTGCTTCAAATGTCGAACATTGAGAATAAAATCTTTCTTATTATGTAACCTCTTTTCAATAAAGAATAAGTATGTTGTCATATCAGTACATTTTTCATTTGGTAAACAGTTACACAACATTACCAACACCAGCCGATCAGGATACACAAATCTGATATCTCACTCCAACTTTGTTTTACTATATTATTATAATTACAGATGTTCTTAGGTCACAACAAACTCAGACTATGATCCTAGCACAGAAACAGGGAGGTTCCCAAAAATTGTCGGAGTACACCTAAAGTGTGTAAAAATAGATTATGTAATTTATAACTTATAGTATTCATACAATTAAAATATTAAGTTCGGTTCAGCAAGAAATCCAAGAAACAATTTACATAGCATTTATTAATGTATAATAAAAAAGCATAAAACCCAAAATGCGTGTGTGCGTTGGTGTCTGCATGTGTGCGTGCGTGCATGCAAGAGATAGATATAAATTACGTCCATTTTATCTGCTTGGAAATGTCCCCTTGGTACTGTAGGTTATGATCAGTTATTTATGGACATATCAGTGGAATTTATGAAAGCTTTCAACCTTGTGACTCACGGACAAAGTATTTTACCAACGATTATTTCCTAATTAGCATAAAGAGCACCCCTGCCCTACCGGAATGGGGAGTTTCCGAAAGATTGTTAAAAAAAATCATCCAGCCAACAAAAGTAGATAACCTAACAAGATAAATATCATCTCTGAGTTTCTGTCTTCAGAATTATTATTTGGAGCTAAAGATGTACGGAAAAAAATAAAGAAAGTGGAAACAATATTAAGTTAGTATTATTTATAGTTGGGTAAACGTGATTTAGTTTATTATTGTTGGAAATGATTCTTCAAAATGTTGCCTTCTCATAGAAAAGCTAAAGTTAATTGAGGCACAAATATTTTTCTATACAGACTTATTTTAGCTGAGTTTTATATCTTTGCCAATTTTCAAAATTCTAACAGTGACAGTATTGGCCAACGTCGAATAGTCCAAGTTTGGTTTGGTTTAGTTTGGTTTGATTTATTAACGGCATATCAACTCCTTATGAGTTATTTAATGCCGAGCTCTAATTCATTTTGATATATTTTATTACAATCATAATTATTTATATTTTAAAGGGTTGGAATGATTCTAGTCCTGTACTCAATTACAAATAGCATTATTATTTAAACTTATTTTCAGAGATAATAGCAAATACATTTTCTGTTGTCAACAAAAAATGAATTTACGGTTGTAGAACGTTTGTATGATATTAATACCAAAATTCATTATTGTGAAAAGTGACAATTTTTCCGTCAGAATTTCTAATTTGACAGAAAATGCTGCCTAAAAAGATACAACAGATAAACAATTGTTGAAATTACAAATCCTTTATCATGATATCTTTTGATCTCACTGAAGACAAACATGTAAGGTTTTATCATATGACCATAAGAACAAAAAAAAAACAACATATCATCCTTATCTATGTGTGCGTGTGTGCACATAGATATATGTATCTATTTATGCGAGAGAGGAGAGAGCAAATAAAGTTAATGGTGGGAGCAACACTTATATATTCTATATTCTATCATATTACTATTGTACTTTTAGGCCTTCCGCGTAAACTAAACTTAATAAAAACTGCCCTTTTGCTTGTATAAGTTCGGTCCTTACTAGCTCCCTCTCTATTGTGGCTTAGGGCCATATCAATCCAAGTTTGATAAATAACTAGGTTCTTCGCAGTAGAATAATGATTAAAATCCAATACAGAAGAACATTTCTACTATTATGAGTTCACTCCTTACAAGTCTTAGTCTCTGAGATAAACTTAATAAATGCCTGATCATAAATATTTTTTTTTACTTCATGAGCAAAAAGGAAATCAAAACAAACTCTTTGAATTTTACACATCAACATAAGTAGCGTATAAGATTTAGCGAAAAATACTGGATGCGAACTAAAATCCAATCGAACAAAAAGAAAGAAAGAAAGAAAGAAAGAAAGAAAGAAAGAAGCAATGACAAAATCAAACAAAAGTTTATTTCATTGAAAAATTTATCTAATACTTCATTCGATCATTCGATAAAAACTTTAAAAAAAAAGGTTTTGTCTGACGTAAAATAAACAGCGTGAGAAACTCACATCCATGAAGATAACAGACGTTTGATCGACAATTTCTATTCATCGTTCAAATGATCTCGACTGAACGAAGATATACTTGACGAGAATTTGGTTATTAGAAGTGTTATAATTCTCAATGCCAATGAATGAACACCAAAGTTACAACGAAAGGTATGTTTCTCTCTCTCTCTCTCTCTCTATATATATATATATGTATATATATATATATAAGCGTAAATGTTCAAAACACACAAAAAATAGTCGGAGATTGCTTAATGATGTGCGTTTTATTTTTTTTATAAATGTATACACCTATACAGAATCATAGAGGAAATTGGAATACGCTGAATCGTCTCTTGTTATTGTTACGATTCGTATCATCGTAATAATTTCAAAGAAAAGGACAATGAAGACGCTAAGTTGGCTCCAGAAATACTTAATTTTTGACTGGAAAAACTATAATGACGAAAATAACTGCATAACTGCCGGAAACATTCAAAATTTTGTGAGTTGTATTTTGTTTTTGCTTCTAAGGGTTTTGGGGTTGGGGGAGTTTTTGTTTGTTTTTTACATATTCTTTTTTCTTTTTTGTTGTAGCTATTTTTGTTCGTTTTTGTTGTTATACAAGCCAGAGTTTGCCTTTTCATAATACCAGCGTTGGTTTTGGTTTTAGTTCTCATTTTTTGTTTATTTTATTTCATTTTTTATTTGTAGAGGGATTAATTGATTGTTATCTAAAAAACAAAATTAAAACAACAAACTTCATTGTAAACTCGACAAGTTTTAAGTTTTATTGTACATGAAATAGAAAAGCAAAAAAGAAAAATATTTTTACAACAATAGTAGAAACAGTCACACGTTCAGGATTAATTGACGGTATCTGAAGAAAAAAAAAGATAATAAAAATCAAACTTAATTCCAAACTCGGAACGTAAATCAGATTTTTAAAAAGTACCATTAACTTTTAAGAATAAAACTTATGTGTCTCTGTACTGTTTAACTGCAAAGGCTCAGAAGAACAGAAATATCTTCTTGATGCAAACTGTCAATGGTAAAATAAACATTTCCAGGACCTTACGAATAATTCTGATCTACACGTTCTCGAAAAACTGAGAAAGTTTTAATCTCTCTACGACAGAACAGAAAACGCAACCTTCATCTTCATCGTTTAACTGTAATTTGCTTTCTTCTTAACCTGAATTTTATCTCTAAATAGAATTTTATTTCTCTCGCTAACAAACTGTTCGACTTTAATAGACTATGACCATTGTTTTTACCCTCTTCATGCACAAAATTACTCTCGTACACCAACCAGCTTCTTACGTTAACATTAAACAAACTATGTAGCTATTTCACAGACGTACTCTTCACACATTTGTTGTTGGGTCGCGTGGAGGTTGTTGGTTGATATGCTTACCAAGTTCGCTACTTTCCAATAGGAAGGTAGCGAAGGAAATTTTCTAGTGAAACGAGGCATCAATAAAAGAAGCTAACAGTAAAAGTAACGAAGATGTTTAAGTTGCAACAAAATTGTTTTATATATATATATATATATATATATATATATATATATATATATATTAGCATTCAATGAACAACAAGTTACAAAAGATGTGGAATCGTTATGAATCTTTTATGTATAGTCTTGATAGTATTCTGCAAACTTACTTGTCTATCAGTCCAAAGGTTCTTTGATGATAAACCTCTTATACCTTTGCGTTTGTGTGCCTCTTCTCTTGTCCGCGGGATCTTTTTCTAATACTTACCTTCCCGATTCACTTTCGTTACTTCCTGTTCCTCAAAATGTTCGTTACTCTAAGGGATCTTTTTATATTGGGAGTTGATGTCACTCAGTCTGTTTTGGTCCATTTTTAGAGTACAATTCTTTTATTTGTTTCCTAAATTTGTCCTTGATAAAATATACTACCAATTAACTATGGAGTATATATATATATTGGTCGTTATTGATTATTGGTTATTTATTGATATCTGACTCCGTTAGTTTCTTCTTCATATTTACCCAACCCCTCCGCTAAGGCAGGATATGACACAAGGTCAATTTTTAAGCGGAGTTTAACAGGTTTGAATTCAGAGTTTTCCTTCTCCTAGAATAGTTGCCTCACCAAGGCTGAAGAAATCAGTCTGCCCTACTATTTACCCATAGCTGGAGGGAGAATAATTGGAGTCATACCTTTCCCAAGGGTATTAGAAAAGGTATGTGAAAATGCAATCAGTCTCGTCCAGGAATTTGAACACGTGTCGCCGTGTCCATTTCCAACGACGATAACCATTACACCACGAGCACCTCCGTTAGTTTCTTCTTACCCCATCTTAATTTACTGAGCGATTTCTTGTCTGTAAAAACTGCAAAGGAAAAATAAGAGAGGAAGGCAGAGAGAGAAAGATATCTTTTCAATTTCAACTTTATTTCATTTGAGTATGTGCATGGCTACTCTGTAGCGAGGAAATGCCTTCCTGGATTATTTGAGAACCGTCGTTTCTCCCAAATCAGGCGTTGAAATATGTTAGTCGTCTCCGATGGTTATCAAGACCAAATTTAGTGTGGTCATATCCAGTGTTGTTTTCATGTTGCTTGCTTCGGCGTGTCGGCTCGCTAACAGCAGACACAACACGTATGCGAAGTCCAGGGGACTCAGCAAAACAGGCGAGCTACCCGCTAGCAGCCAGGTGGAAGAAAGTGTTTTCAGTTTGAAGTGAGAATGGGTTTCTTTCTTTCGCAGGGACTGTTCCTTTTTTTCGAGCATGCGTCGCCACTACTTCCTGTCAGGGGCTTCTGGGAGTTTCTGCTTTTTTTTCTTTTTTTAATTCTATTTATTTTATTTTTCTATCCACAACAGAATTATTACCCATTGAATGAATAATGCTGTCTTGTCACCCGTGTTTACCATCTTGTCGAGATTCTTTTACAGTATTATTCTTTTATCAAACTAATTTGTTTAATAAATTTTATAAAGTGGATCTTCAAGGACAAGTTTGCCTTCAAATGTTTCAGTGATGAGAATTTTTCAGACAAATGTTTAGGTCATTCCAAATCAGTTTATATTTTATTGGGATTACGTCCATATAATTAACAAGGAGCATCGTTGGAGAACGAGGAAGACGAAGGAAACACAATACACCGGCTTATAAATCACGTAAACAAACCAATCCGGTACAAATGCCAACATTTTATTTGCTTAGCAAAGTGGGTGGTAGAGAAATTCTGATTAGGGATATTGTATGGAATTTATGTGTCGTTTGTTTATCGATAAAAATTTCGAACCAAAAGGAGGAAGAAAAACAAAAACAAAAAGAATAAGAGTTAGTGTAAAATTATAATATATGTGGAATATATTAATTAAAGATGGAATATATTGTAGCAATTTAAAATGGATTCGCTCAAGTGCGAAGAAATATTATAAAAGCCCGGACGAGTATTTATGGAATTACAGAGTGAAATAGCACCGGCCTCGAAAATTCGTCTTAGTCTTTTATTATGAATGCAAATGAGCATCTTTGCAGAATTGAAATCGAAGTTATGATTAGATTGAAAATGTGTTGAAGAAGTGCATTGTTTAAGTTACCAAATCTAATGTCTCTTTTATGTTCTTTCAAGCGAACATGACGGTTCTGAGATATTTCACCAATATATTTTAATTTACAATTCTTACAAGGGATGCAATAAACACCGAGTATTTGTCGCTGCCTCCCACCAGACACGACTTGACACTAGGTCAAAAGCCCGAAGGCCGATTAAAGTGGGGATAAAGGGGAGGGGAGGTCGGGAACGAGCCGAGACTCGAACCCTGCTTGTCTGTGCTGCTCATCGGCTCACTTAGTGCAATGTGAGCCTGATGAGGCAAGCAGTTTCACGAACCCAAATGTGGGTCCGGGCACGTATGCCAGTTTACGGCTTAAACTAGACGCATGGTCTAGTGCCGTACATGGGGGACAAAGGAGACAAAAATGCAGCTCGCCCACCCGAAGGTAGCCTAGTCGAAACTAGGTGCCTAATTACAGGCCCCAAGTCTGCCATTGTTCCTTTTCCAGGGCCACGCTCCGGACCGAAGTCCAGAACAGGCCCCGGGGCGTTCGCCAAAAGATGTTGCGTTGAGGGCTAAAGTGTACTAAATCACGGATCATTTTAGAGGGTAAAGGGGCATTTTTAATATCGATTTTATTTAAGTTGTTTATTATGCTGCTGAAAGAAAAATGGTTAGGCAAAGTTATGAATGTATGGGGGGACTAGTTTTATAAGGGCTTTAGATTTAGCGAAGTGTATAAAAGATTTGGGGTATAGAAGGTTAAGGAAGGAATTTTCTACGTGGTTGAATTTATCATTTAAATATGTTGGGGAATAAATGCGTAGAGCTCTGAGATAAAAAATAAAAAAAACTATGATGATACCTCTTTTGGTGTTGTTGGTGTGGTGTAAATAAAAATGTATGTGGTCGTTTTTACAGGTGGGTCTACGGTAAGCCTTGAATTCTAGTTTGTTAATATTCCTAATTAGTAATAAGTATATATATATATATATATATCAAGAATAGTTGATATGCCATAAAACTAAACCAAACCATAATATTCCTTAGGTATGATGTAACCCATATCATCAATGCAAAAAAAATAAAATAAAATTCAAGAGGAGAATTGAAATGTTTCTAGAAAAACGGGAACATTTATATTCTATAAAAGAGGCAAAAGAAAAAGTACAATGCTTGATATGCTACCGTACAGTTGTTGTACGGAAGGTGTATAACTTCCGGTTCATAAAGAAACCAGACAAAGAGAACAGAATGAAGTAAACACTGGAAAGATCCTTCTGAATATTTTCCCAATTTTAAAACAAATTAAAATACAATAAGAGCAAATTTTGCTCTCTGTGAAATGACAAAAAAATGTCAAGACCATTTACTGATGGTAATTTCATCAAATACAGTTGGTTTTGTCTTTTTGTTTTTGCTTTTTTGTATTTTTTGTTGTTTTTTTGTTTTGTTTTGTTTTAGTTTTGTTTTTGTTTTGTTTTTTATTTTGTTTTGTTTTTTTTTTTTTTTTTTTATTCTTTTTTTTTTTAATTATTTTCTATGAACAGTATAGTTGTAGGGCGTTGGTAACGGGTTTTTCTTCTTATCCCAATTCACTTGTTATCTTCTCTTTTTTTTTTTTTTGTTTTTGTTTGTTGAAGCTGCAAAGGAATTAAGGAAGGAAAAGAAAGAGACAGGGATTCTTTTAAACTCAAATTTTATTCCACAGGTCTACAACTATTTTGTGAAAAGGAATGTTCTTCCAGAATCAGGAAAAGGCTGTTTACTCCGTGGAGCAGAGTAAAGAATGAGAGAGAGTTTCTTTTTGGTGTCAGGAAATCCATCTTTTCCCGCGTGCACAGATTGCATTTCCTGTGAGACGCCTTCTGGGAAATTATCATTCTTGAATTTGTTTATTTCATTTCAAGTTTATTTTATTTTTATGTTATTCGTTGTTGTTTTTTATTTCTTATTCGATCCCCCCAAAGTCTTGCAATGGTAAACTTTTATTGCAAGCAACGCAGCTCTTAGGCAGTAATTTAACTCATTTCCTAAACTTACATTAAGCCGAGTCAAACCACAGTACTTGAAAGAATATGCAGATATAATTTTAAACCTGCATGCAGATTTTGAAGGTTGTTTTTAAAACCTTCTGGTATTAGAAAAGCTATTATTAATGTTTTTTTTTTCATATACTTAATTCTATCCAAAGATGAATTGTTTTAGTTTCATCTATCTCTATACAAAGTATTATAATTCAAAATATTTTTGGCGAAATTTGATTTTGGTTAATAACAAAATGTAAGTCGTTCCCTCAAAATAAGTTTCCTTTATATGGAGTATCTTTTTATTATCATATTTCTTCGATTAAATTTGTTTTTTTTTTTATCACTTTTACTCTGAACAGTCTTAAGAGTAGTTGATAATAATAAATTCTGTAAATACCAATCATATATGATAATTGTTTTTTGTATTTTTGTTTTGTTTTGTTTTTTTATTGGATTTTTTTTTTGCAGGCAAGATACGAGATCTAAAATCTGCTGAAACATTGGGATCACTTTATATCTTTCAATATGGAGCCGAATTTAATGACGGTTTCTTCACCTACAGATTCATTTTCTAATTATCAAATGAAATATAAATTGTTCCGAAGGTAAGCATTTTTAAAATCAGGACTATGCTCGTTAAAATTTAGAAAAATTAAAAGTATTCAGTGAGACTCAAAAAACCACTAATATATTAAAAAGAAATGCCATTGTCGAAATTATGGTAAAAGTGCAACTTATAGAGAAGCTGAACAATGCTGTGTCTGTACTTCCAATGTCCTTTACTCACGATCATCTGCATCGCAATCTTATTTTGCCTCTAAGTTGAAAAGAACATTTCAACACTCAATGTTGCAATTATAAATGATTGATTATCTAAATCAGCCACGTTTCTTCCGTTACTTTTTCTTCTTCTTCCTGTATTAGGATCCAACTCCCACCGAGGTTTTTTTAAAGTATGCTAGTCTCTCAGTTACAAATCCATAACTCATTTATTTCTCTAAACCACCAGATATTGTAATATAATGGCCGAGGGATTTCGTTTTATATATCTTGCCTTTGGGTTTAGTCAGGCTGAGAACCTTTCGGCTCAGTGCATGGGTTAGTTAGGTACAAACTTGAGCGCAGGTGTTGACGCGCGCGCGGGGAGGATGTGTCGTTCACAGATATCAAAATAAAAATCCCGGATAGAAGGTATGACCAGGGGATGTGAATGACGTCATGCACCTGATGCGTGCACGGAGGATTTGGGAGATTCGAGAAAAATCGGAGAGTCGAGTTTTGCCGTCGGAAGAAGAAGGTTGACTTTCGCTTGCTCGCAGAGGCCTTGCGTCGGGTGCCGCACATGGTGGGGGGGGGCAGATGGAAACGTCGTCATAGAAAGATTGTGCCTCTCTCTTCTTTATGTCGAAAAACCTTTAAACTCAAAGGTAATAAAAAGTTTCGTACCTGAACTAAGAAGTCGTAAGTGTTTTTCGTGTTTCGGGATTCCGATGTTATATATATATATGAACATTCTATGTACGTTTCACACATATCCGTGTCTGGCTATGTTACAATATGAAGCTTGTGTTCTTTTTAAACAAGAATACAAACTAGACTGATTTTCCCATCTTGAAACTTATTTATAGACCACAAGTGAGGTTCGTAAGTGTTTTCGTGTTTCGGGATTCCTATGTTATATATATATGAACATTCTATGTACGTTTCACACATATCCGTATCTGGCTATGTTACAATATGAAGCTTGTGTTCTTTTAAAACAAGAACACAAACTAGACTGATTTTCCCATCTTGAAAGTGAGGTTCCGTTTTTACTTAGATATATTCAATAATGCTCAACCATAAATACTATTTTTGAGAGGTGCTAACGGCATTATCACCATTTTACATTAACCGCCATTAAAGAAATCGGTTCTTAACAAATTTCCCGAAAGAAATATGATAAATATATCGTCGATAATGCCGATATGAGTCATTATCAATCGAAAAGTTTTTCGTACAATTCAATCAGTTTTTTTATCATTTTTCATTTTACACCAAAAAAAGACTATAAAATGGATCCGTCAAAACGTCATTATAATAACAAGGTTTCGATAGACTGAAAAACTCGGGAAAAGTAATTAAGACATTTTTAGAAGATATCAATCTTCTCATTCTAGATCAATTCATTCGTTCTGGCTTTTTAATAGTTTAACTTTTGAAAGTCCCTTTTCTGCAATGGATAATTCGTGAATTGTCATTTTATGTGATACTCTAATTAGTACCATATCTAACTTTTATACGAAGCATTTGAAATTTAAGAATAGCAATTATTTGTTTCCTTCGGTCTTTTTCGATACATCAAATTTATGAATATTCAAAAATTTTAAGAATCAATCACAAAAACTAGTTATAATCACAGTAATAGTTAATTAAAGGATTTATTTACATATCTTTACCAAGAGAATTCTTGACATTTACTTATGATGGAAGTCAAGAAAACGAATCCGTAAGATGATAATAAAACTGATCTAGAAAATGAATGCGCAAAGTTATGAACTATGAGGATGAATTTCTTTTAAAAAATGAACATTCCAATTATGGTCACAGTAAATAAAAGACAATGAATTATATTATTAGACTTATGTAATAATATTATAAGAATTATAATAATTTAATTTTTGTTTGTAAGTTACTGTAGAACCCCAAAAACTGCACGGCGTAGTGAGATTTTTTTATAAACAGATTCATTCGAGAAGGAATTCATTAGAATGAGTCCGCCATTAAGTGCCATTTTTGTACCAACACAGCAAACTGTTTATTTAATCGGCAACACAGTCATGACCAGACTTTTTAATAGCATTAAAATGCTTTAACTAATAAAGCTATTTCTAATCAAGTTTTCAACTTAAATATTATCGTAAAAGAACTATATTTTTGTTCACTTCAATTATAATAATTTCTCAAGGGAGATACCTTGTACATGCTAACCACAGAGTACTTCCTATTATTTATTTATTAAAAATTATATTATGATATGAATTCTATAAATAAGGTATGAGTCGACATCTTGCTTAATAGCAATCGAAGTTTGTCTTTAATTGATTACTTTTAAAGTAATCTATAAAATTCTATAATCTTGTTTAGATGCAACTATAAAAATAGTCAAATAACTTAAATTTTCGAGAAAAGATGTAATCATTTGAATGACTAACTTAGCTCCACAGCTGAACTAATAATTGTAATCTGTCAATCATTTGTAAATATTATTTCTCACTTGTTTGGTAGCTGAGATAGTAGCGTATTTCACCGTAGCGAGAAATTTGCTGTTCAGGTCTTGGTAAAAAGCCATGATTTTGAATGCATATTCTCCAATTAGAAGATTATGTAACACAATCTTTCAAACTCCATTTGTCGCCTGAATTTAGATCTATTTTGTATGTAAAAATTTGTAAATACCACGTAAGCTTCTTTTATTTTCTACTAAACTATCAATATAAAAATGTTGATGACTTTCGATAAAGAAGTTGATAAAAAATATTTTATATGCAAACTTCTATTTCACACAATAAGAATGGCCTGTGAAGGTACTCTCATCCTGTAATTTCCAGTTGCGTTTAAAACTTTGGAAGTTTGAAACACGTAGTTACAACTTGATTTAAAAAAACGAAAATTATCTATGACTCAACTCAGTATATATATATATATACAACTTGATTTAAAAAAACGAAAATTATTTACGACTCAACTCAGAATATATATATATATATATATATATATATATATATATATATATATATATATATATATATATACTGAGTTGAGTCATAAATAAGTTTCGTTTTTTTTTAATCAAGTTGTAACTACGTGTTTCAAACTTGCAAAGTTTTAAACGCAACTGGAAATTACAGGATTAGAGTACCTTCACCGGCCATTCTTATTTCACTTGTGAAAGAGTACGCATCATAATTTAATCTATGATCTCACACCTCTAAAATAGAAGAACTTAAAGTGTATATACGACATGCAATGTTGTGGGAGTTTAAAAATAACAAAAATGCTACAGAAACAACTAAGAAACTTTGTAGTATTTATGTTCAAGATGTCATTACTGACCGCCAAGTCTGGAACTGGTTTTCAAAGTTTCGTTCTGGCGATATATCATTGAGGGATAAACCCCGACCAGGACATTCATCAGACTTTCATCTAGATATTTTAAGAGAATTGGTGAAATCCAATCTGTGCAAAAGTACTCGAAAATTAGCCCTTGATCAAAACACATCGCAATCCACAATCTTCTGCCACTTGAAAAACATAGGAAAAGTGAGCAAGCTGAGCGTTTAGGTTCCTCATACTCTCAGTGAGAAGAATAAGGATGATTACATACCCTTTGTGACAAGTTTTCCTTTAATGCAGAGAAATGATTCGTTTTTCAGGAATATCATTACAAGTGATGAAAAATGGGGTTTTATGACAATGTTCGACTTAAAAAGCAAAGGATTGATAAGGATGTATCTCCACAGCCAACCCCAAAGGTAAAACTTAATGGGGAAAAGTTATACTGAGTGTATGGTAGGATCACCGTGGTATTATTTATTTTAAGTTTTTAAACGAGAATTTAAACACTCAATTCAACGTGAGCATGAAAATCTTCTAAGAAAATGTCTTGCACTCGTCAATCGGAGAAAACATTTTGTTTATCCTTGATAACGCAAGGTTACATTCATGCAGGAAAAATATTGGATTTAGACTGGACTGTTCTACCCTATTCATCAAACCTTTCTTTCTTGACAAAAAGATCTGAATGACAAAATATTTTCTCAAGAAGATCAGATGAAGACGGTTGTGGAAAACATCTTGAGCTCGAAACGAGTTGAATTTTACTGGAGAAAACAACAAGCTCCCAAGTAAATAGCCAGAGGTGATTCAAAATAATGGCAAATATACTATTGACTGAAATTCATTGTTTAATTATTCATGAATTAATTATATTCTACTGAAACGGAAATTATTTATACCTCAACCGAATATATATATAAGTAAAAGTAAAGTGGGCGGCCGTAGTTGAGGGGGACCCGAGGGCTCCCTTTTCAATAGCTACTACACAAAGGTGTAGGGAAGGACACTGCTCCTTTCCTTGGATTACGCCACTACCTTTGATCCATACCTTTTCATGCCGAGTGTTAAGCAAGGAGGCATCAAGTACCATATTTTTTAATTTTTGGTATGACTCGACTTGCAATTGAACCCCGGTTTCCCGGACCTTTAGAGAACACTCCGCAAGGCCACTGGAATATATATATGGCTCATTTTCTCAAAAAAACTGTTTCTCCCATGACCTTCAGTAAACTTGAAATTTAACTGTAAAACTGTAAAGTAGATAAGGTGATAGCAAAGATAAACTAACAGATGTTCCTATTTACAACTTACTTATTCTTAGTTCACACAACGAAAATTCATCTCGTGAATACTTAATTACACATAACATGAGCTGACAAATATTATTTTAAACCAAGTTGTACGAAACTGATAGAAATAAACAATTCTATGATTGTTACTTAATCCTTATAACCTATTATACAACGATGAACTTAAATTTTCATATAACTTTCGAAAACAATTCTACATTTTATGTTCAGTTTTCAGTCTATTCTGAATTTCCACTCCAATTTGCTGCTCAATTTAAAAAATTACGAGGGTTGCATTCACGTTCACCCCGATACCTCAGAGGTATCTTTGCTGTGACAATTCTGTGATCGGAAGACACTTTTTCAAAAGAGCAATATGCCACACAATTCAAAGGGCTATTAATCTATTTCTTATTTATGATGATGTAATCTATCTGTGCTTTAGTATTATTTGCACGGATGTTGGTCCATAGTTTTCCCTTCCTTTTCTGGAATTTAGTATTAAGGCATGTTAGTCTATTTTTAAGTGAGAAATCTGTTAGATGTTCCTCATTTCAGTTTGACGACTAGTGTAAGCAGAATTTGTTGTTTTTTGTCTTTACCCATTTTGTTGTATACTCAAATGCAGATTCATGCAGAATACATATTGACGCAATAATAAAGACGAGCGACTCAGTCTTTTAGAAAAATATGTACCTCTCACTTTATTTGCAAGGTTTGTGTATGAGAGGGAGTTGGAAACCGAACAGAACTGCAACATATTGACCTCCCCAGCCCCTCCGGACATAGCCGTGTGTCGTTCTCATTCTCCTGAACTGCTCAACCGGGGGCCTGGGGGCCCAGCCTCTCTGGGACATGTTCTCATCCCAGCATCTTCTCACCAACTGGTCTCCAAACTAACTGACTTCCTGTCTTCACCGAGTTATATAATAGTTCAATCGCTCACTCAATATCTTTGGAATGGCATGTTTGATCGCCATCAAGCGGAAATATCTGTCATGCAGTTCAGAGGTCACTCTCTTCCGGTGCATTAGTCTATGACTGTACATTGGGATTTTAACTTGTCCCATATTGTCAGCTAAGCCCGCCTACGCGATTTCTTCCCATAACTGCCATCGGAATGTGTCACTTCCTTCCGGTGCATCACTTTGGAATGGCATGTTTGGCCGGGTCAAGGTCAGTATATAACAATTTGAATATTCATCTTTCCACTGATGTGGAAAACACGTTGTGTTTTTGGATGCTACGAACAAGACAGGATAGTTCGTTTTAACACTAGCATTGGTAGGACTGTAACTGGAGATGATTGTTGTATTGGGTTTGCCGTCAAATGTAGCTACCATACTACACAAACAACCGAAACTACACACTAAGCCTAGTCCTTGCTTAACAATAGAATTATTATCTGCAAATATACGATAACACTAAGAAATAAATTCGATGCTCTTCAGGAGATATCCGAAACACTAACTCCGAATGACAAATATGAGAACTTCGTCAATGCCCACATGGAAGCGGCAGCAGAATGCATATCAACCAAACTAAGAACCAAACATAGAATTCCGTAGGAGAAATTAGCAGTTAAGAAAAAAGAAACAACGTGAAAACAGAATCCCGATGTAATAAAAGGAACCCAACTAATGCCAATGTCCAGAAACTTAAGAAAGCACAAAGAGAACTACTTAATGCATATCAAAAAGAACAAATAGAATACAGTTAGGGCCAGATCAATAAAATTAGAAATTCGGTAGAAGATAGACAATCTCGAATAGCGTGACAGACAGTAAATGAAGTCAATAAAAGAAAGAGCACCTCCAGAGTTAAACTAAAAGCTGTCGGTCAAGAAGAACGAATACAAAAAGAATCTGCTAGTAAAATCTCCTAAAGATACAGATAAACCTATCACGAAAATTACTAATAACCAACGAGACATCAAATTAGGATTGTTTACTCAAGAAGACATATTCAACCGCATCAAATCGGAAACTGAGAAAATCTTAGGAAGAATCAAAATGGTTTTCGGAGAAACCGGTCCACAATATCAAAGATTCTGACAATCCGACGAACCTTAAAAGGAGTTCTTACAAAAAACCTCGAGGCGACACTCTTATTTGTAGATTTCTCCAAGGCATTTGACTCCATATACAGAGGGAAGATGGAGTAAATACTTATAGTGTATGGTCTCCCCAAAGAAACAGTCATAGCCATAATGACGCTCTATAAAAATACGAAATTAAAAGTTTGCTCTCCTGATGAAGATAGACTTCTTTGACATTGTTGCTGGTGTTGTGCAAGGAGATATATTCGCCCCATATCTGTCCATAATCTGGCTAGGCAACGTACCACATGGACGCTGACTAAGCGTATAGAGAAAAAAGTAAACGGGAATTACATAAGAATGCTACGAGCTATATTGATGAAATTCTGGAATCAACATCAACAAAACAGCACCGATCTCCCATCTCTAAAACCATCCAAATAAGGGACACTGCTGGAGAAGTAAAGACGAACTCATAAGCGTCATTCTCCGATGGATCCCTTCACATGGACGTGCAAATGTTGGCCAATCAATAAGAAATCTACAACAGTCTTGTTCAGACACAGGATGTAGTCTAGAAGGCCTACAGAAAGCGTTGGATGATAGAGACGAATGGCACGAGAGGGTCAGGGTAATCCGTGCTAGCGACACAAGATAATGATGATGATGATAAATAGGATATAATTCGGTACAATTCAATCCTAATGGTTATCAAAGACAGTTTTTAAGTTTGTTGATAAGAAATAAATATAGTTAAGAATAGTTTTCTGAATTTCAATCGGTTGACGGGAACAATGTAGAAGTAATGAAAAAATAAAGTATCTTGTTCAGAAGTTAATTTTATTATTTGTATAATTTTGTCGAATTCTTGTTTCTTAGTTTTTTCGATAGATGAGCTGACCTTCCAAGCGATTACACAGGGAAAAGTTTTGTCTCTAAGTACAATAAAGGATTATAATGGTATTGAAAGTCAAATATTTTTTTAATCTGAATGAACTCACAGACAAGAAATATTCAATGAGAATAAGGATTATTATTGTCTTCTTATAGACATTGTCGTATGGTTCTCTTTTTTTTAATTAGCTTGTTTACAAAAATTTTTCTTTAGTGTAAAAAAGAAGTTTAAAAAATATTTTGTCCCATTTTATTGTTTTATAGAGTGTAAGTATTTGTGTATGTATGGGCACGTGCATGCGTGTGTTAAGGCACAAAGAGAAAAGTTATTAAGTTGAAAAGGGAAAGAATGACATCAGAGTAAAGAAGAAGAAAAAGAACCCTAAAAGAACATGGAAACCACAGGAAACCTAGAAAAAACAGGATCCCTATTAATATCAGGCCAAAATAACACCACAGAACTAATTAAGTAAAAGTCAGAATATATAAAAATCAGGAGAATAGCAATTGTAGGTTATATGGAGAAAGATAGAGAGAGTGAGGGAGATGAAATAATTAACCACATACCGTAATAAGCCTGAAAAAATCTCCACAAAATCAAGGAGTCGACTGAAACAGCAGAGCCAAAATCCGAACCTTCACCCGACAGAGTGATCCAACAGTGGAACAGTACTCCTAACAATCGATATACTCCACATACCGTAAATTGCCGCGTACAAGTCAACTTTTTAAGCCTGAAAAAATCTCTACAAAATCAAGGAGTCGACTGAAACAGCAGAGCCAAAATTCAAACTTTCACCCGACAAAGTGATCCAACAGTGGAACAGTGCTCCTAACAATCAATATACTCCACATACAGTAACTCCAGAAGACTGCTACAAACATTTCCAAGTAAAAATCGTGTTTGATGAACACATTTAACAAATTAACAGAGATTAATATAAAAAGATTACAAAAATGTAATACAAATAAAGCATTATCTTAAAGCTATATTACATACCATTTCTAAGATCGATCAGATGCAATGACTGTAAATATTAATCGGAACGTTGTAGCATCCAAGCAGCCAGTCAGACAAATACGATATGTTTACCAGCGCAATTTCGTGATAACGCAATAGATTGCGAATTCCTATGAACATAAGCTCCAATGTTTAATGGCTTATGTAATTCTAATTTCAGAAAATTTCGTGCCCTGTATACTACTAGAGTTATGAGAGTTTAATGGTAGTTTGTTGAATATATACACGATGGCATTATCACTGTACTTTTATGGCAAAACATTTTAAATAAAGGTTACTTCTAGGTTAATTACATTGACGATTAAAACCTTACTACTCCTAAAATACTACTCAGTAATTTTAGAAGTATTTACTTATACACATTTATAGTTGAATTTCGATATTAATATGCTTCAAAATTATTATTCGAGACTAAAATGATGAATGATCATATTTTAAACCCCTTGAAAATCTTTCTGCAAATTCTATTCACCATCTGAGGTCGGCATATGGATCTGAATCACTGGAAGCTACCACTTCATCTCAGAGTCTTCGCTATCCTTTCCTTTTTGTAACTTTCTCGCCACAACAAATCGTTTTCTTCACCATCTATTGTATTTGAAATGCCACATTTTTTTCTAAAATATAATAATTTATACACGAACGATTTTACCACAAAATTGTACAACACATCCAATGGTGAAGTACGTATATTACCACTCTTCGTGAATGTCTTTTCTTTATCCATCATCCATTTATTCCACTCCAAACAAATATTGACTTTAAAAAGTTTATTTAGGCTGACATCGATAGACTGACTGGTTGGTTAATTGTTTGGGTTTTATCAACATTTGTTGGTTATTTAGCGCCAAATCCATTTTTATGCAAATAGTTCTATTTTGAGCAATTCAGTTTAGCATGAGTACACAGTTTGTCAAAAACATTTCTATTTCAAGCTATTCAGTTTATTCAAACAGTTCTAATTCAGCTAATTCAGTTTCGTATACGTACAGATTTTGTTTATATACAGTTAAATCTCAAAACAGTTCTATATTAAACAATTCAGCTTAGCGTAAGTACAGTTTCAATGTCAAAAACAGTTCCATTTCAAACAATTCAGTTTAGCATAAGCACGCAGTTTAAATGTAAGTAGGGTTTAATTGTCAAAAACATTTCTATTTCAAGCTATTCAGTTTATTCAAACAGTTCTAATTCAAAAAATTCAGCTGAGCATAAGTATGCAGTTAGTTCTATTCAACCCATAGATAGGGCCCTATCAGGTGCTATCATTCCGGGCGTGAGTGGACCAGGGAGCAATGGCAATGAAACTGACTGGGCAATGCACAGAGTTAATGTCAAAACAGTTTTATTTCAGATAATTCAGTTTAGCAAAAGTACACAGTTTAGATGCCAAAACAGTTCTATTTCGAACAATTCAGTCTAGCAAAAGTACAGTTTAGTTGTCAAAACAGTTCTATTTTAAACAATTCAGTTTAGCATAATTACGCAATTTAAACGCAAAAAACAGTAAACTTAAGAAACCATGGTTTAGTTCTATTTAACCCATAGCTTGGACCCTTATCAGGTGCTACCACTCCGGCAAAGAGTGAACCTGTGAGCGATGGCAATGAAAGGGTACTCCGCATTCCCCAAAGCTCCAGCATATTTAGAATTTCACCATCAGATTGTTTAGTATCATATCCGGGACAATCATTGAGGGGGTCTTACCTCTCTGCAGAAAAGCAGTCGGTGTATTCTACAGCCCCAGCCGATTGGCCAAGCAGTTTAGTTCTATTCAACTTATAGATAGGGCCCTATCAGGTGCTACCACTCCGGGTCAGAGTGGATCTAGGAGTAATAGCAATGAAAAGGTGCCTTGCACTCCCACAAAGCCCCAGCATTACCGGAACCTCACCATCAGATTGTTAAGTGTCATCTCCAGGACACTCGTTGGGGGGGTCTTACCCCTCTGCAGAGGTGCAATCGGTGTATTCTACAGCCCCAGCCGACTGGGCAATCGATAAACTGAAGCATAGATATTAATACGCCTGGAATTACAAAAGTTACAATATTATTTAATATGCGATCATCCTCTGGTCTATTTAGGGACTCATGAGTGACTCATCAGGATTCTTCTACACTCAAGATGATTTACTCCAGATGCAAATCAGGTTTAGATTAGTCTTGGCTTGCCATTTTTTGATCAGGGGATATTTTTGTTTTTGCGTTGTTTTTTTTTTACTAATAAACTAATAAATGACTTCACTATTTTAATTTGTTCTTGCTGACGAACGCTTCAGTGTTTGCTGTTTTCTCTAATTCAGCATGCAGACGCTGATCTTTCTCGACAATATGTTTTATACAATGATATTTCAATGGTTAAATACGGAAACTTTTACTCGGAATTTCATATCGTAAGCTTTGATGACTTTAAAGATTTTTTATATATAAAATATAGTCATTATTAAGAGTTATGCTATATCTATGTCTTTTTGTTTCTAGTTTACACATATGAAATAAATTTTGCAAAGTCGTTTTAGTTTAATAAAAGTTTTGAATACGAAGATTTTGATGCTTAGATCCATATATATATCATCACTTTTTGATACCATCTAGTAAATCATCGTTCTTTTTCTTTGATTAAAATAAATAATGTAAATTAAATTTATATCTAGAATAAACTTATATTTATATTAGTAATATGAATCAAAGATATGTCAACATAAAATATATAAAAATATGTCGAAAATGTTCGTTTGACTTGATATATAATGTTTATACAACGAATCTGGGATCTTAAATTTTTCAGGCGAAAAAATTTCCTATTTTAAAAATATACTAAAAATCAAACAATTACTTGATTTTTCATAATTTTTGGTACTCGCTCAATAAAAAAGTTGTTTTTTTTTAAATGAGTTTCTAGCCAAAATTTCGTCTATATCTTTAGACTGTAAAATATATACTGTTTTCTTTAGTAAAATTAAATTAGTAAATCAATTTTTAGTTAAAAAAAAAAAGTTAGGAAATGAAACTAAAAAGTTGCAAAGAATAGAAATATTTTATTCTATTTTGCAGTTATTCAAAATTTTCCTAAGTAAAGCCTCCGTAATGAGTTAGGCTTTAATCTGTTTGAAAAAAGATTTTTTTAAATTATTATTTCAAACAATTAAATGTATAAAAATCAATCTTTTGTAGTTGGTAAACCAAATCTGCATTTTGTAAATCAAATTGATAATGTTTGGGGACGTACAAAAAATGTTGACGAGATTTAGACAGTAAATTTCCTTCGTTAAAGATTTCTTCTATTATCAAGTAAGTATTGCAAACTTTATTAAAACCAATTAGTTTTTTGGGTTTTTTTTGTTATATTTTTTTACTAAAAAAAGGAGTCTTCGGGTCACCCTCGACTAAGGTCGTCAACTTTACTTTATTTTACTTTACTATATATATGGAGGAGTCCTCGAGGCATAATGCGTAAAGTGCGGGACTGGGACCTTGAATTCAGTGAGTTCAAACTCCAGTCGCGCCTTTACATTTACAACAGGTATGACCCTAAAGAATACGATATACGAATAAGCTGTTTAGTAATGCACTTCCTCAGAAGAAACTATCCTCAAAAAAAAAATCATAGAACTCATTCAGAAAGCTTCCTTACACATAAAACACAATCTTCTCGTTTACAAAATTTAAAAAAATTATTTCAAATTCCCATGTTATGTTCATTTTCTCAAAAATATTTCAAATATCTTAGACTCGACACCAAAAGCAGACGACAAACACCAAAGTTGCAATCACTATCCCTAACGATAGATGCAATAAACATCGATATCCCTTCAGGTACTACCCTCAAAATTCAGCCTCCCTCGTTTATTTGTGGCAGTTTAAACTTAATTTAACCTTATTTTTTACTCTAAATGTTTGGTTTGATTTCTTTGTTTAAGAGCTTATCAACGTTCATGGGTTATTTAACATCAAAGACATATTTGTAGAAGAATAGTGGTGCTATTATCTAACCCATAACTGAAAGAGATAAGGGAACTTATACTTTTCCCAAAGGTATTAGTCCGAAAATGAGTGTAAATAATGCGACTGAAGTTTGAACATTAGACTCGCCGCACTAAATGTGATAAAAGGTAAATATGTTGAAAAAACTGGATTCGTCTCCGCTTTGATAACCATAGAAAGTGGAGAAGAACTTATATGCTTATTGTCTTTCGATAGCATAACTTGTGCTACCAGTAAAAGAGTGAGAAGTAATACAATGAAAACGAGATCTGTATGATATGAATAAAGGACAGATTTGTAGCAGAAGGTATTCTGGTTTGGCGCACAATTTAATTCGACGCATAATTTCACCCAATCAGGATGACCTATCCTATATCACCTGGACCTCCTTTCCCGGGCTGCAGAAATTGGGTAAGCTGCCAAACACAGCCTCTTTAGCTGGACAACGCCGCCCAGTGCAGACGTCGCACTGGCGGCTCTTCAATAGCAGCAGCAGCATGGACACATGAGGAAACCTATCTAATTTATGGATTCCTTGCAAGGAATCCCAGTTGAATATAAATTAGATACATTCAACATGCCACGCACAGGCACAACTTTATGTCACCCCCAAAATTGGCTATGTCGATGCGACGCACAATTAAGCTCTCGACACCTAACTCTTAATTCACCTCTGGGTCACTTTAATGGAGACAACGCACACTCTCCCCAAATACCAGACACACGAAACTCACGGTGACTCCAAAGTTCATTTCATCCAACGGCAACATGGCTTTCGCTAAACTACGGCGAACACAATCCCTCGCACGTCCGACGACACACACTGCTATCTTAACGTTCTCATAACTCCATTTCGTCTCCTTACTCGCTAAGAGACTTGCAGCTCAAAAACCAAACCCAATATTCCATGCTGCAAATAAAAACTATTCTTAAAAACACATTTCGACTATCGGCATCTTACATCTTCATCCTTCCTTTATTACCTTACAAACTTAGCGAGGGACCTTACACTCTTAGCGAGGAAACAACTCAACGGAAACACATACATACGTTACAACCTATCCTCGCTAAAAACAACAAACACTTTCCTTCTCGCTAACAACACACAAAACCTACGGCTAAAGATTGTTATATCGGTTGACATACAGAGAATAGATGTCATCACAAAATGTAACTTGGTTATCAGGTCTTCATTGCTGCAACTGCTGCTATGAGACCGTTTGGAATTTTTTCGAAGTTACTGCTGCTGGTTCTGATTAACTGTTTGGCATCTGTTCATAGCTGCTGCCGTTGCTGCTGCATAATGATCGCTTAAGATCTCTGTGAAGGCTGCTGCTAAGTGATCGTTTGCAGTCTCTTTGAAGTAGCTACTACCAGGGGCCATTTCCTTCAAATCAACCATTTTATTTGCATATAGTCTGGTTCAAATGATTCAGAAATTTTCCTTGAAAGTCGCGTAATGATTGCCGTTTATTAACCTTTATATTCTTTTTCTCGCGTCGTTCCTGAAGTAGATTCATGGAGCAGGTCAAGATTCGATTTGTCTTTGTCATCTAAGTGATGGCTGTCGAGGGGATCACTTTCCGTTGTGTTATAAAAGAAGTTCTGACATGTTAGAATAGTATCTAACAGTTTACGCGGATGGAGACCCGAAAATTACCTACGCATTTTCGCATATATTATATATATAATGGGCTCCTATACCTAAACTGGCCCACAATATTAAAAGTTTTTTTTTGCCAAAATATATCAAATAATGAAAAATATTTTCGTCAAAACCCTTTTGCAACTGACGTTACAGTATTTTAAATTTTTATGTATGTATGTATGTACGTGTCTGTGTGCGCGCACGCACATAATTATACGTATATCTGAAGGTTAATTTATCTTGCATTTCAGATCATGGCGCAATTACAGTGAAAAGCTGCGAAGAGACAAAATGAACAGTCATATTCAAGAAATGGCTAAATATGTGCCTCTTGTTGCAAATTCTCCTCGTCGATTAAACAAAGCAACAATTCTTCGATTATCCTTAAGCCATTTAAAATTTCACTTCGGTAAATATTTGAACAAAAATTTAAATAAGAATTGCGATTAAGTATTGCAATAATTATTGCGGTTAAGTATTGATTAAGTATATTGATTAAGTATTGATTAAGTATATTGATTAAGTATTGATTATTTCGATTAAGTATTGAATTTTTAACGTTTCAAAGGAAATTCAAATCACGAGATTAGAAAATGATTTTACAAATAATTTAACTTGGTAAATGAGTTCCTTCTGTTGTGATAGTCAATAGTCGTGATGTCAATGTTTGGTTCTGTACAATTATCACAAATGAACAATATACATAAAGTTTAAAATTCAATGAAATGAGGATTTGGTAAGTCACATAAAAGTTCAGTGAATAAATCTTCAAGTGTAAAATATATTCAAAAATAATTGTCAAAGAGAAAGAGTCACCCACCCTATAAATACTACGAGTGAGCGGCATTTTATTCGAAAAAAATGTTTAGAAATACAAGTACCATTATTATGATGATTAGTGTTGATTTAAGTAATAAGCAATTTTACTACTTGCTTCAGCTGGAGAAATAGGTTTTCTTCCATAAAGAGTATTAATACGTCAGAGAAATACCATGAAATTTCAGGAACATTTTTTCGTAAATATTCCAGGTATTTATAAGAGGGAAAATTATTGTCGCTAACTTTGAGAAGTCATTAACATTTTAAGATTATTTTGAACAACTGAACTCTTAACACTGTATTGATGATCTTGGTATCACAATGTTTCGATCAATCTGTCCAAAGAAGGATGCAAAATTCACAGGGCAGAAGATTATATATATATATATAAAGAGAGATACTTAATTTTTCTCTAAAATTACTTGTTATTATGATTGTTCTTTTTAATTTTATTTTTCCTTCCATTAGAAGTAAGCTAGTTTGAGACATTTGATCGAGTTCAATTGTTTCGTTTATAAGTTATATATATATATATATATATATATATATATAGAGAGAGAGAGAGAGAGAGAGAGAGAGAGAGAGAGAGAGAAATAACAGATAGGAAGAATCCAACAAAACGTGAAAAATAAGTTAAGAAGTAGATAAACCGAAACACAAACAACGGATTCAATTAATATTTCGTCTTTATTTACCCAAAGTCTTCTTCAGAATGTTGGTGACTTCGTGACGGTAGGCATAGGAGGGAATAGATATTAAAAAAAAAAAACAAATAAAAATAAAAGAGGGAGGAGCAGAAAGAATGAGAGACAGAAGATGAAAAGAAAAAAAAAAGAAAGAAGAATCTGAGTGTTGAAGGAGGTGTAACGACGACAGGTCAATATTAGCTACACATTTATACATTATGAACATCTGGGCAAGAGGTAAGCAATTGGTGAAAGGCACAGCAGGCAACAAGTATAACACATTCACCAAAAAACAAATTCCAGAATAACATATCCCAATGAAAAACCACCCAGACGTCTGGAGGTGGGAGAAGGAGATAATTTTTTTTTTGGGGGGGGAGGATATAAGTTATTCTGTTTTCATTTGGATATATATATGGGTCATTCGAGAAATAATGGGATTTTTTGAAAAAAAAAACAATTTTTTTTGTTTTTTGTTTTTTTTACTTATACAAATAGGCTAAACGTGAGTTTTCTACTACGAACCTAAGTCGATAGAATAGAAGCACACTGATTCTCCAGATAAGAAAAAGTTTCGAGTGTAGTCGTCAGTAAAGAAGGTCATGCTGATAGTCTTCTGGAACATGAAAAGAACCATCACTATTGATTTCCTTGTAAAGGTACTATTTACCAACCCCCCCGCTCGGGCAGGATATGACACAAGGTCAATTTTTAAGCTGAGTTTAACAGGTTTGACTTCAGAGTTTTCCTTCTCCTAGACTAGTTGCCTAACCAAGGCTGAAGAACCTAGTCTGTCCTACTATTTACCCATAGCTGGAAGGAGAATAACTGGATTCATACCTTTCCCAACGGTATTAGTGCTATGTGAAATGCAATCAGTCTCGTCCAAATTTCCTTGTAAAGGTGCAACTGCAAAATAGTGCTTCTTATTGTCAACCCCTTAGGCAATACTTACCTTATTTATTGAATAACCCTTGTATTTCTAATACGAAAATATTTCTCATTGACGGCCGATTAAAAGTTTTGAGTTCTTAAGCAAAAAGACGTCAGTGCGTTCCAGGATGGGTTTTACAACACTGGCTATTGAAAATGGAATAATTCATTAAAATGTTTTTACAATAAATAAGAAAAATTTGAAATGATTTAAAAATCTTCGATTATGATGCTCTCTGTAGCTTCAATTGGGTTAATTCGAATTCTCGACAAGGCTGTTTGTGTTTCGTATCGCATTTTGCTCTTTGAAAAAGTACGGGTAAATAATAAGATAGACTAGACTCTCTAATCTTGTTGGTAGCCAAACTGACGAAGAAAAAGAAAAACTTTATTAAAAATCAAAGTGTATTGGGCTAGCAATTCTACCCCATAAAAATCTACTTGCTACTAAAATTGCTGCACCATCACAGATTTGGTGTGTAGCTGTGTTCCGATGCAACAGAAGGGGTTTACAAGCGCCTAACACACACACACAAAGTCAACGTACTTGATACAGGCGTCCATTTTTAACGTCCGAGTGAGATTTTAGGAGAAACTTGAGTCAACCTGACTGTTTACACGAACACGTATGAAATAAAAATCAGGGCGAAACAAAGTTACTGATATGAAAGGAATAAGTTACTTCCGGTTCTATTCGAAGATGAGAATTATTTTACACAGCGTGTATTGGTTACAATTTTAATGTCTTTGGGACGACCAAACGTAAGGAGTAAATAATTTAAATAATGTGTGGGATGAAAAAGAGAGACAGAGAGAGAGCTGGTAGTGACCCGTGGGAACCAATATGGTTGCTTAGCGGACTACTATGTTTGCAGACCCTTTCTGCAAGCTGAGAGTTGAAACGAAAGTTTGCAGCCAGGTTGCTAGCTGCGAATTGCACACATGTAACATTAAATACTGTGAGTTCGTATAAAAATGACTGTTTATTCCCGAGTTTCATGTTTATTTAATTTCTATTTTCGTTTGTACTAACCTAATTTTAGTTTCAAATTGAGTATTTGTAGGGTTATGTTCCTTATACCGATGTCCTCTGTCCCCCAAAGGATCGGTTCCACCCTCCCTTAACTTTCGCTACTTTGTAAACATTAAAGTTAATATAACACTGCTACTATTGACAATACGTGTGTCCATCTCTGTCTTTTCATTTTATCTTATAAAACCCAATCCTCAAAACACTACATGATCTCAGCAGTTGTGTCAAGAACAGGAAAATTTGTGGAGATCAGGCATAAAAGAAAAGAAAAAGATTTTTTTTTTTCACCAAAATAACACAGCAAAGAAAAAAAAAGTTTAACAGGAAAGTTTATCTATTGCTCAAGTTGGACGAAATCTAAAAAGAATATTCGGCTGAACTCACGAAACCAAGCCCTCATTCAAAGAGAAAAATGAGCACAAAAAAAAGGAACAAAAATCACCCACCAAAATTCTGAGCTCAATAATTCTTTTTTCTTCTTTTTCAATTTTTCTTTAATGTGATTCGTTATTGAAAAAAATTCGAAATTGCCCTTAGGGACAGACGATAATTTTCTGCGAATATTCCAGCAACCGAAAAAAATGATACTTGTTAGAAATGTTGCTATTTACTGATTAAAATTTAAATAGAACTTTCTAAATTATTCTATCGCCAATAGATTGTCAAAGGAAACAGACACTGCATAGCAGACTTCGATATTCTTCGCAATGATCGGGAAGAGACCTACGACATTTATGACAAGTTAAATCTAGAGAGTAAAAAAAGACAAGATTAAATTTGACATCGCAATAAAAAATAAAAAACTGAGGAGTCGAAGCCAATAAATCTTACAAATTCCATCTCTGAAAACAAGAAGCGTCCAAAAATATAGTGTCCAATATAGCTTCTCTGCAACAACTCGCAAAAAAATCCAATTTCGGACAGTTACAAGATAGATTTATTCGTGTCCCAGTCGTTATTGGAGTTAGAGATGATACTGTATGAAAAAAGTTGTAGTCAGATAAACATAATAAACAACTTATTTTAGTGCCTTCAAATAGGAAGAGCCCGTGAGACGTCTAAACAACAGACACAAACTATTTTCATGCTACAAACACTCACCGGGTTACAAAGAAGAAGGACTATAAAAAATAATTTCAATAAACCTCGAACGAGATTGAAACGGATACCCAAGAAATATATGCGTTGCGGACAATTTCCCGCCAAATGCAGAATTTATTCCTAGAAAAAGCATTCCAACGTTTGTTCGAACAATAAGTCTAGAGGAATAGAAATAAGAGAAAAAAGAGCAACAATTCTTCGGTTTAGTGACTCTGGAAAATGTATATACAGTCAGAGAGAATGATACTAAAATCAAAATCCTCACAAAGCTCTCAACCAAAACTTTAAATTTTAGGTTATACACAACGTAACTGTAGTCCAGGAGCTGTATTTCAAAAAGAATTCCCCACTCCTCCAGCAAACAAATGGCCCTAGTCATCATGAAATAAAGATCATTGTCAGAGTGGAAGCCACACTAGCCACAGAAAAAGCTAATTCACAACAAGACCGGTATGTTGTTGAGAACCTTAAAGGGCTATTACTCAGAGAACCAGCAATTAAAGCCCTAAATCTTCTGAAAGCTGTTATGATCAAAACTAAAGGACACCAGTACAAGAAATAATTCCCAGAACTATTCACAGGGCTTGGAAAACTAGAACTTGAGTACGAGATAAGCTTAAATGCAGAAGCTCAATCCTTCTCCATTGCTATCTTTGGAAGATTGCAACTGCCTATGAAACAGAAAGTTTAGGAAAAACTACAGCGTCAAGAGAAAGAGAACATAATCCATCCAGTGAAAACACAAACAGATTAGAGTGCCTCAATAGTAGCAGTTCAAAAAAGTAATGGTAAAGTTAGTTTGTGCGTCGACTTTACAAAGCTAAACAAAAGTTTGCAAAGAGAGAAATTTCTTCTATCAATCAAAACCAGCCACAAGCTGAACTTGACGGAGCCACAATATTTAGCAATCTAGATTGCAATGGTCATCACCTTGTCGTGCCACTAGCACGGATATCCCTGACCCTCTCTCGCCACTGCAAAGGTAGTTTCTACTAAATTGTTCTCTACGAAACATTACCGGAACTCACAATGTTCATTACACTTTACGGAATGCACCGTTTTAAAAGTTCCGAACCAGAGATTTTTCATCGGGAGATTACTCGCATTATGTCTGGAATGTTATATATTAACCCTCGACCGAGCCGTCAATCAAGAGATGCACCTGTGTAAATAAGCGGAAGAACGACGGAAGCAGGCGGGCTAGAAAATAATATAACCAGGTGCCCAGACGGTTCGAGTCAGTTGGAGACAGGATTGTATGACGATGCAAACTTTTCTCATCGCGATCTGGTTTTGTATTTTCGGCACCAGCTGAGGGTCAAAATCAGATGCGATAGAAAATGCTTGGATCGCATAACATTCAACAGAAGGTGGGTGAATGCAGCGACCCTGGTCGTACGAAAGGGGGCAACGTTGGAGTCATCCTTCCCTCCTCTGCCCGCTCACGGCGTCTACGGTACGGGTCCTTCGGGATCCCACCCCCGGTAAGTAGGCAAAGCTTTTTCCCTTGTAACCTAGTTAGCAGTATGTTGTCAGTCATTGTCCCCGTCATCTAGTCTTTAGTATTCAAGATCTTCCCCACCCCCATTATTTTTCGACCTCAACCTATATCCCAGTCCGCTTTTATTGAAGATCTTGAACATTCATATGTAAAAAAATCATATTACCGTCTTGTATCGACCCACACCGTGCCCGACCCTTTATTTTCCTTTTTTTCCCCCCTATAGATTAGGATCCCAGTCCCACCTAGGGCAGGTCCGACTTGTTTCCGGTTCTTTCGCCCCGGAAAACAGTCGGCCTCCAATTTTATAGACGGGGGGATGGGAGGGCAACCAAACGGGGTATTTTTCCTTGTTTTTTTGTTGTTGTATATATTTCGGGGTTTTTTCTCCCATCTCCATCATATGAATCCATTTGTAAAAAATCATAATTTGTAAATAAAATCATACATCACTTCCGGGGTTTTAAGTAGGACTTTCTCCATAGAGCAAATGTGGTATTTTGGTGGTAGCAGCGCGCAAGGCGACGGATGAATGACTATATATTGTATTGTTGAATGGGTCGGCGAATGTGGCTAGCTAGGTTCCCTTAGTAAAAACATAGATAAAGCAAGACCACACCCTTCCCCTTCCCCCCAAAACATAAGGCCTAGTGCCTTCCTGTAAAGTCTCTACAGGAAATAAACAGTTGGAGACAGGATGCCGAAGTGAGAACCAGCTCGCAGACTGAGGGCTTTGGGCCCTTAGTGACCCCCGGTTGAGCAACTCGAGCCAAGATGCGAAAGAAGTGCTGCTATGGTCGAGGAAGAACTTGGGTCAATATAGCAGTCCGAAAGGGTGATGTTTGTTGTATGTGAGAAACGAGTGGAGACAATCCTCTCATTTCTCACATACAACAAACATCACCCTTTCGAAAATAAAGTGTGAGAGATTTATATAAAGTGTATTCGTTCGTTATTGAAGTCGTCATTGTCGGTTGATTATGTTCTGCATATATTTGTATATGCATACGTGCAGTTGTAGGGTTGTGAGTATACAACAGGAATACCAGGAGTCATTTTGTGACATATTTGATATCCTGATAAACGAAAAAAAAGCAAGAGAACGACCAGCGATTAAGAGCGGTACTTCAGAGAATAAAAGCAAGAGTCACATTGAATGACAAATTTCCCATTAGATCCAAAAAGTTCCTGAGACACATTATCTCCACAAAAGAACTCCAAATAAATCGAGAAAAAGTAAAAGTCATCATTGATCTTCTCCAACCACAGAAACTACTGTTCTTCTAGGAGAATGGCTTTGGCGTTAAATAACCTACGAAGGTTGATATGCCATTAAACAAAGAAACCAAACCAAACCAACCACAGAACATTTCTGAGTAACATTGCTTACTGGGCATAGCAAATCAGGTTTGGAAATTCACTAAAAGTCTAGCAGATACCACCCAAACACTCCAAGACCTTCTTAGGAAAGAGACAGAATCGACCGGGAACTGGCCTGAAACAGCAGGGCGAGATCCTAAAATAAAACAATACTGGTTTGTTTAGCAGGATTTAACTATTTACTATGGACTCCTACGATACCAGAGCCGACTCATTATCCTTAGCGAACTTCAGAAAGATATAGATGAGTTTCTACGCGAAGGGCACGAAAGCATCGTCAAACGTCGACCACTAGATCGTGAAAGTGTGGTGTGATGACCTGGCCTCTCAAAACATACTACAAATAAGGTAGGAAGATGTGGTATCTGTGAGAAAGAAAGAAAATATTCCCGAGAACCATTAAACCCCACCAAATTTCTCGAATACCCATGGCAGAGATTAGGAATGGATCTTTTTGTATTCAAGGGGCACAGTTACGATAATCGACTGTTTATATAGATGAATTGAAATAGCCAATCTACGAACAACTATTTCAGCACGATAGAGAATTGCCAATCAATATTCGTTAGCGATGATTCGTTCCAGAGATGATCATAAATAGTTCCCAATTCAGTTCAAAGGAATTCAAAATTTTTTCTGCACTTTATAAATAGCCCACATCATCCACAAGGAAACGGAGAAGCTGAAAGCGCAGTATAGACTATCAAAAGCTTGTTAAAGAAAGCAAATGATAATTACATAACACTGCTTTATTACCGCAGTAATTTTATACAATATAAGAGCCCAGCAGACTTGTCGATGAGCAGAAAAATTCAATAACGGAAAACAACCATTCCACAAAGCAATCTCCTCAATAAAAAAACATATGGAACACAGAAAGGCAGACATTCAGTTCAAAGTCAAACAAAATTTAATTATGACAACCGTCATCGAGCCAAAGAGTGTTCCTCTTTTGAAAAAGGACAGCTAGTTGGGATAAAAACACTCAAGACCAGACCAGACCAGTCCAGCCATAGTCAATAAGATTGTCACCCAGGTTGGTTATAGTTAAGACGGATTCAAGCCTTTACCGGCGCTAAAAAAATGATCCATGGAATGGAGTTTATGTAAACTTCAACTCCCACCATCCACATGTAAAGAAAGGGATCGTTGCTTACAATACCAAGCAAAAGCCATCAGTAACTACAATGCAGTGTATCTTGAGGAAATAAAAAATTTGAGACAACCTCCTTCATAACAACCACCCAAAAATCATAACATCGACTCAAAGAAATCTAGATCGAACGACAGAGAACGATACCCGAAAACACAACCACAGTCTGTCTGCCCTATGTCAAAGACATAGCTGAAAAAATTCGAAAGATATCCAGTCTATATGACATCAGAACAATATTTACCACCAGCACAACTCTTCGAAAATATCTCTGCCGATTCAAACCCTACAATAAATACAATATGAACAAGAATTGTATGTACTCTGCCCCATTCTATGTGGGCTCCTGAGTTCGACATGAAACACCTGAAGAAGTCCTAAGGAAATTACAGCAGAAACGTTGTGAGTATAACGAAGATGAGGTTAATAGTCCGCATATTCTAAGTAATAACAAATCTCTCAGAAGTTTAGACAAATGAATCTATCTGTTCTCCCTTCAGCTATAAGAGGACAGGCTGGTTTTTCTAGCCTTGGTAAGGCAACCAGTCTTGGAAAAGGGAAATTCTGAATTTAAACCAGTAGTACTCAGCTTAAAAATTAGCCTTGAGTTGCATCATGTCGGTAGCGGAGAGGTTAGTTAAATATTTATTGGTATTTTGTAGAGTAGTTTAAAGTACCTAAAATTATGATTTACATTTAACCATCGCGCCTGTGTTATTACAAAGATGACAGACTCCTGAACACGAACAAGAAAAATAATGATTAAGAAAAAAATCACTTGATAACAATAATTGAAATATTCAGTTTAGTTCACTTGTTTTTTTGGGTTTTATGTTTTGTTTTTTTTTTTGTTTTTTTTTTTGGTGGGGGGTCTATTTCATCAAATTATTTCGTTTTTTGTTTTTGTTTTTGTTTTTTTGGCGGTCCTGAATTTTGGGGGGAGTCCTTAATTCTCTCGTGCAAAAATTGGACAAGACCTTAAAAATAAATTGAATTAAAAAAAAGTAGATTAAATGCAAAGGAGGGTGTATTTTACAAACTGTTTACAATATCAACAGGCAAACTTTTTCTTTAAAGATATTTTTTATCTAATATAGCTATATAGCCATGAGTGAGATTGTTATTTGTTTAACACTATATATTTTGGGCATCCAAATGAATTACGAAACTCTGCTTTAACAACACAACAACGAAAGTTCTTTATTTGCAGCTTTGAATATAGTTTGTTTTTGGTGCTGCAAGACTCATGGTGTTTAGGCTTGTTAGTGTTGGAGACGAAATGGCTTAGCGGGATGTTGAGATGGCAGCGTGTTGTTGGACGTGTGAGGGATGTGTTTAAAGTCACCGTGTAGTTTTGTATCTGGTTTTTGGAGGAGAGTCTGCGATATCTCCATTTTGTCGAGAGCGGAGTTACGCTCGGATCGACATAGTCAATTTTTGGGGTGACATGAAGTGGTGCCTGTGGAAGGCATGCTGAATGTTTCTAATTTATGTTCAACTGGGATTCCTCGTAAAGAATCCATAAATTAGATGGTTCCCTCGTTGAGTGTCCATGTTGCTGCTGCTAGTGTTAAAGCCACAGTGAGATGTCCACACTGGGTGGCTTGTCTATCTAAAAGGCATCGCTAAGCAGGGACGATCAGAGGAACGTCTGTTCTGGTCGCCGTCTCAAGCCGAAGAGAGTGGGTTTGGCCGCTCACCCGTTTTGCTAGCCGGAAATGAAGGTCCGGGCTGAATAGGATAAGTCATCCTGATTGGGTGAAATTCAGTGTTGAACTAAATTGCGCGCCAAACCAAAATACGATATTTTCCTCTTCTCTACAGCTATTTTAAATCCAAGATAACTTATTAAGTTCAAAATAAAGATTGCTTTTTTTAATCTTTTCAAAACATAGTTTTATAAATTAAAAAATAAAAAACAGAACCCACAATATTTGAATTTTTTTCCCATTTATGTCATGTTTTCTTTACTATTGATTTTCTTGTCCAAGATTTAATCCTTCTTAAGTCAGTTACTGAACCCCTACAGTAATAATAACCACCTGTGTTAGATATTTTGACTGATCATAACCCAAAAATCAACTTTCATGACTTTTTCTCTTAAAAGTATTCATCTTTTTCAACAATTAGTGTAAAAAAATTATTGGTGAACATGTTTTTGTTTGAGAAATTTAATGAGATGATTCAGTCAACTGCACGAAATACCAAATTTCATTTCAAATCATTCATGTTTTGTTTTTTTGTTTTTTCTTATCTCTCATTTATTTCCCAATAAGGTGGCAATATTCATTGCACTTTATTAATGATGGTTGAAGATAGTTTCGATCGAACAAACTAAATTATAAAGACTTTCTTTTAAGGAAAGTAAATACTCCTTTTCAATTTTATCACATTTTTATTCATTAGGAACATGCAATTAAAATATTTCATTTATAAAATACTATATTTTAGTTTTATATACAATTTTTATTATTTAAATGTACTTTTTTTAAGGTTTGAAAAGGAAAATGTTAAAACAAGAAAAAAAAGTTGACACCGATCTGATGAATTCAGTTGATGTTGAAGAGGTAATTTTTTATTTATTTATCTGAGTAACTTTAGTTTATTAAGTTTATCCGTGTTATTTTCTTTTTGGTTTTAGTATAAAAAGTTTAACAGTTGTAGTGAACTGTTTCGTCGTATATATTTTTACATCCAAATATTGTCAATACTAGAAGTAACAACTAGAAAATAGGGAAAAAAAAGAAACAATAAACATGAAACATTGTTTTTTCTTTTAGAAATAATGACAATGAAATAACGATTTCTTTTCATTTTTGCAAAGCTTGTAGGTTACAACTTCTGAACATGAATAAAAACTGAATTAAGGTGAATATCTGTTTAAGTGAGAATTGGTGCAAAAAACTGTACAAAATCTTTTTAGACTGTGACAATATTTTTTCTTTATATTTAATATTTGAAAGAAGTTAAGTTAGACATGGATATTACATACCCGTACACGTTTTGTTTTTTTTTTGTTTTTTGTTGTTTTTTTTGTTTGTTTTGTGAATTAACTTAAAATGGACATTTTCCCACAGTTTTCTATAGTTTTAGTATGTATAGTGTTCACCTTTCACTTCAAAGTTTCTGTTATTAACGGTTATCAAATCATGTGTATCAAAGTATCGTTGAAAGTCGGTTGTCAAATAGAAATGGTTGTCGCCATATAAAGGGACGAAAAAATATGTAATTAGCGCAAAGCAGAATTAAAATGATGTTACGGTAGGTCATTATTTCCTTTCCTTTTGTCAAGAACTGCTATGTTACCTAGAACGGGCAGAAAGGCAAGTTCATAACCAAGAACCTAACATTCTGACAGGAACATGCAAACCTGACGTTTTGGTAGAGTTAACAGAAGAGATTTTTGTCTAGTGAAAAGAAAGGTCGGCAGAGACGGCAGATACAATTTTGACGCAGGACATCTTTTGGTTATCTGTATTTGCAAGTCCTCTAAAAAGGAATTTTGAATTTAGGCCAGTTTACATTCTACCACATGCAGGCTGTCAACATATTTATTTGTATCTCTGTGTTTGAGGAGTTTTAAAAAAGAGGCAGCCATTTCACAATTTTTATTTGATTAAACTAATTTTAGTCTCCGGTTTGTTGCTATTCTATTTATATCATTCCTTGCCTTGGCTAAGAAAGGAAAATTTCTGCTACTTGGTTTAACTAACTTAATAATAAGTTTAAAAAAAAAAGAACGTTACCGCAGAAAACGTGTAAAGATATGGCGTCAGCAACATTTGAATATGGTGATAAATAATGAATTTATTGCCGTTATTTCGTCAGTCCATTTTGTCTGTCTATTTTCTCAGTCCACTTTAGTTGGTCGATTTAGTCTGTCTATTTAGCTACTCCATTTAGTCTATTTACTTAATCAGTCCATTATTCTGTCGATTTAGTCAGTCTTTTTTTGCATCTAATCAATCCATCAAGTGTGTCTATTTAGTTTGCCTATTAGTCAGTCCATTAGTAGGTAGCTTTTTGGTGCCGTATAGTCTGGGATTACTTCTCCCTTTTCCACTCTGGCCAAATCAAGTGCCGCACGAGGTCAGTTTGATTTTTTTTTTTTTTTTTTAGAAATAAGGTGGCACTCGGAAATTACACGCAGAAAAAGGTCCTTTAATTAATAGCAAAGCTGTATCAAGAATACTCAACCAGTTCTCATGACATTCAAAACGGCTAGATAAGTTTTAGATTTATTGAATTTTGCTTTATAATTTTAGAGACTTTTTTAATTCTTGCAAAATAAATTTTTAGACAATTATGAATTCTCAATAAAATATATTTTTTAAATATTTTACTAAATCCGCTATGTCGGAGTTAAATATATTATCTCTTCGAATTTTTGATGTTAGTGTTGAATAAACACAGGAAAATTCGTATCAATTTTCAGTTCCTTTTATTCTTTTTCAGATTATTGGTGGTTTCTTATTGGTTGTAACGGAAAATGGAAACATTATTCATACTTCCAGATTCATTATGAAACATTTAGGATATTACCAGGTACCGTTTTACGTTTAAGAATTGTGAAATCCTTTATAAGCAATGATTAATTATATTTCTGCATTTTGTTTTATATTGCGCATAATCAAAAAACTAAACACAAAGGAATTAAATTACTATTTTTGTAATAGACATTTATCTTGTGTAATTAACTTAAACAAGGTTGTTTGGCTTCTTTTTTTTTTTCTTTTCTTTTTTTTTTTTTTAAGAGAAATGCATATTTTAGAGCTAGTTAACAATCTAACAATACATCAAAATCTGTTGATCTTTAACAGAAAAAGTAAATGAGCCTTGCACATATTATCTAAAATGAAGTTCAAATTTTTTGTATTGTATTGCAAATCCATCTTTTTAATAACGCTAACAATTTATATGTGTATATGTACACCCATATAAATATATACACACACACACAAATATGTGTGTGTGTGGAGAGAGAGAAATATTGAAAAACAAAGTAATCTAAGGAGAAGAATTTAATATGAAAGAAAGTCGACGTTATAACGTTTCGGTTATGAAGTGTCGTAAGATCACTGATCGATCCTTAACTAAATACAAAACAAAACAAAGAAGGTGACTACATATTCAGAAAAAGTGAGGTACGGAGTTAACTGTCAGATCAATAAGTCAGCGTTCATATTTCAAAAATATCATGTGACTGTAAGGTAATGATGTTATATATATGTATGTATGTATTCACATTCACTCTTTTGAAGATATTATAAAAAACAGAAAAGCGTCAAACAGGGTAGAATTTTTTTAAAATATGACTGTCTTATGGAAGAATATTATGATAGGAGTATCATTTCATCTTTTTTTACTGTATGCTTTTAACGACTAAATGTAACGTCACTTTTAAAATATTCTGACCATAAAGGGTATAAGTAAAATTTAGACTTGCATTCCATTCAGTTTGAAGCGAGACGAGTTGATTGGTTTGGTTTAGTTTCTTTGTTTAATGGCATATCAACCTTTGTAAGTTATTTAATGCCAAAGCCATTCTCATAGAAGAACAGTATTGGTACTATTTAACCCATAGCTGGGAGGATAAGGGGGTCATACCTTTCCCAAGGGTGTTTGCCCGAAAGTGAACGTAATTGCGCGACTGGAGAACGAACTCGCGTACTACGATTCTGCAGTCCATCGCTTTAACCATTACACCTAGACGAATTGAAGATTACCCGGTTTTATATGGTCACCGAATATCGCATTCATAGTTAAAATGTTCCTCGTCGTTCAAATGTTTTGCAACAATTTTCATTTTTATTCCCTCATCTACTGTCCTGTTTTGAAGAAAGAATATTTTAGAAAAAACAGAAAAAAAGTGTCCAATTAGGTTGTAATTAAAAAAAGAAAAATAGAACAAATAAGTATGTAAGATTAAAATCGAAACTATGATTACGAAAAAATACAGTTTGACTTATATTAAGTTAAAACTTAGTTTAATGGCGTAAGCATAAACATTTTTTGCGACCAGCTAGAGTATCTTCTTCCTTGATAATAATCAATCAAATTTATCTCATAAAGTATCGCTTATTTATGAAAGATTACCGAAACATTACCATGACATTTTGTCAAGGAACTCGAAATTATCAGCATGACTTGATTATATATATATATATATATATATATATATATACGAAAAATTGATTTCATTTATTAAATGACCCTCTTGTGTGTGTGTGTGTGTGTGTGTGTGTATATATATATATATATATATATATATATATAAGAGGGTCATTCAATAAATGAAATCAATTTTTCGTAAGGTAAAGAGTTGGCAATAAGAACTGTTTACGGCTGTGCCTTTTACAAGGAAATCAATAGTAATGAGTATTTTCATGTCCGAGAAGACCCTCAGCATTACCTTCTTTACTGACAACTGCGCTCGGAACTTTTTCTTTAAAGGAGTGTTAGTATGTTTCCACTCGATGGAAATGAAGTTATGATAGAGTTGAGAAAGCATCTTAGCAGCTAAATGCCTGAGCAAAAAGTGCATTGTTAGGTTAAGGCATTGTTGGATATGCGAGGGAAATATGCGTACCATAGTGTAGCAAAAGTCGTGTTTGCTGGTTAAGGACTGAAACGTTGTAGTCACCCATGAGTTTGTGGTTCTGGTTGTTTCGGGGAGAAGCGTGAATGTCTCCAGAAAATGTTGCCTAGAGGTGAAGTCGCTAGGTGTCGGAGCGGAATTCTGCATTGCAGTCGACATAGCCAATTTTGGGGGTGACGTAAAGTTGTTCCTGTGCGTGGCGTATTGAATTCACGAAAAAAAAAAAAGGAAGAGAACGACCAGCGATTAAGAGCGGAAATAAAGTGCGAGAAATTTATATAAAGAAGTGTATTCGTTCGTTATTGAATTCGTCATTACAGTTGATTATGTTCCCGTGTATATTTGTATAAGCGTAATATAGTTATAGTATACAATACAACATAATTAGCTATTTGAAAAAATACAGCTGCGTGCAGATTGTAATTCTATTTATCAAGTATTCCTATAGGAATACTTGATAAATAGAATTACAGTTGTTAAATCATCATCATGTCATGCAGCTAGCACGGATATCCCTGACCCTCTCTCTCCACGTCTCCCGATCATTCATCGCCTCTGGCAGGTCTTCAAGGTTACATCCCGTATCATCACATAGCTGCTGTATGTATGTTCGAGCTGGTCGTCCTGCTTTTGATTGGCCATATGCGGGTGTCCACAGGAGTACATCACTTACGAGCTCGTCCTTGCTTCTCCAGCAGTGTCCGGCATATCTGGTTCGTCTAGCTTGGATAGTTTTCGTGATAGGTGGTAGGTGACCGTATAGTTGGTGCCTTGTGGGGTGTTGCTGCCAGGACTTGTTCAATATTGCTCTTAACACACTTTGAAAAACAAATGATTAATATCAAATAATATTATTAGAGTTAAATAGCAATAATTGAAACTGTATACAAATAAATCATAACTATTAAATGAAATTATTGCATTACTTAAAACCATTTAAAATTATTAGTGTTAGCAACAGTTGAAACCATTTAAATGTCTGCAAACAAATGAGTTCAGGCTCATCAAAAAAATGATGTTACCTACAAACTATTTGTTTACAAAACATGTGTGTGCACATGTTTGAGTAAACATGGTTTGGCATTAAATAACCCACAAGGGTTTATATACCATAAAACACAACCAAACCAAACAAAATTAGATTATTTGAATCAAAGGTATTATTTTTCCAATTGCCATGCAAAGGAATATATTATGCACATTATATATATATATATATATAATTTTGTGAACATCTTTGATGAAATCATCAGAGAAATCATATTTTTATATTATTCATGACGGAGTAATCTTGATAATGTAGTAAATCAAATCTATTTAAACAGTTCTGCTTTCAATCTTTTTTTATTCTTTTAAGTTGTGTAAAATTTTCGTACTGAATAAAGTTTTTTCTTTTTACATTGAAGAATGAAAAATGTTCATTTCTTTGTCATTGAAAATATACTTTCTCTCTAGGTAGACGTTATTGGTCGATCAGTATACAAATTGATTCATCCAGATGATTGGTATCAGTTCCAAATGCAGTTTAAAACATATAACACTCCAGGTAAGAACCAGCATAAATATATATGTACCATTGAATAAAAAGGTTTCACTAATAATCATAATATGAATGTGTTTAGACATTTAAAAAGTTGCCTCATCTAATTTCATTATTCTTTCATTCTTTGAATCACTGTAAAAGAATATTTGGAGACATTTTTATGTCAAATACTTTTACAAAATATATAACAAAATTTATACAACATAAAAAAACAATTTTGGTGATGCCAACCGATAAAAATGTTTAAAATTGATAAAAATTAATTTAAGAGTGATGATCAAATGATTTATACAGATGAACAAAATTACAATTAAACTTTTCAAAAATAAAGATAAAAAAAAATTTGATAGTGAAAAAGGCATTCAGAAGTTAAGATGATAGGTTTCAGTGTCAGTTGCTCTTTAACGTATATAACACTCAAATTAAGAACCGATATAAATAAATATGTACCATCAAATAAAAAGATTTCCTAAATATTCAGCTTTTATTGTTTTGGGTTGGTGACTCTAGCCATTTTCTCTCAAAAACAATTGTTGTTATAATCTGGCACAGTTTTTTCTCCATATTTTTGGTGGTGTTTTTCATTTTCTTTTTACAGTCTCATACATATTTTAAGGAACCATATTCTATACATGTTTCCTATTTGTGAATGATAAAAAGCTACTTTGTTTCCTGGATCCTTCTGTTGTTTCCTTGTAGACTTTTCTTGGAGTCTTCCTTAAATCTGATGATGGCCTGGTAGATTACACTGGGTTGGAGGCAGTTTCTATTCAAAGGCTGTTTTGACTTTTTCTGCAGTTACAGGCAAAGGCTGCTGGTGATAATGTGGTGCTAGTGATTTTTTTCTTATATCATACTATTATTTGGAGTACATTATCTGTGCGACTAAAATTAACTTTTATGATAAAGAGAAATGTTTGTTTATCAGTTTATGGTACAAATAGAAAGATTTTTAGTACAATAATGTTAAAATGTTCAAACTTGTATGATAAAGAAATTTCAAATCCAATTTGCGATTTAATATTTGTGTTTGATCTGCTTTCAAGCTCATACTGATCATTATAGTTTTTAAAGGGAGATAACCATTAAATCCAAATTCTTACCATTATCAAGTCGTACAGCTGGTATGGATTTCCCTGACTCTCTCTCTCTCTCTCTCTCTCACCAATCATCCCTATCATCTATCGCTCCCAGCAGGTCTTCTAGTCTACATCCTGTGTCCATACAGAACTGTTGTAGGTATTTTCTTCTTAGTCATCCAACACTAGCACGTCTACGTGAAGGGGTCCATAGGAAAACGTAATGATTTCTTTCTTACTTCTCCAGCGGTGTCCTGCATGTCTTCTTCATTTTACTTGGAGGGTTTTATAGATAGGAGGTAGGTGGCAGTACAACTCTCGTTTCACGGGATGCTGCTTCCAGGTATTTATTTGTTTAATAATCCAGCCCTGATTGAGAGTTATGAAAATTATGAAACCCCACAAGATCAGATAGCATTAGGAAGAAGTCAATTTTGTTTTTTTTTGGTTTTTGTTCCCCAAAAGCTACCGAGACATCACAAGGGAAGGAACACTGGAGGTTGGTTGAATAAAGTATTGAATACAGAAATTCATTTAAAGTTTATGTGATCATTTTTTTAAATATACCAATAAAAAATTATTTGATTCAATTTTTATTGCACATGGTAACAAAATTGTTGAAATGGTTCCAAACTTGAATGCGTTTTGGGAGAGCAGTCACTCTCCCATGGCTATGTTTTTATTCATACTTATGTAGTCCAAAATTTTGTCATCTACAAGCAACAAATTGGCCAATTTTTCCTGCTTTTTCCTCTTTCCCAAACCCAAATCCTAAGATCTCAGAAGTTGTTGTTTTTTGAGACTAGCCATCACCTAACAAGTATATCACTTGTAACTTAAAAGATCAATTCCCTTTCTCTATGACAAAGGCTCTGCAAGAAAGTGTGCTTTTTAGATAAAAATTAAAATTGTAAATAAAAAACTACATTATAAATAAGAATTGAGACTTTATTCTTGCAATTATGTCAAATAAAAATCTCCAAATGAATACATCAATATTTATATCTCTTCCCCAATCCCCCCAAAAAATTTGGGATGTCACTTTTGAGCAATCCTTTTCTGACCACTCCTTGTCAGAGTCAAAAAACTTGGAGCTTTTTGCAAAAATAAATGAACTGGAATCAGTTAACTACCAACATCTTGTGCTAGCTACTCAAAAAAAAAAAAAATTAAATTTTGCTAAAGATACAGACTTTTATCCTTTTCAAACTTTGTGGATGTGAGAGAAAAATGAAGTTGATGAAACAAAGCAATGTTAATGGATTGATTGGGAGGTGTTTTTGGGATAGTTACTAAAAAAATAAATGAATAAAAATTAAATCAAATTAAAAATAAATGAATTGATAAAAAGGTACTTTTTTTTTTAATAAATCAAAACTCCTTAATTCACCTTATGAACGTGATATATTATTTGGAGACTGAAAGTGTTGGTTACACTATTTCAGAACAAGAGTGTAATAGAGACAGTATAGAGGCTGATGATCAAATATTCCCAAAGTAAATTGGTAAAGAATCATCATCATCATCATCATCATCATCATCATCATCATCAAGTTGTGCCAGCAGTGTGATGTTCCCCAACTCTCTCTCTTGCCAACTATCTCTGTCATCTATTATTCTTGACAAGTCCTCTAGACTGTATACAGTGTCAACACAGAGCTGATGTATGCATGTCCTTTCTATTCAGCCAACACTTATGCAACCAGTTCATGTGTCATATCTCCTTAATTAACACTCAGCAATATAAGGTACGTGTCAAGGATAAAGTGGAGCAATCCAGGGAAAGGAGTAGCGCCCTCCCCTAACATTAACAGGCATTAACAGTTTATCAATCGTAGAAAAATCTTATCCCTGATAAAATAAAATGGGATTTTTTTTAAAGTTAAAGCTGTATCAATCGTACTGTATCAATACACCACATAGATGCTAACAAAACACATAGAGAAAAAGCTAGATGGAGACTACGCAAGGATACTATGTACTGTTTTAAACAAATCCTGGAAGCAACACCCAACAAAACAGCGGCTGTACGGCCACTTACCTCCTATCTTACTAATAATCCGATTAAGACCAACAATAACTGGGAAGCAGTTCTGGAGAAGTAAGGATCAATTCATAAGTGACATTCTCTGATGGAATCCTTGTGAAGAATACTTCCTTTGAATCCAGCTGTTATTAGTGAAGATAGAACTGAGAATTGACAAAACCCAAACCAGAAGAAAACAATGTTAAAAGAATACCAAGACACTTTTGGGATTTTGAGAGGTTATAATTCGAATTCTACAGAAAAAATTCTTAGTTTATCTTCTATCCAAACATGATTCTACTCTACTGTCAATAAAGAAAAAGGTTCTATTAGGCCAAGGATAATATCTGACTGCTGCTTTAGAGACGAAATTTATCAACATCTGACTGTCAATCACACAATAACTTTTGTGGATCCTATCTCAGCTACAACAACAACAACTCATGTTGAAAGATGTTGGCACAAGACAAAAAATAAATGAGAATGTGAAACTTATACATCAATGATGAGTCTTTACAGTAATTAGATGATTGACTCCTTAGTGCCAACAGGTACTATAAAAAAAAAAACAAGACCTGTGTGTGTCAGACTAAACAAAGATTTATAAATTATAAGTATGGTTGACTCATATTTTCAAGATTAATATAGAGACAGAAATTTGGGAACATGGCACCATTTAAAAACATAAATTACTCAAATATATTCAGTTTAATAAACATGTATTATCTATCTTGTTTTTATAGAAACAATTTTGTTTTTCTACAAATATACCAAAAAGATTCTTTTATGTTGAGAAATAGGAAGCTAATCTCAAAAGTCACGAGTCACTGGCATTTTGTTAGGTAATGAGAGGGAAGCAGCAGAAAATAGCTTACAATACTTTCATGAGGAGTTATGAAAAGAAAAAAGCTTGAAAAAATGGCCAATTTGTACTTCATTAATGACATAATTTTGGACTACATAATAACTATACATAAATAAAATGAAGCAAATGAAACTTACTCTTATATGAATGATTAATATAAGTATTACATTTCAATATATTTTTATGTAAATCAAAACATAATTAGCATATATAAAAATATGGGACTTTAATTACTTCCAATGATAGATTTATACATTATATATATATATATATATATATATATATATATATATATATATATATAAAGTCCAATTAAACATCTTAAAAGTGATCTATATTGCTTTAGAGTGCCCCTCTCTAAGTAGACAGAGAAGCAGTCATATATTTTAAATATATTGGTGGACATGTTAGGTATTGTTGTGACATAATTTTTTTCCCCCACCGTCGCCCAGTCTCTCCATATTATATTAATTACCTGTTTTTTTACTTTCCGGCATTTTGTATGAATAGAGCCGGACGAAAGGGTCCTCGCAATTTTATTTTTTAGAATTGTTTTTCCCCCTTTACTGATGATTCCTTTAATCCTTTGCTTATATATATATATATATATATATATATACATATACTGACTAACAAGTTTTAATATAAAATTATTGGATATTTTGACAGAAAAGTGAATTATGAATTATAACTGTATAAGTTTATATGTGGGTGTCAAAAGTGTTCATATGTTTGATTTCCTTTGATTTCTTTGTTTTAATAGTATATCAACCTTTGTGGGTTATTTAATACCAAAGCCATCCTTGAAGAGGGACAGTAGTGGTACTTTATAACCCATACCCGGAGAGACAACTGGGGAGGTCTCCTTTTCACAAGGATATTAGTCTGAAAGTAAACATAATAGCACAGCTGGAATTCAAACTCACTTATTATTACTATTATTATTATTATTATTATTGTGATGGTGATGGTGGTGATATTACAGTCCAACACATTAGCCACTATGCCACAAGGTTTCCCCCTGTATATAAAAAGTGATAGAAAATATTTGTTTTCCCATGCAAATATGATATGTTTTTTTCTTTTTTGTTTTCAGGGGTTTCTTTCATAATTGTCCTCTTTTACTATTTTTTTTTTCTTAGCAGAAACAGTAATTGAATCAGCACAAAAAAACTTTACTATTCGAATGGTTAAGAGAAATAAATATGCTTTGGATTATAAAATAGTACATGTGATGGGACAATTGAAATATTTTAATCAGTATTATAAAGAGACAAAAGGTAAGCACTGAAAATATTATTTTACATTTTTTTCTCTTATGATTATTGCAGACTTTTTTAAGACACTGATTAATTTTCCTAGCTATGGGTTAAATAGTACCACTACTGTTCTTCGAGGAGAATGGATTTGGCATTAAATAACCTGCAAAGGCTGATATGCCATTAAACAAAGAAACGAAACCAAACCAAACTGATTAGTTTTTAAGTTCCAAATAGCATGATCTAAAAAAATGCACAGGAAAATTTTATTGGCAGAAATAATATGAAATTCACATAGAAATTAAGACAATAAATTGTTTAATGAAGTTAATGAATATTTGTAATCTTCATTATAAAGAAACAGAACACAAATAATGTTTACATGACTGATACTTTGATTTTCCAGATCAATTTATATTTCACAATAAAAATAAGCAGTATATTTTGAAAAGATAAGTAATTTCTTAATGAAAAAAACATATGAAATAAGTTCTTTTAAATTTGGATATTTTATGCAATTAAATGAATATTCAAAATGTCATATGTTTAATTCACTGCATGTGATTGTTCCTGAAAATATATTTTATAGCATTTTGATTTCTTTGTAAATTGTAGATTCAAAATTCAACAAAAATTTCTCAGTTTCTGTTATATCAATAAATCTGTAGCCAAATAATGGGAAAAGCATTTATTTTCCATTATAGATAGTTATTCTTCAACAAAATCTCATTCCTTATCAATGTATTTAATTTAGCTGTGAATATTACTCATATAAATCAAATATTATACAGTGAAAATTCTAGATCCAAGTTCACTTAGTAATAACAGCTCAGATTGCAGACCTACTGGTCCAAACTCAAGAAAATACATACACATGCACATTATATATTGGAGATTTTGACATTTATATGCAGACAACACATTTCAATTTAAAACATGATATACAGAATAAAACAGAGACAAAGCAGTTAACTTTGTTTCATTTTTATAATAATGTTATTGACTACTTCATCCTAACAGAAAGACTAGCTGTGATATCACCACTTTTCCATGTGATTCTAAACAGCTATAAAAATGACATATTAATTTCACTATAATATACAATAAAGTAAGTTAGCAGATGATTATCTTAGAACACAATATTTTTATTTATTCATTTTTTTTTATATTATTATCATTATTTTTTATTTTATTTTATTTCATTTTTTGCAAGGAAGGAGTTCATTTGTATTGTATTTTTTGGTCTCTTTTATTCCAGATTATATCCCTCTCTCCCTTTTCATCAAGATTCTATTCGTCTCACTCTCTTCATGCAAATTGTATCTCTCTCTCTCTCTCCATCAAGATTGAATCACTCTTTTTCTTTTCATCCAGGTTCTATCGCTTTCCCTTTCTTTCTCTCTCTTTTCATCCAGATTGTATCCCTAGCTCTCTCTCTTTTTATCTGGAGAGTATCTCTATCTCTCTATTTTCATTCATAATGTATACCAGTCTCTTTATTCATTCATATTGTGTCTATCTTCTTTTTATTCAGATTGTATATCTCAATATTCCTTTTTATTCAGATTGTATATCTCAATATTCCTTTTTATTCAGATTGTATATCTCAATATTCCTTTTTATTCAGATTGTATATCTCTTTCTCACTCTCCATTCATATTGCATCCCTCTTATTTTCTCTTTTTTTTCTTTTAATCCAGATTGTATCCTCTCTCTCTCTTTCTCATCATCATCATCTTGAATACATCCCCACACTCTCTTTTCTTAAAGACTGATCCCCACTTTCCCTCTCACTCTATCTTCATCCAGATTGTTTCCCTCACAGTCTCTCTTATCTTTCTCTTTTCCTCTTGATTGTATACCTCTATATCTCTTTACATCCAAACTCTCTCTCTCTTCATTCCGATTCTCTCTCTCTCTCTCTCTATATATATATATATATATATATCTTTTCATACCGATTGTATCTCTCAGTCCTTTTTCATCCAGTTCTCTCTCTCTCTCTCCCTCTCAAGATTAGATCTCCTCTTTTCATCCAAATTGTATATCTCTCTCTTTTCATCCAGGTTATACACCTCTCTCCCTTTTCATTGAGATGATATCCTTCTCTCTCTTTTCATTCAGATTATATCCCCACTCACTCTCTCTTTTGATCCAGGCTGTATCCCTCTCTTTCTTTTCATCAAGGTTGTACTGAGACCACTAAAAGAGTAGGCCTGTTTGATTGTCATGTGGCATCACAAAAGTAGTCTATTAGGTTAGTGAGATAGGCAGTAATCATTATGTCAACAAGGAACGATTGTAAACTAAAAAGTTTTTAAAAACTTGTCAAAAAACATTTAAAAAAGAAAGAAACAGGGATAATTTTATACTGAACTTTGCATAAGATTCATTTTAAAAAAATAATAAATACAAAAAAAATTGTTGTTGCTAAATACTGCATTAAAGTAAATAAACTAAACATGTTTCGTGACATTAGATTTTAAAGACTAAAAATTGTTCATCATTTTAATTATTTCAAATTTGAAAAAAAATTGTTTTTAATTCTTTAAAGTTACAATCATTATTAAGTATGTATGGGCACTTTTATTGATAGTACACACATGAAACTCTAGTCCCCTTCGAAGTAATCTCCTCTGGTTGAAATGCACTTGTACCATTCCAACAACTTCTGGAAGGCACCATGGAAGTCCTCTAGTGGGAGCATGTCAATGACCTTCATCACAGCCTCTTTCATCTCCTCAGTTGTCTCATAACGACAGCCTCTGAGCTTAGGGAATAACCAAAAGTCACAGGGAGCAACGTCTGGACTATCGGGAGGCTGAAGAACTGTCTTGATGCCCATCTTGGTCAAATAGTCTGTGACAAGGATGGAGTTGTGGACTGGTGCATTGTCCTGGTAGAAATGCCACTGACCCGATTTGAAGAGTGCTGGCCTCTTCCCTAGGAATCTCTTCCTGAACTCCCTTAAAAACTCAAGATAGTAACCCTAACCCTTTGGCTAATCAACTCTGGTCTATTGACTTCCTTACTCCTTCCACACCTCTCATCATCCCTCACAGACTCCCTGCCTTCCTTGAATCTCTTATGCCACTCAAAAACTGATGCTCAATTCATGCAAGATGGTCAAAAAGCAGTCTGAAACATTCCATACGTTTCTGTGGCATTTTTTCCAAGTTCAAAACACAATTTTATTGCATATCATTCTTCTAAAGTGTCCTCACGTCCAGATTGCATTTTTGAAATTCACCAGCTGTGACAATCAAGCTTTAGTAGGGTGTATTCCAATTGCTGCTGTAGCTGTTCATTTGAATCTGAAATCATAAAAATTGGTCAATCATCTCATAAGATATATAGCAATAACATAGTGAATTTCAAAGTTCAAAACACAATTTTATTGCATATCATTCTTCTAAAGTGTCCTCACGTCCAGATTGCATTTTTGAAATTCACCAGCTGTGACAATCAAGCTTTAGTAGGGTGTATTCCAATTGCTGCTGTAGCTGTTCATTTGAATCTGAAATCATAAAAATTGGTCAATCATCTCATAAGATATATAGCAATAACATAGTGAATTTTAAAGAGTCTACGACAATTTTAGATGCCTGTACAAAAAAAGTCTGGAAATTATTGAATGCACCACGTAATTATAAAGTGATTATTACTCAAATACAACAACAATAAATTATGAATTAGAGAACAAACAAACAATAATTAGATTAATAACCAAATAAATTACAAGTAAATGATTAATAAAAAGAATAAATAAATTAAATACAAAGAAGCAAATAACTTAGATATAAACAATAGACTTAAAAATCAAATAATATTTATAGAAAAATATATTACAAATAGAAAATTTAGCTGAATCTTTGAAGTTTTCATTTTTTGCTTAACTTTACAAGTAATATTATTTTCCCTAAAACAAAAATTACTTAAGTGAGAATTTGTCAAGCTCCAAACAATATTTCAATTTTTTTTCCATACTGTGACTCACATCACAAGTGTCAATATTAAAAAGAAGCTCATAATTTGCCAAAATAGTCAATGCTATGTAGTTGGCTCATTTCCTTTGATTTACCGAATGAAAAAAGAATAATTTTTATCAGTTTACCAATGACAGCATAATCTGTAGTTGTATATTAGGATATTAGAGAGAACCTCTATTACTCCCCAGAAAATAGCTGTTTATTTCAGGTATTTATTCCCCACGAACTCTTCCAGATATTTTTGCAACTATTGCATTTAATTTTCTTAAAAAACTCCATAACAGCAATAACCTGCTAAGTATAGTATAACAGGAAAAACCACACTGCATTTATTAACATCATTCTCTTTAATATAATTCTAAATTTATGCACATATTAATTTTGCTCTTCTGTTACTTCATTCCAGTTTGGTTCTTGCAAATTCTTCAAATCAATTTTGATGTATTATTGATTAAGTGGTGAGCTCAATTTTAAAACATAACATTCTGATATTTTTTCACAGTCAAGCACTAACTGAATCAAGATATCATACTGATCCCTACTAAGTCACTAGTACTGATCAAACCTTGCCTCAAGGTGATCAGTTTGAAATTTGCCAGATATATTATTATTATATGGCATTTTCAATTCTTCTAAGTAATATTTGGTCAGTTCTAGAAATGATAGACAGTATGATGCAAAGCAGTGAAGGTCTCTTTTGTTAATTTGACATTTCTACCAGAAAAGCTATTCCAAGATTCTAACCAATAACAGAATACAGAGAAAAATGATAAAATTTTCTTAATTCAGCCAAACTGGATTTCTAAGCCAAGAACCTTTATATGGTATTTTTACATTCAGTATTTTTCAACAAATATAAAGTATGTTTATATATTCTATAACTTCTGCAAAATTAGTCAAATATTTCTGTTTTCCTAAGGTCAATAATCAAAAATAGTGTACTTATTAAAAATTTGCAGAATTAAATTAACATTTTGCCTTTCAAGATTGACAGGAGAAATTACATTTCTGGTCAGTTTATACGAATATTTTAAAATCAACTGTGGTCCCTGGGCATGAAATTTCTGTAAGGTACAAAATAGGACATTTTGGATACTATCTAATTCAAGATTTCCATGACAAAATTTTGGGAACAGCATGCATTTACTTGCATTTTTTGATGAAGCCAACTGTCCCTAATGCATTTTAACATATGAACAGAGTCAAATAATATGAAAAGAGGTCTAGACTTCATAACTGGGTGTGGATATACAATTGAAAACTTTGGTGAACTAGCTTTTTTTTTATTGATAGCATTATTATTATTTGTTAAGATTGATAATACTTGAAAACCTATCTCCTCTAAACCAATAATTATACATTTAACTATCTCAAATAAATTCTCAGCTTGAAGACATTTAGTCTGCGTAACACACAGAATATCCTTATATTGTGAGAATACCCTGTTAAGCATTAAAGCAAAAACATTTGTTGCAGCTTCATTGCTGTTTTCAGATATTACCACCATTATAATCAAAATAAGATTTTAGGTGAAATTCATCCACAAGTAAAAATACTGTGGTGTCTTTCTGTACTAGTAACTGAAATTTATTTTTGATATACTTAAGAAAATAGTTATGCAGCTCAATTAAAGAATTCATATATTTTGATTAGGGTTAATCTAATGGTTAAATAGCTAGGTAGAATTATATTTTTGCTGGCTCCTAACAACTTGTACTCTTTAGTGGGCAATCATACCACAATGAAGACATAGTAGAAATTACTTTACCAATTTTAATATAGAAATCACATTTTAAGGTTTGATTTTACTGTTGTTCAGTGTCCATTTTTTATCATGTTTTCCCTCAGAATTTCAAGATTGTTTTAATCAGTTACTTAGAATCTTTCAGTTCTCAATTGTATTCATTTTCACATCTCTATAAAACATGAATACTGCAAAATCAGTTTCAATTACAAGAGACAAATTGAGCTTTGTATTGAGGGATTTGAAGCTGTAGCGTGGAATAAGAGTCTCTAGTTGCCTAACAACATAGCAGTAATTTCTATCAAGAAAATTAAATTTTTCTTCTAGATCACCAACATTAAGGAATTACTTCTGCTTTTGCTTGCTAAATCATCAGTAATACGTTGATTTAAAGCATTTAAGAGCAGAATTCTCTACCCAAATTCTCCAAGAATCTGGTGACTCTCTAGAAGTAGACAATGAAAATAAATATGAGAGATAGTTTAGTAGAATTCTAGGGAGAAGAGCACTATCATGAAGATATGTTTTCTAAAGTTTAACTATAATTGTGGCCCCTGTTTTTTTTTGTGGGGGGTCAAAGGCTGACAATTCTCCTTTTAGGTCTTCACATTAAAAATGTAATTCACATACCTAAAGAGATTTTTAAAACCAAATCTATTTTAAATTCTTGTAAAAAACTAAGAAAAGACAGTAAGCAAAAATCTACAATATGAAGCATTTTTCTTATTTTTTAACAACTTTTGGTTTGGTTTGGTTTGGTTTGGTTTGGTTTGGTTGTTTTGTTTTACAGCGTATCAACCCTTTTCAGGTCATTTAACACTGAATTAAATTTCAAACAATTCAGTTTAATATAAGTATAGTTTTTATTTACAAACAGTTAAATGTCAAAACAACTCAGTTAAATGTCAAAACAGTTCTATTTCAAACTATTCAGTTTATCATAAGTACAAAGTTAAGTTCTATTTAACCCACAGATAGGACCTTTTGTTGTGTAGTCAGATACATAATGTTCATTACGATAGAACATATAAAGAACATAGAAATCTCGGAATTCAAAAACACGTAATGACTTCTTGTTCAGGTACGAAACCTTTTTATTAACTTTGAGTTAAAGGTTTCGACATAAGGAGGGGAGACACAATCTTCTATGCTGTCTTATTCATTTGGCCCCCAACTTGAGCAGCCCCCATTGGGCGCAAGTTCGCCTCGTGTCTGCGAGCTCCAAAAGTCGACCGTCTTCGTCCCGTGTCTAATCTCAACTCGTAACTTTCTTCAGATTCTCGCACAAACCTCCGCGTGCTTCTGGAGCGTGACGTCACCCGCACCCTGTCACCCCATTTCATCTCGGACTATTATGACATCTGAGTGACACCTCCATCTGCCAGCGTGCCCGCGTTAACACCTGCCTCAATGTTGCACCCAACTAACCCATGTGCTAAGCCGAAAGGTTCTCAGCCTAACTAAACTCAAAGGTATGAACCGAAATCCCTTGGCTATTATATAACACTTTCAGGTGCTACCACTCTGGGCCTGAGTGGACCTGGGAACAATGGCAATCAAGGGGTACTCCACTTTCCCCAAAGTTCCAGCATTCCTGGAACCTCACCATCAGACCGTTTAAATTCATATCCAGGACACACATGTTGGAGTGGTGTGGTTTTACCTCTCTACAGGGAAGCAGTCAGTGTATTCTACAACCCAGCCAACTGGGCAATGTAAAAACAGTTTTATTTCAAACAATTCAGTTTAGCATAAGTATGCAGTTCAAATGTCAAAACAGTCCTATTACAAGCAATTCAGTCTAGCAAATGTTCACAATTTAGTTCTATTTAACCCATAGATAGGACTCCATAAGGTGCTACCACTCCAGGCTTGAGTGGACCTGGGAGTGATGGTAATCAAGGGATACTCCACATTCCCCAAAGCTCTAGCATTACTGAAAACTCACCATCAGATTGTTTAGTGTCATATCCAGGACACCCATTGGCGAGGGGTCTTACTCCTCAGCAGAGAAGCAGTATATTCTATAGCCCCAAGCAATTGGGTAATTAACAACTTTATTAGATTTACTTGTCATAACTTTGTCTTAAAGTGAATTACAAGGACATGAAATTAATTCAATCATTAAAGTTTCAATTCTATTTATTTGTTTTTAATACAAAAATACTCTGCTAAATTTAGAAGGAGCAAAATTCATTCTTTTGATTATTTATTGAACAAGTCCTGGCGACAACACGCCACGAGACACCAACTATACGGCCACCTACCTCCCATCACGAAAACTATCCAAGTTAGACGAACCAGACATGCAGGACACTGCTAGAGAAGCAAGGACGAGCTCATAAGTGATGTACTCCTATGGACCCCTACATATGGCCAAGCAAAACCAGGACGACCAGCTCGAACCTACATACAGCAGCTATGTGAAGACACAAGATGTAACCCTGAAGACCTGCCGGGGACGATGAATGATAGGGAGAAGTTGCGAGAGATGGTCAGGGATATCCGTGCTACCAGCACAACATGATGATGATCATATATCAGATAATGTTTCATCTTTTGGAAAATAAACAAATGGACTTCAGGTCCACTTTTATAATTTCCTTTGCTATAAGGTACAACATATCTATAAAGCATTGACTTTATTGTTAATGTAATATCTAAAAGAAAAAATAGATTAATAATTCAAAACATTGTGGAAAATCTAATAGACAAACAACATTTTCCCTAAAAGCTGGAAAGACTCAAAACAGTGAGGTCATATTTTTCCCACTTCACTGAGGTGGCCTTCTCTTTTGGTGGTCTTGATTGTACTCTCCATCTTTATCTCTCTTTTCATTCAGATAGTATCCTACTCTTTCTTTTCATACAGAGTGTATCCCCCCTCTCTCTCTCCATACAAATTGTATGTTTCTCTTCCATTTCACCCAGATTGCATCCCTCTCTCTTTTTATCCATATAGTTCTCTCCCACTCTTTACCATATTTACCAACCCCTCTGCTCGGGCAGGATATGACACAGGGTCAATTTTTTAAGCAGAGTTTAACAGGTTTGAATTCAGAGTTTTCCTTCTCCTAGACTAGTTGCCTCACCAAGGCTAAAGAACCTTGTCTGCTCTACTATTTACCCATAGCTGGAGGGAGAATAATTGGATTCATACCTTTCCCAAGGGTATTAGTGCTATGTGAAATGCAATCAGTCACATCCAAGATTTGAACTCATGTTGCCATGTCCATTTCCTACGACGATAACAATTACACCACGGGCACCTCTATACTCTTTACATTCCTCCAGTCAGATCAGATTCTATCCCTCTCTTCTTCGATTTACATTCAACTCCCCTTTCTCTCTCTCTCAAGATTGTATCCCTCTCTCTCCTTTTTCATTGTTTTCCTCTCTCCTTCACTTCACACCGATTGTATCCCTCTCTTTCTCTTCACCTAAATTGTATCACTCTTTCTCACTCTCTCTATCTTTAGATTGTATACCTTTTGCATTGATTGTTGGAATAATAAAAACAACAAAAAATAGGATCAATAGTCCAAATATCTCTTGAAACAACATTCCTCTATCCATCTATACCAGTTAAATAGTTATGTATTTAAAAGAAGAAATTTTGACGTCTATGAGAAAATAAGATTTTGATAAAAAGATTTATTTATGAACAGTATTTTTATTTCTATTTCTTTCCCAGATGAGAAATGGCTGGTGGCTGTGGTGAAACCATTGATTTCTACATTTGTTAAGGAATTATCAATGTTTAATGAAACTGCTGAAATGCGTTATATCAGCAAACATGACCTAAATGGACGAGTTCTGGATATAGATCAAAAGTCAGTCAATTTTTCAAATATTTTTGTTAGAAACATTGAATGCTAATGTAATGTTAACTGACATGAGAGAAAGAACAGATGTGTGTGTGTGTGTGTGTGTGTGTGTGTGTGTGTGTGTGTGTGTGTGTGTGTGTGTATCGTGGTAGACACATGTGTTCATATTATAAATTAAAGAAGCCTTAATTAAAATCAATATTCATTTCTTGATCTACACAACTTTTCATACTTTTGAACATTTCTAATGAATTTGTTAAAAATTTGAGGAATATATGGATCACAGAATTTTGTTTATTATCTAAATATACCTTTTGGACTTTTTCAATCATCATTTGTCACAACAGAAACTCCCATACCTAAATTTTTATTATATTCTGAATCAAAAACAATTAAAAATTGTCTCAAAGTCTAATTAGATGATCTTATAATTCATTCTTAATTTTAAGGTGAAAAATATAGGCAAAATTTGTTTTTTTTGTTTTTCAAGTTCCAAGTTTGAAATTCAGGAAAGTAAAAATATATATTCTAAAAATTTCATTTTTGTCTACAAATCTAAAATGGATCACATTTATTTTGATTAAAAACTGTATTGTCCAACTGCATTGCACTATTTCATTATTAAAATGAATTTCAGTAGTAAAACTGAACAACCAAAATAAAGCAGTTATTTGATTAATCATAAAATATATTTCAATTAATTTTAGATTTTCTATAATTATGTACAACCTAAAAAAACTCAAGCAATAATATTATAATTTACCCAACCTGTATAATAAAAGGGACTTATTAAAATTTTCAGTTGTCCATGTAATGGAATATTACCAGGCTCTTCTGAATGGTAAGTACATTTTTTAATGTTCAATGTTTCTCAAATTACTTAAAATGATTTTATTTATATCTATTCATATTTAATTGTTTCCTTCACAGCAACATAAAATTTTAAAATTCAGGGAGTAAAAGTGTATTGAGATTCTTTAATTATTCCATTTTACAATGGATAAAATTCCAATAAATATCTGAAAATTCTTTGGACCCAAATAAATTCTGGTGGAGGATCCATTTCTTTGTCCCAAAAACATTGATGGATGACAAATACATTGACTAATAACCAATTGTCACTTACAGATCACAAAATATTCTCTTATCTGACCTAGGTCGGTTGTCCCAAATTCTGATGGCCTAATGCTCTGGTTTTGATTGCCTAAGAAGTATAAACATTTTTTCCTGTTAGTATCTTATGCAAATGTTTTATTTCTAGGATTTTCTCAGGCTAGTTTTATCTAAGGCTCATCATCAAACTAATGCCAGTTTGTCACTTTCCAACTCACCAGATGACTGTAGGGATAGAGTCGTTGTAGTTCGGTTTATCTACCTGGTTAACTGTGAGTTAAGTTTGGGTTCAATCCTTACAAACCTTTTTCGTTGAACTACTTTATCAGTACCAATTAACCCACATAATTAATTTCTTCTTCTTAATTTACATATATGGGAAAAACCTAATCTGTCCTTATTCCTCTTTTGCCTCCGATCTTATGAAAGAAAATGAGTATATTTACCTTATTCTATACATTATGTGGTTGATTGTCAAGCCTTGCTGGAGATTAATGTAATCTCGAGCAAGTGTACCATAGCCAGATACAGATACGGGAAACGTACATGGAATGTTCATAACATATATACATAGAACATAGGAATCTCGAAACATGAAAAAACACTTACGACTTCTTAGTTCAGGTACAAAACTTTTTATTACCTTTGAGTTTAAAGGTTCTTTAACATAAGGAGAAAGATACACATTCTTTTTATTCTGGCTTTTCCATCTGCACCCCAAACACGTGTGGCACCCACCACAAGGCCACTGGCCTGGCTTCGAAAGCCAACCATCTTCTCCCGAGGCAGAACTCAACTCAACTAACTGACTTTTTCAAAATCCCCAAAATCCTCCATGCGCTTCCGGTGTGTGATGTCACCCGCACTCTGTAGCCCCGTTTCCCATCTGGGCTATTGTGACATCTCTGAGTGACATGTCCGCTCCACGTGCGTGTGAACTCCTGCGTTAATGTTGCACCTAAGTAACCCATGCACTGAGCTGAAAGGTTCTCGGCCTAACTAAACCCAAAGGCATAAAACGAAATCCCTCGGCCATTATATTACACAAGGCTTGATTCCTGTTATAAAGTAAAGTCCTTAACCACCTTATCTCACTTGTACAGAACAATCAGAGCATCTTGCCACTTTCCTGTAAGACACTCATAAATCTAAATATCAGGCAATAATTTATGAAGACAGCAAAGAATATTTTATTCACTATACTTGAATAATTCAGTATTAATACAATCTATCCCAGGTGATTTTTCACTATTTAATTTCTTTACATGTACATTATCCTCTCCAACTAAGAGAAGATCTGCCATAGTATTTTTCACTGAGGTATTTGAGATGCTGTCCATGAATCTTTCATTAACAGTTGAAGGGTGTTTAAGAAACTCATTGAAATGCTTCTGTCATCTCTTCAAAATACCACTCAGGTCACAGACAAGTTTCTTTCTATTTTTGCAGCATAGTGGCATTAGTTATAAAGATAGTCCATATACCTCTCTCAGTAGATTATATAACTGCATTGTATTATTGGCATCTAATACAGCTTGTATCTCATCAAACTTATTTCTCCACCACTTATTCTTTCAACTGCTGGCCGGTCTTTACCTTTCACCTAATTAATAAGTCTGTTTCATTCTTCTTCAAATAACCTGTCCTTGAAAGCAATTGTCTTTTATCTACTAACAATTACTCAATCTCTTCATCTTTTTAGTCAAAACAAATTCCTTTGCAGAAACCCTAGAATCTTACTTCCATTATAAACTAACTTTTGGAATGAGAACCAAACTGGAATTGACAAAATTAACTTAGGAAAAGTTAATTTTATCAATTCCAGTTTCAAGCTTCTTATGGACTTTGTTTTGTTTTTTTTTAGATGAAAAATATTCAACTTATGGTGAAATAAAATCCTTGCTTATCTAAACTTTCTTCTTATAACTTTAGTTTGATGTATATCAAACAATAGTCTAACATTCTGCACTCAAACCTTAAAAGTGTCTTGAAAATTATATATATATAAACCAGAGCTACAGCCACCAAATTTTCTATGGTTACTCATGGGATCTTGATGCATGAGTTTTTGAAAATTCCAAGACATCTCCAGTTTTCAATGAGTGTATCAATTTGCAGTATATACTGACCTTTTGTACCCAACAGGTTAGCTGAATCAAATATTTATTGTTTTGTTTAACCCTCTAGAGCAGATAACTAGCTGTAAATTTCCCAACCAGAAATCTAATTATGATCTCTTTCCATAATTTTGTTTAGTCAGTTGGCTATGGTATTGAATGCTGGAAGCTTGCATTCATATATTTGTCATAACTACCAAAACTTACCACCTCAATTATTTAAGTGAAACACAATTCAGACACATGTCATCATCATCATCATGTCGTGCCGCCAGCACGGATATCCCTGACCATCTCTCGCCACTTCTCCCTATCATTCATCACCTCCGGCAGATCTTCAGAGTTACATCCTGTGTCTTCACATAGCTGCTGTATGTAAGTTCAAGCTGGTCGTCCTGCTTTTGCTTGGCCATATGTGGGGGTCCATAGGAGTACATCACTTACGAGCTCGTCCTTGCTGGTTTGTCTAACTTGTATAGTTTTCATGATGGGAGGCAAGTGGCCGTATAGTTGGTGTCTCATGTGGTGTTGTCGCCAGGACTTGTTCAATATTGCTCTCAACATTCTTGTGTAGTTGCCGTCTAGCTTCTTCTCCAGCCGTTTAGTTAGCGTCCATGTAGTGCATCCATATAGCAGTATCGATACCACCGCTGCCTGGAAGAAACTGCGTTTCATTTTATCAGTTAGGTCTGATTTCCATATGATCGAGAGCCTATCAATAGCCATCCATGCTTTCGTCAGTCGTGCGTCGATGTCGTTTTCGGTTGATGAGACACTACTTCCTAGGTAGGACGTTTTAATATTTCATCATGCTAAACTATGTAAAACAATACACAATGAATCAACAACAATATATTTTATTGATTCTTAATGGAATGAATACAGAAATGCTATGAAATACTAAACGAGAACATAACAGAGAAAAGTCCTATCATGTTGTTGAAGAGTCTTATAAGCTGAGTCTTTTATTAGATGCATATGTGATAGAAAGGAAATGTTGAATAAAGACTTATATCTTTAAGACATACTATAATGTGCCATGTGACACAAAGTCATTAAGGGGGCACAAGCCTCACTTGTCCATGTGGAGAGGAACAGACAGGTGCATTCAGTTGGAACCATGATCAAAGAAGAGGTTGACTTTGTCACATACTTCTTCAATATGCCACTTTGGTCATGCCACCTAGTGGCTATTAGAAGTACTATTTGGCAGGCAATGTGTGTAATCCTTACAACTTTGTCCAAAGACATTTTTCCATCCATATGAAGGCAATAAAAAATCATGCTATTATGCTTACATTTGTAGTATGAGTAATGACCACTAAGAGATTATAAATGTTAATATCTCAGTGGCATTTATTAACTAATAAGTCCTCATAAAAATATAGTCCAATGTAACAAACTTGTGTTTTCAGTCAGTATATATCTATCTGCTAATTACACATTGCAAATAATTTAAAGTAGGTAAACTGAATTAATCCATTTACAATGGTCTTCTAGGAGATCATATGTTTGCACTCATAAATATCAAAATTGTAAAAAACAGTTTTTTGTTAGTCCAAGTGATAAATATAATACAATTGCTATTATTCATAACATTCATAAACTAAGGGTTGTCATATCAAGTTATTCTTGAGATTTAAAAACTTATTGAAAACTGTTACTATTTTGATAGCATTTTATTCTATAAGATAAAATAACAAAATATATTTCCTTCAGCTTGTAGTTTTTTTAAATAGCTTTGTTTCATTATTTCTTTTCAAAATATGCCAGACTCAGATCTTCATATTATTCAATAATTACATAAATTTAAAAAAGTTTTTATTTAAAATTTTTAAAGGGAGCAAAACTAAGTCAGAAATTTTTAATCATAAAGAAAGAGTATGATAATAAAGATTCTACAACTGGAGCATTTTTTTTATTGAATTTTTAAAAAGAGAAATTTGAGATGTTAATGTTAAAAATACGGAAAACTTATTTTTAAAAACTGGTAAAAGATGCTGAAAGAAAGTATGAGAATTTTAAATTATTTTTAACTGAGATGTATTTATTTAATTTAATAAATTTTATTTTTTTAGGTTTTCTCAACTTACAGGATTTCAAATTGAAGAAATTGTTGGTAAATCAGCTTATATATTTGTATATGACAATGACATGGATAATGTAGCACATGTACACAAAAATAGTAAGTATTTTTCAATATAATTTTGAAAATTCTTTTATATTTTTCTGAATTTTAAAATACTATTTGTTTACAATACAGGTGAAATATCTAATAATCATAAGATAATAAACCAAAAAAAATAAAATTATTTGCTTTAATAAATTTAAGCAAAATATCATTAAAAAATTAAGCATTTTGTAAAATTTCAGATGATATTTATCATGTAAAATTGTAGTCTTATTATATAAGCAAACTGGATAGTTGCTAGTTGACCTCTGATTTAAGGCACACAGAAATTCAACTTGAAGAATAGAAAATAGAATTTATGTTATCAAATAACATAGACATTAATATGAAATCAATACTTTCTTGTATATAAAGTAAATGTTGAGTCTAGACCAGAAGATCAAATCTATAAATAACTGGACACTAGTGGTGATAGGAATAATTAATGGAATGAAAGATGTACATTTGCTGTGATAATTATTTATTATCTTCTCATCATGAGAGATTACAAGAGCAACATACCAGAACCATTCATGAATATTTCTTTACCTTTACAAATTCCCTATTCAAGAAAATTCTTCATATATAACAAATCATGTTCACAGTACAATAGGACAAAATCTTTTGAATCTGCTTTCTCTCATATGTTTGTAAAGTGTATGATATCCACAAAAACAGACTTTCAATCAATTATAAATAAATTTTCTGTAATGAAATGCTCCAAATTTCCCAGTCGGGAAACTTAAATGTTGGAGGAAAATTCTTAATTCTTCAAATTTGTATGAATTTGTACATAATCTACATGGGAACTTGCCCTCATAGCCCCTTAAACAGGTTCTCACTGAACTCCTTAACATTGGGTTTGGTTTACTTGAACAAGAAGATGGCTCATAGTGTTGGTTGAAACTGCAAAGATATCAGGTAGTTTCATCAAAAAATGAGATGAAGAAAATGAGCAGAAAAATGTCTTTTCCAGTTTAGCTGTCATTTGATTAGACCTAAAAAGCCTCATTCTAGCCCACATAACTAGTTGAAATTCTTAAGAAACCACTAATTGAATAAACTACTTATGAGCTATTTTTATTACCTACTTAATTGCCCATGATGTGAAAGCATATAGTTAAATCCATGAATCAGATCTGTGATTAAACACAATTACTTTCTATTGTTTGGAAACAAAAAAGACATTTTTTTATGACTTATTTATTTGCCCATTTTCCATTTGTGTAAATAGCTGAATGCCCCTAGGCATTTCCTATTTCTCAAATGTCTGCCTCAAGGTATACCATCCAGGATCCTATAGTGTCACACACATAATGATTTTAGATAAGTGTTAGGTATTTACAAGTAAATAGAAGCAAATCCAACTAGAAAAATACAATAAAGAATTTTTATTCAGTATGTCTAAGGAATTTTTCATATAGTTCACAAATGAAATGCTTGAACTCCTTGTTAATACATTTATAATAGAACCAAAAATTTAACATTTCAAAGATCAGAAGAAATATGTTCCAGAAAAAAAAAATCAGAACTATTTTCTGTAGGTGTTTTTCAGTACGCTAAAGAGATTCTTTTTTCATATTTTGAACAATAAAGATTTGCAGAAACAAACTCAATAGCTGCTTTTTTTTTTAATTAGTTAATAGAATTTCTCAAGCATAATCATTCTATACATTAACAACTGTAGAGAATAGAATAGATTTCACATTTAATCAGAGAATTTTGAAAGTTTTTTTTTCATATATTTAATGTAAATTCTTTGATTCTTTGAATAATTCTTTGAATAATTTACTTTAAAGATTAATTCATCAACTTATCAAAAATTGTATTTATTCTGAAATTTTTTAAAATTCCATTCCACTTTTATTTTGTGTAATCATAACTTGATTTACCATCCAGTATTGTTGATATTACATTTTCTAACATTTCTAAGATAATTGTGATTTTTTTTTTTTTAGTGACTGAAAATTACGAAGTCTCAGAAACAGTATTTCGTGGTTTGACAAAAAACAAAGGAATTTATTATACTCAAAGTCGAACTTTTTTGATGTGTGACCGTTGGACAGGAAAACCAAACATGATTTTAGCAGTCAATGATATAATCAGGTAATACAACCTCAAGAACTGATTCAGCATAGAGTGATACCAAAAGTCTGTTTTATATGTTTGTAGATAATATTGTTTTGTTTATTTTTGACAATATGACTTATACTGGTTACATAACCTGAGACTACAGAGTAATGAGAAATTTCATTGTCATGGTAGCACAAAGTACTGCTAGATAAGGAACATGTCTAATGTTATCATGACAATAGAATAACTAGTCAACTAGTCTAGGAGAAGGAAAACTCTGAATTCAAACCTGTTAAACTCCGCTTAAAAATTGACCTTGTGTCATATCCTGCCCGAACGGAGGGGTTGGTAAATAGTATCATGACAACAGAATTTCTCATCAGTCGATAACACTTCTAAGAAATGAGAAATTTTGATGTCACAATGAGTGATGTTTGGGTTTTTATACATAGCAAAAAGTATCAAACAATATAAAAAAAAGATAAAACTAAAGATTAATATTGATAAAATACAAAAAACACCTTTTTTATATTTATTTGTTTTTGTTTTAATAACAATCTGTGGTCCAAGCTTTATCAATTTGGAGTTGTATATGTTGAAATAATTATGATTTTATTATTTAATTTAATATCTTTTACATAGTCTGCAACCCTGGGTTTCATGAAGTTTTTGCAAAACAACAATCATCAGGCAGTTAAGAAGATGGAAGATGGATTAAATATATATATATATATATATATATATATATATATATATATATATATATATATATATATATAATATATTTATTCATTATTATTATATAATAGCTCTAATCTAGATTTTGAGCACTCTCCATATTATATAGCACTTGGTTCGACACATACCCACAAAGTGATTTAGTGACAGCCAACACTCTTATAATATATATATATATATATATATATATATATATATATATATATGTATGTATATATATATATATATATACTGAGTTGGAGGAACAGATACAATACTCATATTTGAGTTTAATCCTATGTAGGAGTATACAAGTCTTATGCTTTAATTATAGACAGAAATGCCAATGCATATGTAAACAATCTTATGATTTTGATAGGAATTATCCAAATTAAAATATAAACCACTAATTTTTTAAAACAGAAAAATGTAATTATCATTATTAAAGTACTCTAAGTTAGAACAAATTAAAAAAAAACTTAATTAATCCACAAGTTGTTCAGATTATTGTTCCAACAATTTTCATTTTTATCACTATGACTTGGCCAATATACTCTTCTGCTTTCCTCAAATATATAATTTGTCTGGTAAGAAGCAGCTTCTAGTTTTATCTCTCTGTGTAATAGATTCTTGCAGATAGAATCAATGTATGAATGCCATTGATATGGAAAATATGGCAGAAGGCCTACAAATATTGAAGAAAGAGGAAAGATGAGGATCATTACATTATACATACCAATTTAGTTAGTCATATTCACCGATCCAGTTACAAATTATTTTCCTTTTTACTACAATATTTATATCAAATACCACTACTACAACACAATTATAGCACAGTTTCTTGATAAAAATCCAACTGAAATATCTCCATGAAGTGTGTGTGTGTGTGTGTGTGTGTGTGTGTGTGTGTGTGTGTGTGTGTGTGTGTGTGTGTGTGTGTGTGTGTGTGTGTGTGTGTGTGTGTGCTGAATAGGAAGAATGAAATAATTCAATGGTTGGTCAATAAAACTCCATAGGTTAAAAAAATTCAGTAAGATCCTAACTAACAATCTCATTATATGAAGTTTTTCATTTGTTTTTGTTTTTATTTTTTACTTACAATTAAATCATTTCCATTTGTTTTCTTAGTGAGAAGACATTCATAAATAAGGAAGATGTCAATCTAGATATTTCAGCCTTCATCAGTGACAAGAATTTCATCAGTGACAAATAGAAATATTGCTTCTAGATCAGGCTATGGTAACTGCTAATGACAGCAGTTATATCATTGATAAATCAAATTTAATTTAATTACACCTTTATCTGCTGATAAATTACACTTGGAAATACAATACAACTTTGCAAATGCATCCACAAAAAATATAAATTTCCATATCTTCAATCATCTCATTAAAGTTTTCTCTATTTCATATTTCAAATCTTTTAATTCATTTTCTCTCAGGCTTTGTAGGTTTTTCCTTACAGAGAAAAGTATGTAAGTAATGAAGGAAGTATGATTATGTGGTGAAGTAGAAAAAATTTTGTTAGCATTATACAATTCATTTTGAGCCATGTTTTATTGGCCAAAATATATTTTGTCAAAATTAAGATTATCTTAAAGTTTAATTGTATAAATTTTGAATTTAGAATCTGTAGAACAATAAGGGATACTGAATCAAATTTCATTCTTTGTTTTCTTGCTGATATAGTTTTATGCATGATGAAATTAACTTATTTCCTTCTGATTTACAGCAATATTTTTTCAGAAAAAAGAAATATATATAAATAATTAATCACCCGAAAAAGAAATATATGTAAATGATTTGGTGCCCATGGTGTAATGGTTATCGTCGTAGGAAATGGATAAGGCGACACGAGTTCAAATCTTGAATAAGACTGATTGCATTTCACATAGCACTAATACCCTTGGGAATGGTATGAATCCAAATATTCTCCCTCCAGCTATGGGTAAATAGTAGGGCAGACTGTGTTCTTCAGTCTTGGTGAGGCAACAAGTCTAGGAGAAGGAAAACTCTGAATTCAAACCTGTTAAACTCCACTTGTGTCATATCCTGCCTGAGCAGAGGGGTTGGGTAAATATGATAGATGGTCAAATAATTTGATATGAAGCTACCAAATTTAATATATATACTTATTGGGCCTAAGAAAATATAAAAAATCTTTTTGTTCCTCATTAGGGAAAGGATGTCTATCATCAAGAGGGGATCTAACAATAAATAGCAGGAAACCATGTTGCGGTAAAAATTAACTAATTATGCATAATCTTTTTCAACTTGACAAACTATTCTTCTTATAAAAATAATCATTCACATCTCTAATTAGGTTCATTACGTTTATTCACACAACTAATTAGGTTTGTATAAAGTCCTTCAAACTGAAGATGTAAAATATTGTATAGTTTAGATAGAAATCTAGACAGAAAAAATGTTCTAATTAATAAATATCTTAACTGTCATTTGCTAATACTTCTTTAAAATATTTCTCTACAAAACTATGTGAAATTAACTTCACATGATATAAAAAAATATTAATAATAAATGTCTTTTTTAGGGATTTATCTGTTTTAGTAACAATTATTGTCAGTTCAGTGTAAATTTTAATTCCAAACAAAAATTGTAAAATAGACATTTTTCAGAAAAATTAAATAAAAAGTGTCTTTAAGATAAACCTTGATCTCTTACCAAGAATAGATAAGTACTTCAGTAAGGAAATTCTATTCGATTTATATACTTGCTGTATGGAAACACTTAAAAAGTAATCTCAAAACCAGAATATCTAAGATTTTTATACATGCTAAGTGTTTTATCATAAATTTTGTAACTTTTACAACACTTACATTTTTCATTGTTAGCTTCACTTGGCCAACTCTTTGAAGTGAGTTTATAAATTAAAAATTGCTTTTGAACGCTTAAAAAGAGAAAAATTCTAGAGAATTTTTTAAACAAATGTATTTTTTTATTAATTATCAAGATCTTAGAAATACAATACAAAAGGAGAGGTGAAAAAATGTTTTATTTCCAGCATTAATTTCTATTTATTTAAAATCCATACACCAAACCAAAATATTACCCTTATTATATGCTATCAGTAATTTGTCTATCATTATGCCGACATTTTCAGCGGTTTACAGATATGTTAATCTGAAGATTATTCTCAAATTGTATTCTGGCACAACAGTTGATACAGATTAGTGCAGCAAATATTTTTTAAATATTACAAAAATAAATCTTTTCTTCCCAAGCATTTACTGCAATTCTTCTTTGAAAAAATCTTTTATATTTGACTCTGATGCTTAAATTCAATTAAAACTTTTCCCATTATAAAAAATCCACAACTTAATAGCAGATTAAAAAGAAAGATTATAATGTTATCAGGATTTTTTTTTCTTCTGATACATAATCAGAAGAAACAATTCACATGATTTTCAAATTAAAAACTGTATAAGGTATTAGAATATCATATACTGAACAAAGAAAAGTTTAGCAATCTAGATAATTTTCTTTCTATTTTCCTTTTTCCATATAATTTCTTTAACATTATTTGTTATTTGAACTTTTAAGTTGTAATTTTTTTTCTAATTTCAGCTCTTGCAAAGGGATGTCAGTGCTTTACAAACAGTTGTATAAATATGAATAAAAGCCAACAAGAACCAGAAATGATGTGAACAGACTCAACGATAAAGTTTTATTTTTAAAAAATGACCCCTAAAACAGATCAGTTATTTGATATAAAATTACTGTAATGTGTGATCAATTTTTAAATGATTTTCTTTAACCAAATTTTCCCAGTGGCCATCAAGGTAAATAAGCACAAAAATTAATTTCTTAGATTGTATTGTACAATACAAAATATTTCATCTTACACATATTTTTTTCAATTTTTGACTTGATGAAAGGTTTAAAATACATTCTTCACTTTCAATTATAAGCAATTTATAAAATAGCTGCAATATCATAACATTTCAGCAATAAAAATAATAAAAATCTATTCAAAGATCTTGAAAATAGTCCATTTAATAATTTATCAACACAAGTAAATGTTTTTATAAATATGTAAATGGATGGATTTAAATTTGCATGAAAAGAAACAACATTAAGTTTAAATTTTCACAAAGTTTGTATGCTAAATTATACTCAAATAAATGCAGTAGCCTCTTTTTAACGTTAAATCTCCTCCAATTTATAATTTATGTCCTAATTATTTGCAAATGCTAATTATCACAAAAACAGATCTTTAAAAAATAACAAAAATAATAATTATGATTATTATTACTACTATTACTGCGGCAGCACAAAAAAAGTGAAGAGACATCAAGGGAAACAACTTGCTGATTAACAGTCAATAAACATGCACTTATCTCTCTTAGACAATTTTTTTTTTATTTGTGATCAATTTCTAGTTCATTAAAATTACTCGGAAACTACTGGCCCAGTTGGACAGGAAATTGTTTTATTATCCAAGTTAGATACTTTTAACATTATTACATGAACAGAACTTCTTTACAATGTACTGTTTTTTGATGTGTTATTATAATTAACATACATACAGAAATCAGATCATTATATGTATTTACTAACCCATCCACACAAGCAAGATGTGACACAAGGTTAGTTTTTTTAAACAGAATTTTAGAGGTCTGAATTCAAACTTTTCCTTCCAATAAGATCATTATAGCACTAATCAAAAAGACTACTCTTCAAATTAAGCATATACAAAATGCATTCTGCAATTGAAGATCTTTATATATTATTATAACAAAAAATCAGTGGTAGGGGGTGCATAAGCAAAATTAGGAATATTCTAGTATAATATTAAATGACTGTTATAAAACAAGATTAATTCTAATTTCAAAAAATAAACAACAAAATATGAAGATAGACACAAAACAGTAAATTTACTCAATATGGCCACAATTTTTTCAAGTATTGTATCAAGACACCTTCAAAATGATTTGCATGCCTTCAAAATAAATTCTTTTGATATTTTATTCCATTCCTCCTCAATCGCAGTCTTAAGCAAACCAATATTTGGATAGGAAGTTGTATTTGTTTTGTTTTCTAAAATGACCCATCAAGGGTTTATGGTCTGGCCTGAAATCTTGTTAAATTGCTGTCCATCTCCATTTTCTCGTGGACTTTCAATTCATTAGTGTGCTTTCTTATTGATGTTGTGGGATCCTTCTTAATTACCATAACGAGCAGTTAAAAACCCTTCTTTTCGTTTTTTTTTCAATCCTCCACTCCCCCTTTCCTTAAAAAGCTTCTTTTCTATAAAAAAATTTTCTTTCCTTTGTATATGGTAAGCAAAGAAACTCCAATTATTTCACTACTGTTCTTCTTGGGGAATGGCTTTGGCATTAAATAACCTACAAAGGTTGATATGCCATTAAACAAAGAAACCAATTATTTAAGAAATTTTTTTTGGTTTGGTTTTGGCATTAAGTAAATCATAGATTCTTTGTTGTTTCTTTACTTGCTCACTCATATTGGGCTGAATTTTAATTTTAAAAAAGTGCTTGAATGATATGGCAAATCATGAAAATTTAGATTTATCAGATTTTTCAAAAATTAGGACTAAAAAGATCTTTTAAAAATTATTCCATATTTTTATCTTTATGAAATGAATATTATCATGAATTAATTATTTTCTTTTATATCTATCTTGCTTGAACACAATTCATATTCAATTTCTTTTATATGAAAGAAATATGTTAATATATCGACACATGAAAGCAAGGAAATTTGTAATTCATGTCTGTAAAAAAAATTTGCCAAAAAAATAATGAAAACATTCTGGACAAACCTAAGAAACCAAAACTTTTGATCCATTAAATATTACAATACAGAAAATTTGTTTGATATGAAATTATTCATGGAGGTGCCCGTGGTGTAATGTTTATCGTTGTAGGAAATGGACACTGTGACTCGAGTTCAAATCCTGCATGAGACTGATTGTATTTCACATAGCACTAATACCCTTGGGAAAGGTATGAATCTAATTATTCTCCCTCCAGCTATGGGTAAATAGTTGGACAGACTTGGCAAGGCAACTAGTCTAGGAGAAGGAATACTCTAAATTCAAACCTGTTAAACTCCGCTTAAAAATTGACCTAGTGTCATATCCTGCCCGAGCGGAGGGATTGGTAAATATGATATGAAATTATATACCTTATGAGACACATGTTATACAATCCTCATGTATGGTTGTATATTTACCTGTCTGGTCAGACTCATAGTATAATCTAAAAATTATAATAGACCAGGAGGAATGGACCCCCACATATGGCCGAGCAAAAGCAGGACAGCCAGCTCGAACATACATGCAGCAGCTCTGTGAGAATATGGGATGTAGCCCTGAAGACCTGCCAGAGCCGATGAATGATAGCGAGAAATGGCAAGAGAGGGTCAGGGATATCCATGCTGGTGACACAACATGATGATGATGATGGTAATAGATCAATCCATTATAACTTTTATGAAGAAGTATGAATAAATAAAACAGTGTATAGCAATAAATAATTAACCAAAGTTGCATCAGAGAAACCCTGACTATTTGAAAAATGAGTTTGTGAAAGAGAGAATGAAAGTATAAATGACTAAAAGAAAAAGTCATTGAGTTAGTGAGTAAAAGAAAATATAATTCAGAAAATGTGTAAGTGGTTTAAATTACATGAGATTTTTAATAGTAAGATAATTAAAAAGATACAGCATAGTGATAAAATTATACAAAAGGGAAGAGAAAAGAGGTACTTAGAGTTTTAAATTAATCTTTGGTGAAAGAGAGAAGAAAGAAATAAGAAAATAGAAAGGCGAGAAAGAAAAAAGGAAATAATAAAAAGAAAGAAATTTTTCAATTAACCGGAAAGACTTGATTATTTACCAGATTATCATCTTTTTTTTTATTTTCATCCATCTATAACAGAAGTGGATAAACGTTTTAGTTGGAGGGCCACATCATTGGGTTATGAATTATCAAAGAGACACATCTTTTAAATCAAAAGAATTTAGTCACGATTCAAGTGCAAGTGTTTATTTTTTATTTTTTGGGGAGGCTCACACAGACCACACAGAACAGTGCAAAGGGATGAATGTGGGCCAGTTTGCCCACCCCTGATCAATATAATGATATCTAATTTATTTTCTGAAATTATCCTCTTTATAGATTAAAACATATCCATTAATCTTTTTTATAGGTAATAACTATAAACAACAATTTACATTCAAACTAGAAGCAAAGAATGGAAGTTTGTTAGTTTCACATACATACCTACAAATATGAATATGTGGGAGAGCTGGTATTATAGGAGGTGTAATTAAAAAGTATTGAGACTGAATCGTGAATTTATTTTTATTCTAGAATTTAAATGAATATTGTGTGTGCAGTTGAGCAGCTTTTATAATAAAGTGATAATATCTAAATAAAATCTAAATGCATCAATGTCAATTCTCAACACTTTTTGATAAGTGGATTTTCATAATGAAACACTGGGGACATGTTGGAAGAAGCAAATGAAACCTTTAAAATGTTACATCTATTGGCTGAGTGAAATCATTCAAATTTGAGAAAAGAAAAAATTCAATTCTGACAGGGAGCCTATTTTTATACACTTCTTTTATAGGCATGTTAAGTTAACCTTCCCTTGAGAGATTAGGGGCCATGTCTCAAGTCAACACCATTAAAATTAACATTGGTCTAGGAGCAAGGCTACTAAGATATTCAGGTCAGCAATGAATTATTTTGAAAATGAACAATCCTTCAACAGTAATGAATACATTTGCTTATGCTAATTCTTGAAAAAACACAATGTAAAATGGTCTATTTTTCAGCCAAAATCCTAAATGCATTACCAATCGGCAGATAAAGAGACTTTGGGCTATACTCAATAAATTAACCGTATATGGCATCTTCTCCTGCACTCATACTGTTTTTGGGGGGGGCTTTTTATTTTATTTCTCTGTCCCCAACAATATTGAAGGTAACCACAAGTTCAGTTATCTTGTTGGTCATTTTTAAAGGGAAAAATTGAGTTTTGTGAGCAAAGATGTTGAAGTATCATTTGTTATCAATAAAGAAGCAATCCTCATGGATCTTTGGAAAAACACAAGAGTCGGTTAGTGCCACTAAAACTATCCAAGAGTAGCAGATATCATTCCAAGGACAGTGATGGAAAGCAGATTTGTCTTATGTGAACAGAAACTTTACTTTTTTTTATAAAGAAATTGTTAGGGGGTGTATTTATTTTTGTATTATTTTGTATTTTTTGTCAAGAAAAAATTTCACGTTTACATTAAAACCTTTTGATAGTATGATCCATTATGGTGTATCTCTAAATTGAATTTAAATACATTGTATTTATTTTCAACTTTTCTCATTGAATTGATCACCTATATAGTATGGTATGATCTATTATTGTTTATAATTAGGTGACTATAAAATTTGTATTTTATGAGAATACTACTTTATGAAAATTGATATATAGTAGCTTGAGAGCCCATATCGTAAATTTGGGGAGGAGGGGGCATCAGAAACTGGCACTGGCCCTGTTGATAACAACAAAGATTTTGACAATAAAATTTTATTTTTTCATGTATGCTTTGTGCTTTTATTTCTTAGCTGTCTGATTGTTTTAAATGTGTAATTATTATGAAATAAATTGAGTTAATATTTAAACACAGTCTTTAAAAGTCTATTGCAAAAAAAAAGTATTGAATAAAAGACAAAATTAAGTAAATTTTTAGTATTAAATTTATGAAAAACTAGCAAAAGAATCTGGTGTTATTTAAAACAAAATAATGAATTCAATAATTGAATAAATTCATCATTAAACAAAACAAATTGAGTAACAAAGATTATCTGATTATGAACTTGTTTTAATAGATATTTCCTTCTCTCTGGGATAATCTTTTCATTAAAAAAATTACATTCTAATATATTTGATGATAATAGTTTCAAGGTTTAGTAAGGGATAAAATGTTTGGCATGCCACTGCATTCAATAAATATCTACATTTTGAGTAATTATGTTCTGGATCAAAGTTATATTCTTTAACATCAACTTTTAATTGAAAAATTTAAGAAATAATAACTTAGTAAAATTAAGGCAAATAATGTGTATCAAAGTTAAAACAATAATGATGATAAAAAAGTCAGGGAATAAAACTTTTGATTATCAAAACTTAATTACTACAAACCTAAAAATATAAGGAACTTGTTTGGGATAATCAGATAATTAACAATTATATTTGTTACTAGGAATTTATCATTGATTAACTGAGAAAATGTACTTTTTTCTAAAGTATTTTTATATTTTGTTGATGAGCATTTTTATAAAAGAAATCACTTTCTGATTGATTTACACAAATAAATTTTCTGTTTTTTGATCAAAAGGAAATAATAATTAGTTTCTAGATAAAGTCATTTATTAGCTATATATATATATATATATATATATATATATATATATATATTACCATGACTAGTTAATTCGGCATCGCTTATATGTGACATGAACCAGTGACCCAGTGGTAGAGTTTCGGCTTCTGCATACTGTGGTTGTTGGTTCAATCTGTAGAGGCAAATAGAGCATGCTTTCGTACTTTGGTTCAGAGCGAGGCTCCGAAAAGGAACCAATGGGAGACTTGAGGCCGTAAGGCCGCCGGTTTCAGCTGGGCCACTTTCGGATGGGTGAACTGCATTATTGACTCCTTTGGCTCCTTTGTATAGCACTGGACTTTGCAGTCCAGTTTAAGCTATAACCAGGCATACGTGCCTGAATGCAAACTAGCTTGGCTCATCAAGCCCACATTGCACTAAGTGGATCGATGAGCAACATGGACCAGCAGGGTTTGAGCCTCGGCTCGTGCCTGACCTTTCCCTCTCCAAATCCTCACTTTAATCGACCTTCAGGTCATTGACCTTGAGTCAAGCCCTGTGTGGTAGGAGGCAGAGGCAAATAGAGCATGTCTCTCCATTGTTTGGGTCAAATTTTGGCCGGCCGTGTTGCATGCTGCACAGTTCTGGTCAGGTGTGCCTTATCACTTGACATACCTCTGGTCTTAGGAGGCCATCCCCCCAAGCTTAAACCCTCCTCCGAAGGATTAAGTTTATTGCCTGGCGCCCCACAAAGAGGAATCCCAACGGGGCCCAAAGCATTTTTGGGACTGCCAGATGCGTCTGGGCTACGGCCCTGCAACCGGACCCACCTAAAACGGCTTTGTGCCACACTCGTACACTGGTGGGGCATATGACAAATAACAGCACACTCTAGCAGTGGAGCTCAGAGGGCTCTCACGATTCTTCGGAGCGAGGCCCTTCAAGGCGCAATCCTACATCTCGTGGTTGCATTCGCCTTACATCACATAGATATGTGATAAAGGTACTTTTAAGGACCACTAGAGGTCTCCTTTAGCAGGTTGGAGTATCTCTAATGAACACGTCAAAGCAGATGGCCAGGAAGCAAACACGATGAGGACTCTAAGATCACCTGGTCTTAACCAGCTCGGTCGATTCCGCTGTCCATTCATTCACTTGGCTGTGCAGTTCTAAGGCATGGGTTAGCCTTAGCTATCGGTCTCCTATCTGTGCAGCACTAAGATACTGCAAATCTTAGCCATGGCCTCCCAGTCTGTTTGCTTGATAGTGCAGAGCTATGGCATGGATTAAGCCTTAGCTACCACTCCCGATACATCCACACAGCTAGGGCACGGCAAAGCCTTAACCTCACTTACCGATACGTCTACACAGCTAGGGTTCAGCAAAGCCTTTGCCTCACTTACCGATTTGTTCTCACAGCTAAGGCACGGCAAAGCTTTAGCTTCTCTTACCGATTCGCTTGCTCAACTTCGCATGTGCTAAGGCATGGCAAACCTTAGCCACGCTTACCCTGTCCATTCACTTGGTTTGCAGTTCTAAGACATGGTTGAGTCTTAGTCACCACACTCGCTCGACTCTATGCGACCAAGCTACCAATACCAACTTCGACCATGACATGCTACAGTCTAGCAAAATCCAGTTAACGTATGACTCACTGTACAGACTACAGACCACATCGATGACATGCTCCAGCAATGCAGCATCAGTCCACGTACGACTCGCTGTACAGACTACTGACACCAAGGACATGCTCCAGCAATGCAGTATCTAGTCCACATACGACTCACTGTACGGACTGCCGACCGAATCGACGACATGCTCCAGCATTGCAGGATCTAGTCCACGTACAACTCACTGTATGGGCTAGCAACCACATCAACACCCCCGCACCGGTTAATCCAATGTACTTCAAAAACCGGGACATCGATCTACCAACTTCGACAACATCAGCTCCTCGCATCAATCATCTAGCTGCCCCTCTACGACTCCAACCAACATCAGCTACTCACATCGAACATCTAGCTGCCTCCCTATGACTTCGACCACACTAGCTACCAACATCAACCATCTAGCTGACGACACCAACAACTATCCACGAACTTACATACGTCCTTGTAAACTCAACAAATAAATCATCTTTGTAATACTGTTATATTGCCTTTGTCCCCTTCATTGTTCTTTTGACTGTCATTACTCGAATGCTTAACTCTAAAACAATTTGCGGGGTCAATGTGCTTATCGGCTCTGCAACAAATTTATCTATGAAGTCTTTTTCTTTTATTTGAAGTAATGTGTAATCGTTAGATATATGGGCATAACTTTAAATCCACATTGACTACATAGGTGTTTTGATACATTTAATTTTCTATTTTCTCAAATATTGCTTTTACAAAGTGATATTCTGGTATTGAGGGTCTGCGTTGATCCTATGTATATTTCTTTACATTTATAGCATTCGATTATGTAAATTGCGTTTTTTTGAGTTTGCAGCTTAATTTTTTATTTATTCTGAATTTTGTTTCCGGGTTTTTAAAGGTATATAATTTTTCTTCTATAATTATATCACATATCTCACATCTTTTTTTTCTTGCATTTGGTAATACCTTGTGTTGTGTTTTCCCCAAATGTAAAAGAAATGAGTATTCTTTTTAGATTTTTGGGTTATCTCTGGCTTTTAATGATTTTTGTTGTGTCTAGTATTTCTTTGATTTTGTCATTGTTTTTAAGTTCTAGATTTTTTATTATTTCTGTGAATAGCTCTGAGTTGTTTTTATTGTAGGTTCCAATGTATGCAAGGGTTTTTTCATTGTGCTTTTTCGAGTTCTGTTGTTCTTTTTGTGGTACTTTTTCTGCTAATTCGAATCCCTTATTTATTTGTGTTGTTGGGTATCCTCTCTGGTGTAGGGTTGTGTGTAGTTCTTTAAGTTTTTCTGAGGTTTTTTATCCATGATTATGGTGTATTCTACATGTTAGAGTGTAAGGGATGGATTTTATAAAGTTTTTGGGGTGGTGGATATTGGAGAGGAGGTATTGTTGGGAGTCAGTAGGTTTGTGGTAGATATCAATGATTTGGCCATTTATGTTTTTTATGAGGATGTATAAAAATGGTAGTTCTTTTGAGCTGTGTTCCATAGTAAATTTTATTTTGGGGTGTAGGTTTTTGAGTAGGTTGTTTAATTCGTTAATATCTCCCAATGGGCATTTCCAGAATATGAAACAATAATCTTAATTATCTTTTCCATGACTGAATAAATTCTCCTTTTATGTTGTTGCTGTATTTTTTTACCAATTATTTCATATAGATTTTCTTCTAACTATGCTAGTGTTAGGGTTGTGTATGTTGGCGCCATTTTAGTACCCCTTTAACACACACGCACACACAGAGAAGAAAAAGTAATTGTAAGTGGAATCTAAAACCACTTTAACACACACACATACACACTACTATCCAGGGTAAAACACCAAAAACTTAAAAATATCAAATATTAAAGACCAATTAGGGGTAAAACTGACTAAAGTTGACACACTCTTTGGAAAGTACGAGTTTCTATATTCATCATCATCATCATCATATCGCGCTGGTAGCACGGATATCTCAGACCCTCTCTCGCCACTCCTCCCTATCGTTCATCGCCCTAGGTAGGTCTTCAGGATAACATCCCATATCCTCACATAGCTGCTGAATGTATGTTCATGCTGGTCGTCCTACTTTTGCACGGCCATGTGTGGGGGTCCATAAGAGTATATCACTTATGAGTTCGTCCCTGCTTCTCCAGCAGTGTCCTGCATGTCTGGTTCGTCTAACTTGAATAGTTTTCGTGATAGGGGGCAGGTGGCCGTACAGTTGGTGTCTTGTGGGGTGTTGCCGCCAGGTCTTGTTTAAGATTGCACGTAGCATTCTTGTGTAATTGCCGTCTAGCTTCTTCTCCAGCCGTTTTGTTAGCGTCCATGTAGTGCAGCCATATAGCAGTATCGATGTGACCGCTGCCTGGAAGAAACTGCGTTTCATTTTATCGGTTAGGTCTGATTTCCATATAATCGATAGCCTATTGATAGCTGTCCATGCTTTCGCTAACCTCGTTTCGATGTCCTTTTCAGTTGATTCGACGCTGCTTCCTAGGTAAGTAAACCCACACTAAACAGAACCCATTTAAACAAGAGTGAGTTCAAGTCTCATTAAGTACCCTAGTCACCTGACCTTGTGCCACATATGTTATCTGATGAAAGCAACAAGTTGGAAACATACATGTATGTAAGAACAAAATAAATAAATCTTTAAAAATACAAATCTTTTCATGGATCTGTTCCTTTTGAAACATATATACTCAGCACACAACCAGCCCCTCATATATATATGTATATATATATATATGAGGCGCTGGTTGTGTGCTGAGTAGGGGGTTGCCTCCCCATGGGAAATCCACTTAGCAGATAATTAGCCTGTCTATTTCTAGAATTTTTAGAACCTGGCCCTTTTAAATACAGACTACTGTCACGTGGTTTCCCACTGAGAGAAGAGAAATAAGGAATTTCTACTATTCCTTGTGTTTGAATTAGCAAGCCGTCAAAGAATGACCGTTAAGAGAGATAATGTAGGTCAATCCCGAAGTAACAAATCCAGGTCAGAATGGAAACCAACAGATGTTTGTACTTTGTGACTTGATGGGTAAAGAATGGGGTACAGGGACATATAGTAGCTCTAACGAATCGCCTGACGAGGGAAGGAAGAAGATAAAAGCCAAATGATTGGCTAGGACCCTAAAGTGGAAATAGCCCCCTTCTTCCGTCAGCGGAAATAGGAAATAAGAAAAATCAGTTTTGAAGATGAGGTCGTCGGGAGAAGATGCGAGTCCCATGCCAAGACTCCAGGTAAAGAAAGCGGAAAGGATCTTGGACAAGAGGAAGAAGAAGCCATACCTTCAAGCCAGAACTAAAAATAACATAAATTCTGTCAACCCATAAAAAAGGAAAATATTCTCCAAAGGAAAGTCATCGTAAAGATAAGTAAACTTTAAGACTGTTTCTCCCTATACCCAATTATATACTCTCTCTCTCTCTCTCTCTCTCTCTCTCTCTCTCTCTCTCTCTCTCTCTCTCTCAATTTGAAGAAAGACTAAAGAAGAAAGAAAAGAAAAGAAGAAAGACATTTATGTTTATGGACTATCCGTTAATAATATAGCCGACATGTTGAATATATGTATCCGCGTGTATAGTAAAAAGATTTATATATTTTAATGTTCCCACGTGTTGAAGTTGTTCATTTGTGTCGTCTACTACCAAATCGGTTCATGTTTCTTTTTCAGCTTCTATTCGCCTTATGTTATTCTCGCTTAAATTGTCCTATATGAATTCCTTTAAAGATATTACACGGGAAACCGGAGTTGTCGACTACTATAATTAATATTATTACATCTAAACCTAGAGATCCATATCTTCCATTGTTCTAGGGGTAGGAAAAACTAGTGGCCTTGGTGGGTATGTGAATAGTGTGAAATTTGGAAACCCTTTGCCAGCGGCGGTCAGTCTAGCCATAAATTAAACCCCACATAATATGCCAGTTCCTATATGCCCGAGAAATGACTCTGAACAAGGACTTATTCTACGAGGGATCAAGTGCCAGACCGCCCCGTCTTCACACGTGCAAAAAAATAAACTCCCCGTTTGGTGATAACAATATTTAAATGCACCAGTTCCCATATGCTTTTAAATGGTTGATCATCCGGGGATCTTTTTATTTTAATTTGCCGTCACACTACCTAGCAACACCACATATTTCAGATATATCGATGATATACTTATTTTCCTGCCCCAAAACATCACAATTGAAGGGATCGCAAAAAAACTAAATAATGTTGAACCCTCCATCAACTTCACCAATGAAAAGGAATCTAATAACACCATAGCCTTCCTGGAAATTCTAATTATTAAATCTCAAAACAGTTTAACCTTTAAAGTCTACTGCAAATTCACAAACAAAAACGATTGCATACATTTCTACTCCCACCACAACAACAAAATCAAAACAGGCCTTATAATAGGCTTTTACCTAAGACCACTCAGAATATGTAGCCCACAATACCTTAATGAAGAATTTGAATACATTGAACATTCCCTCAAAGCCTAAAATACCAAAAGTTTTTCATACTAAATGCTAGAAAAAAAAGCTCTTAAGATACACTCATTACATAAACCAAAGAAAATCAATCCCACTATCCCCTTCACCCATAGACCGAGCTTTCTACCCACTAACACACATAACAGTATATATATATATGTATATATAAGGTGCGGAAGCAAAATATGGAATAATTTTTTAAATGTTTTTTTTTTTTGTCCAATTAGTCAAAAATTGATAAGAACGTAATAAATCAATAATTTTCATAATTAGCTTTATCATTTAAGCACTTTTTTAAATGAAAATTTAGCTCAATATGAGTGAGTAAGAAAAGAAACAACAAAGAATTTATGACTTGCTTAACAAGCCAAAGTTTCTTTGACTACCGTTTGCAAAGCAAAGAAAAATTTTTTACAGAAAAGGAATTTTTTAAGGAAAAGAGGGAGTAGTGAATTGAACAAAAACTGAAAAGAAAGCTTTTTAACTGCTCTTGTTACGGGGATTAAGAAAGATCCCTGAACATCAATAAAAAAGCAGACTAATGAATTGAAAATTCACAAGAAAACTGTGAGGACAGCAATTAAACAAGATTTAAGCTACGAACTTAACCCCTTGATTAAGCTATATGGGACATTTTTGAAAACAAAACAAATGTAACTTTTCATCGAAATATTGGTTCCTTTAAGGCAGCGATTGAGGAGAAATGGAATAAAATGTGTGTAGAATTTATTTTGAAGGAATACAAATTGTTTCGAAGGCGTGTTGATACAATACTTAAAAAAATGGTGGCCATATTGAGTAAATTTACTGTTTTGTATCTATCTTCATATTTTGTTGTTTATTTTTTATATCAAAATTAATCTTGTTTCATTAGAGTCATTTAATATTATACTAGAATATTCCTAATTTTACTTCCGCACCCTATATATGTAAACAGGTTTATTTGAATTCTGCGGATTGTTTCTTTTTTTAAATCTTCAAATGGAGACGTTCAAGTCTTCTAACTAGTCTTCTTATTTCTGGATCAAGTTGGTAAAAAAGAACCCTATATTAGCCCAAGCGCTCTCAACCATTTCGCTGGTCATCTTCAGAGGTTGTGTTTGATCGTTTGTTGCAGTGAGTTTTATAATTATTCGGAATGCCTTTTTTTTTTTTTCTTTTTTTTTTTAATATAAATTATAAATGGGGTTGGTTCATTCTGTTAGGATGGATGGATAATTATTGAAGACGTTTAATATGTTTATACTTGTGGTGAATGCTATTTTATTTATAGTGTTTTTTTATTTTATTTTTATAGTGCTTTGGGGATTTGTAAACGGTTTTTATTTTATTCTTTTATATGATTTTTGTATTGTTAATTAGGATCTTTCTTATGTCTGGAGATTTGAGTTTGTCAGTGTCTTTATGTTTTGTCATTATATGCTGTTTTATGGTACTATTTACCAACCCCTCCGCTCGGGCAGGATATGACACAAGGTCAATTTTTAAGCAGAGTTTAACAGGTTTGAATTCAGAGTTTTCCTTCTCCTAGACTAGTTGCCTCACCAAGGCTGAAGAACCTAGTCTGTCCTACTATTTACCCATTGCTGGAGGGAGAATAATTGGATTCATACTTTCCCCAAGGGTATTAGTGCTCTGTGAAATGCAATCAGTCTCGTCCAGGATTTGAACTCGAGTCGCCGTGTTCATTTCCTACGACGATAACAACTTGTGGGGATTTAGGAATTAACAGTAAAACTCCCAACCGGATATTGACTCGTCGGCTGCCAGATACAAAATGTATAAACGCGTCGCCACGCATAAGGCTCCACGCATCCATCCGGTTAAAATCAGAAAAAAGAAAAATAATAAAAGGTAAAGTAGCCAATGGGAAGCGGTCGCGCCAAAATTAGAAGGATTTTGAAGTGGCGAATTTGGAGCCGGTGAAGAGAGATAAATACTCAGGTTTTCTGTAAACCAGTCTTCTTCTAGCTCTTTTTCGGGTAGTGACGTCGAACCGACAACACCGATTTTGCCGTCTGGTGTTTTTGGGCGCCACGCTGCGTCTTGGGACGTAGCGTTGGTTAGTCCATTCACCAAGTAAATAAAGGAAAGTATGGAAGAAATGTTTTCGTCTCTTATCTGTTTCTATCTTTTCTTTTTGTATATTTCTTTTGGACTTTCTTTGGGCAAGGCATTGCGCCGGCCAGTCAACGTGGGGTAAAATAATATAACCAAAATATGGAGTCAGATATCTTACGGCAACACAGCCTTGCCCTTAGCCACTGACTACCTAAAAACCTTTAAACTCCACAGACTACACCACGGGCACCTCCTATGCTGTTTTATGGTACTTATGTCGGAAAGGTGGTTGGTAAGACGATGAGAGAACATGGTTGATGTATGGCCAATATGTTATGTTATTTTCCGAGAAACATTCTTAAAATGGACATGTAAATTTATATACTACATTAGTTTGAACTGGGGGGGTTGGGGGGAGTTTGTGTTATTCTTAAAGATAGGTTGGATGTTTTTAATTTAGTGTAATACATAATGAGTTTTATCAGTTTTTGAGGTTCGGAGGTTTTAATGCGTCTGTAGCAGAAAGAATTGCAAACCGTTATTTAGTGCGGGAATTGTTTTGCTATTGGAATTTTGAAATGATACATTTCATCCAATTAGAACGACCCATGCCATTCTGCCCGAGCTCACCTCACCGGGCACCATAAAAGGTAGCACTAAACATGTGCGATCTCTCTTTTCCTTTCTCATTCCTCTTGGTTGGCATAAGGAAAACTTCCACTCAAGCAATCATTAAACTACTAGATTGAAAGCCATCAGTATCTAGGCGTTCATTATTTGTTTCTTTTATATAGAAATAACAAGAGGCAACAGTACGATACTACGTCAACTGCCATTTATGCCAAAAATGGTAATGTCATCTGCCTTCATGTTATTCGTCTGTGTATAATTTTGGTTATTACTTGCTCGTCTACTTTATAGATTTTATGCATTTGATTCTTATAGTATAGGTTTGTAGCAGAAGGAATTTTGGTTTGGCGCATAGCTTAATTCGACGCATAATTTCACCCAATCAGGATGACTTATCCTTTTCCACCCGTATCTCCTTTCCAGGCAGCAGAAATTGGGTAAGCTGCCAAACACAGACTCTTTGGCTGAACAACGCCATCCAGTGCAGACGTCCCACTGGCCGTTCTTCAATAGCAGCAGCAGCAGCATGGACACATAAGGGAACCTATCTAATTAATGGATTCCTTACGTCTATATCTTTTAGACCAAGGAATCCCAGTTGAATATGAATTAGATACATTCAATACACCACACACAGGAACAACTGTATGTCACCCCCAAAATTGGCTATGTCGATGCGATGCCTAATTCCGCTCTCGGCACCTAACTCTCATTTCACCCCTAGGCCACTTTAATGGAGATAACACACGCCTCTCCCCAAATCCACCAGACACACAAAACTCACCGTGACTCCAAAGTTTATTTCCTCCAACGACAAACAAGACTTTCGCTAAACTACGGCGAACACAATCCCTCGCACGTCCGACGATACGCGCTGCCTTTCTCAACTCCATCGTATCTCCATTCAGTCTCTTTATTTCTTTCCTTTTCACACGAGGCTTGCAACACAAAAGCAAACTAGATATTCCATGCTGCAAATAAAAACTATTCCTAAAAATATTTCGACTATCGGCATCTTAGAACTTCTCTCCTTTACATACCATTATATACCTAACAACAATTATCGAGGGAACTTACATCGAGGAAACAACTCAACGTAAGCACACACAAACACGTTACAACTCTTCCTCGCCCAACAATAACAAATATTTTACTCTCGCCTAAAATAACCCAACGAACATTCTTCTCGCTAAAGGTTTTGTCTTTTGTATATTTCGGGGTTTTCCTCCCATCCCCATCATATAACATTTTTGTAAATAAACCATATATTGTAAATAAAATCATTCATTCCATTCGGGGTTTTTAAGTAGGTCTTTTCACGGAGCAAATGTGGTATTTTGGTGTTTGCAACATGATTGGTGATGGATGACTGTCTATATACATTGAACTGCTGAATGGGTCGGCGAATACGGCTAGCTAGGTTCCCTTCGAATATATAGAAATACATGACCCCTTCCTTTCCCTTCCCCATAAAATTTTAAGGCTTCATGTAAATTTAAGGGAATAAACCGTTAAATTAAAAAAAGATTTCGTTATTGAGTTAACGGTTCCCTTTGAAGAAAATTTCGACTGAGCACATCAGCGTAATTTGAAAAATATGAGGATCTGCGACAACAATGTGTCAGAAATGGCTGGATAACCAACGTATTTTCTATCGAGGTCGGATGCCGAAGTTTCATTACCAACTCGCCCAACGTACTCTTGACAAAACTTTCTCCATCACAAAAGAGGAAATTCATAAAAAAAAAAGATCCAAGATAAAGCTCTAACTGCATCAGCGTGGATATAGCAATCCCACAGAGTAACGTCTATCCAACAAAGTCTGGTGGTATCGTGAGTTACTGCTGGGGCGCTCTGGGTTAATGGAAATGATGCTTCAGCCTAGAAACCAAGCCTGAACCCAGAGTCATCATCTGATGAAGTCTTTGGTGGAAGCAATGCTGCGGTATAAACATCAGACATTGTATGATACCTATATCATCATCATCATCATCATCATCATGTCGCGCCGCCAGCACGGATCTTCCTGACCCTCTCTCGCAACCCCTCTCTATCATCCATTGCTCCCGGTAGGTCTTCAATCCTGTATTGGTACAGCGCTGTTGTGTATAAGTTCTAGCTGGTCGTCCTGCTTTTGCTCGTCCATGTGAAGGGGTCCACAGGAGTATGTCGCTTATGAGTTCGTCCCCACTTCTCCTGCAGTGTCCCGCATGACTGGTTCTTTTAACTTGGATAGTTTTCGTGATGGATGGTAGGTGGTCGTACAGCTGCTGCTTTGTTGGGTGCTGCCTCCAGGACTTGTTCAATATTGCTCGCAGCATTCTTATGTAATTGCCGTCAAGCTTTTTCTCCATACCTTTAGTTAGCGTCCATGTGCTACATCCATATAGCAATATCTGATAACGTTTTTTAAAAATTTAGATAATCGTAGATACCGGTTAATTTTTCAAAAACTAAAACAATCGAGTAGAATTAAATTAGAATTAAGATATGCTACTAGACTCCTAAAAAGATAGATGTTGAATTTTTTTAAATTATTAAAAATTCTTTAAAATAAATTTATAATTCAAAATTTTTAAATGAAATTCGGTACTTATGCATCTATGTTACCGCAAAAAGCCGAACTTTCCCGAGCGTTTCTGGGCCGATAACGGAAAAAATCGGAATATTCCGGAACGAAATTTAAGCAAGCAGACGATAATATAAGTCAACCAATTTGTTGACAAAACGCATGAAGACCAAGAAAAAAGAAAAAGAAAAAGGCAATTTTTAATGGAAAATGTTACCAACCTTTTCATGAGAAAAAGAATAAATCAACAGGCAATGTATGGTAATTTTAAATATGAAAAAATAGTTTGAATTTTTATTTTATCTTTTTTTTTTTTTTTTTTTTTTTGGTTGGGGGTATCATTTTTTTGTCTTTTTAAATAATTTTTTCGTATTTCTGCACTTATTGTACCGTGCAGAAGTAATAACGTGTTAATTTAGAAATCCATTCTTACCATGGGGAGGGCGGGTGTTTTGTAACTATTCTGTACTTTCACCTAACAATTTAATAATAATCCAGGTCCTGCATTTGATGTTACAACATCTCCCGGCATAACTTTTTCTCATTTTTTTTAGGTGGCAAGGATGCTCACATGACCGGCAACTTTTAATTTTACCAACAAGTTTTTTTTTCTTGGCAGAATTGGATCACCATTTCTGCACATTGTAGATTTTCGCTTAGCTGCGATAAATTCATGTTTACACTTGTTTGTAACTTAGTAAACAAATTGATTGAATTATTTTATCTTAAATTTGATTAGCTAGGCGTTTCGGCATATTCCGATTCTTTCCGGAAACGCACGGGAAAGTTCGGCTTTTTTGCGGTAACATAAATGCATAAGTACCTGAAATTCTATTAAAATCTTTGGAATCGGAAAAATGTTTTTTAATAATGAATAAAAGAGATAAATTACGATGGACAGGCGGAAGTGGAGATTCAATAGAATTACCTTCTGTGCATTGGAAGATTTTCTAAGCTAGGATATATATAAATATGGATATGTAGCAGTCACAGATCTATTTTCTCTCGCGAATCAATGCCCCTGCCAAACGATTCAGCCACACACTGACCAATCAGCGGACAGAGCGCATTGATTCCTTCTTCCTCTCAAGAACTATTTTTCAAGCCCTTTTTGGAAGTCGGCCAGCAGAACAGAGAGCACAAGGCCAGCAAAGAAGAAAGACCTCTCTCCTCTAGCCTGCCACAGGAACCCAGCATTGACGGTCTTCACTGAAGATAACTGTTGCCACACATACCCACTAAAGAAGATAACGGCGGCTACCAGCTACACACATAAAAGAACTAACTCTGCTACCTGTAACACACTAAAGAACTAAAGAACTGGCGTACTACCTGCGACACTGATACCTGATACCAAAAAAGAACCTTTTCTCACTCTGACACAAGTCTACTTCTGTCATAAAAATAAACCATTCATTGTTGTTCTTCAAAGAAGTTTTGTTATTTTATTCAGCGCTACATAAATAACTACAAATTAACTTATAGAGTATATGAACCACCCATATACTAAAGATATATGGTTTTATTTTTTTGTTTTTTTAAATATGTATCTTTAAAATCTTAAACCCATGGAACCTTATGTAAGATGAAATATATTCCTCGGGGTTCAAAAAAGAACAAATTTCTGTTCAAATCCATCTGAAGAACCTGTCAATAGACGGGTGAAATAAATTTATAATGGAATATATTTTTTTTAATTTACACTTCTGCATAGTTTGGAACGAGCAGCAGCAAGCATAGGCCTCCATGTTAATGCACACAAAACGGAATATATGTGCTATAACCAAACGGGGGACATCTCCACTCTAGAAGGAACCCCTCTTAAACTAGTAGACAAATTCACGTACCTAGGAAGCAGCGTCGAATCAACCGAAAAGGACATCGAAACGAGGTTAACGAAAGCATGGACAGCTATCGATAGGCTATCGACTATATGGAAATCAGACCTGACCGATAAAATGAAACGCAGTTTCTTCCAGGCAGCGGTCACATCGATACTGCTATATGGATGCACTACATGGACGCTAACAAAACGGCTGGAGAAGAAACTAGATGGCAATTACACAAGAATGCTGCGTGCAATCCTGAACAAGTCCTGGCAGCAACACCCCACAAGACACCAACTGTACGGCCACCTGCCCCCTATCACGAAAACTATTCAAGTTAGGCGAACCAGACATGCAGGACATTGCTGGAGAAGCAGAGATGAACTCATAAGAGATGTACTCTTATGGATCCCCACACACGGCCGCGCAAAAGCAGGACGACCTGCACGAACGTACATTCAGCAGCTATGTGAGGATACAGGTTGTTGTCCTGAAGACCTACCTAGGGCGATGAACGATAGGGAGGAGTGGCGAGAGAGGGTCAGGGATATCCGTGCTGCCAGCACGATATGATGATGATGATATTATACAAGGGTCTGCTAAAAATTCATTGACTGACCAAGATAATCTCATGAAAAATGACTACATGTGGTTTATTTTACCTGACAGTGTGGTTAGAGTGTTCGCCAATAACCCGGGAGACCTGGGTTCAATCCCAGGTCAAGTCATACCAAAGACTCAAAAAATGGTACTTGATACCTCCTTGCTTAACACTCAGCTTCATAAGGTATGGATCAAGGGTAAAGTGGAGCAATCCAGGGAAACGAGTAGCGCCCTACCCTACACCTTGGTGTAGTAGCTATCGAAAAAGGAGCTTTCGGGTTGCTCTCGACTAAGGTCGCCAACTTTACTTTTACTGCTTGTATATTATAGGTAAAAAAAGTCATCAACAGTAGATATGATATGAACTTTTCAGTTCACCCAGGTGTATATATATATATATATATTTCTTTTTTTAAGTAAATATCTTTAGCATTTACATATTTTATATTTCATAAAATCATATAAAAAAAGTATAAAAATTAAATTATCAAGATTAAAAACGTACTTCAAAATTAGTCTTCAAATTGTTAAAAAAACTAAAGTCTTTCTAAGCTGTTAAAATTTTAAATAATACTTACTTTAAAAAGTAAAGTTTAATTTGTTCATAAAATTGGACTTATGACTACTTTAAAAGTAGTTTTTAAACAGTTGATTATATATATATATATATATATATATATATATATATATATATATATATATATATATATATATATTAAAATTGTGTAAAAAATTAAATATATGGTCTGAATGTACGCTTTTCTGTGAACACCTTTTGATATACGTAATGCATTAAAATTCTCTTGTACAAATTTGTATTAAACGCGAGTTTCCTTCCTTATTAAAAAAAAATATCCTTGTATGCCTTAGTATTTGTCGCTGCCTCCCACCAGACACGACTTGACACAAGGTCAAAAGCCCGAAGGCCAATTAAAAATATCCTTGTATGCCTTTATTTTATTTATTTATTTTGTATTAATGCATGAATAAAATACGCTTGATTAAACTTTCAGATATCTTACAGAAGACAGAGAACTGATGAATCTGTCAATGCACTAATTGCAATAATTATATAAAGAAAGAATTAATAAATAAATCACAATTAACAAATAAACTTTCAGTTAACTACAAATAATAGGAATGGTTTTGAATTTCTATATCATTTTTCCTGCCGTAGTTTAGTGTGATTCTTGTCATGTGAATGTTTTGTAAGCTCATTAAACCTGCCTCGGACAGACGAGCTGTTTGTTTCCTTTGTATTCGTGTAGTAATTAAATTTTCTTGCATTAGTAACTATTCTTTCGTATTTAGAGCTAAGCTCTTGTTTATTTCTCTAACGAATCATAATTTGCTTATGGCAAGCACCAAGTACCTCGATTCAAAATTAATAAATAAAATTAACTTTTCAAAAGTTCATTATGAATCCCTTTGTAAAACAAAAAAAAAAAAAAGAAAGAAGTTTTAATGGCCCATAATCTTATGCCAAATTATGCTAATATCTTTATTGTCATGTTTACATGTTGATAATTTAAGCAATATGGTGGATAAATAAAGTTATTAAAAATTATCAATTTTCTTAAAAATATTAATTTACGTGATACAGAAAAAGTAGCTCTTTCCAATCATTAAAATATACAGCATTCCACTTCACCCCAAACATTTTATCGCGTTAAACTGAAAATTAAAGTAAATTTTTGAAAATTTTAAAGTGGATACTTATTTTCCGTAATGTTTTCATTACATTTTACATAAGACTGAACGTCATTTTTTTAACAATAAAAGGGAAGTAATTCATATTAAGTTTGTAAAGTTTGCTCTTTGGGAAAGTTCTGTCCGCGCTACTTTTGGCCCAACTATGGAGAAATACGAAAAAATTAGAGTGGTTGGCAGAGGTGCCTATGGGTATGAATTTATATTTTATTTAACAAAGATATTTTCATGTATATTTAAAATCATTTTCTATAAAAGTTAACTGTATTGCTATCTCTTTCCCCTCTTTTTTTTTTCTTTTTTGGCCTAGCAGAATGGAAAGATGGTGGATGCAGGGTCGTTGGCACTTAAAAAAAATGGCAATACTTGAAGGTTTTACCAGATTTAAAAGTTTGGAAAACCTGATGTTTATTTTGGGTAAAAACTCAGTGTCTGGAAATTGTGTTCTTGTATTTTTTTTTTTTTTTTTTTTTTTTTTTAATTAGATACTCCAGGATGTTCCTTTTTTTTTTTTTTCTTTTACTGAAAACTAATTTTTACGAAATTAATAAAGAATTTAACTGAAATATTCGCTAAAATAATTTAGTCGACTGGCAGTTTTTGTTTAATTAATCGAGAATGTCTTTTGGCTTTAATTCCAAATCGTTAAAAAAGTATGACGTATAGAAGATTGGTTAATATAAACATACCACTTTTTCGAAACTGAAATCTTGACTCCTTCACTCACAAAGTTGACAAAAAGTTGAGCCCAGAATTAATTCCGAATTCATACACAATTTTTTTTTTTTTTTTTTTTTTTTTTTTTTACTCCTAGTATTTAAAAAAAATCCACTTTGATTATTACTTGTAGACTGAAGGGTTAATTTTTTTTGGGGGGGGGGTCTAGATTTAGTAAACAGTCAAATAATATATGAATAACTATATAGGCAGAAGAAACATTTAAACCAATTGTTTTAGGGGAAAAATGCTACAAAAATAAATGTGTCTACTAAAAAAAATTGCTTTTTAAAAGATATTTTTACGCATTATTTACTCAACTAATTAAGTAGTAATTTACATTTTTTTTTTTTTTTTTTTTTGCTTAAATATGGCACAAGGCCCGTGTGAATGGGACACCCAATGAGACTCTATTGTAATAGTTTGCTACTCTATCTTGTTAATCATTATTATATCCCCCGACTTGCCCATATTCAACTGGATTAATATTTTTTTTTTTTTTTTTTTTTTTTTTTTTTTGTATTGTTACACACATACAACACAATCAATGTTTTCACTGTCACGCTTTTTACACTCGCAATTTCGGGCTTTGTATCCAGAATTGAAGATAATGAGGAAACTAAAAAAGGAAAATATTTTACTTTTTGTTAGAAAATTCGGTTAAATTCTACAAGTGCACCCATTCAAGTTCACCGGGGGAAAATTTTTCTAGTAAATTTTTTATTTATTTATTTTTTATTTGAACTTAAAATTCAGCGCAACTTTTTATTTTAATTTTCGAAGAAAAAAAAAATTATTTCACATTTCAATGCCATTTCTGGAACAGTTAGCATTGGAAAAGGCAAATAATCAGACAGACTAAATATTTCAACTTTTTTTTTTTTAAACTTTCAGAGAACACTTTTTTAATGCTTATCGGTGGAAGGGTAAATTTCGTATTTGTTTTTGTGGGCGACAGGGTATTCTTTGAAGTAGAAAATGCTTTTTTTTGGGGGGGGGTAACTATCTTTTACATAAATCACTGGAAAAATGCAATCAATCCAAGAAATAACATGAAAATAAAAATTGAATTACCTTGGATTTGGGAATCGCATAATTGGGATTTCACCATAAGCTTGTATAGATTGGAAACTCTTCCAAAATTATTTGTCAAAATTTGTGAGATGAAGCGTGATAATTTTTATCACTTAGAATATTCAAACTATTATTTTCATTTTTACTTTCACAACGTTTTGGCCGATATGTCCTTCAGCCTTCTTTAGGTGTTTCATGTCAAATTTGGGAGCCTACATAAAACCTCGAACTGGACTCTTTATTTAATCCATTGGGGAATAAATTGTTCTTATTCTGTTAACCATGACCAGGTACAAGTATTAAGCTATAATAATATTATTTGTTATTTACCTTTTACCTGGGATTAAACCTCCAACCTCCAGATGATTTTGGAGGTATCCCTGTAGTGTAATGGTTAAAATGCTGGCATGCGGAATTGTAGTTCGTGAATTTGAACTCCAGTTGCACTATTACGTTCACTTTCGGACAAATACCCTTGGGGAAAATTATGAACACCCTTATCTTCCCATCTATGGGTTAAATAGTACCACTACTGTCCTTCTAAAAAAAAAAAAAAAAAAAAGGGATGGATTTGGCATTAAATAACTTGAGAAGGTTGATATGCCATTAAATAACAAACAATCCAGATGATTTCACTCATAAGCACTTTTCAACCAAATGCCTATATCTGCTGTATAATGTGTACTTTTGAGTTTAACAAATTGTAATGTCATGTGAAATTTGTTCTTTACATTATTAATTGTGTATTGTTGAATTTTTGGAGAATGATGACCAAAGTGTTGACTTTCTGTGTTTGCATGGTGTTTTACCAACAACAGTTATCTGCCTGCATTGTGTCATATATATATATATATATATATATATATATATATAAAAGATCAGAAATTATGGCATTATAAAAAAAAAAAGTGTTGTTCCAAAATCAAAGAAAAGAATGGTGTGCAACTATACAATTTCTGACTTTAAAGGCTCTTTCAGATAGTCCATGCATTCCTTGTTAGAAGATAATTTTATTTGTAAATGATTTCCTCAGCTTTGTCTGGGATCATAGGACTATATTGGAATGCTTGGAACCTTTTTGAAAGACAACAGTAAATTGGTGTTCGTTTTGTTGCAAAGTGACCAACTTGTGGTTTCATAACCAGGATCCTATTGATGGTAAAGGGGTTGAAGTCAAAATAGATGAAATACTCAATTTTCATTGTAAATACAACAGAGATTGTTTTCTGAAACAATTATGGTTGTTTAGTGGAATTGAAAGATTAACCAAATGTAGGTTTATGATTCCATTTAATTCAACTGGTGAGAAAAGAAATAAAGCCACACTTCTTTCTCTCATAACAAAATATATTTAACCTGGTTCAGTCATCTATAGTGATACTTTGCCGACTTACAAAGATATGAGTAAGTTAGGCTATAAACACTTTGTGATTAACACTTGAAAGAATTTGTTAGTGAACAAATTCACACACAAAATTTAGTGATTTTGTTGTAAAATAATTAGTTTTTCAAAAAATAAGATATTGCAGTGAGTTTGAGGGTCTATTGAGTTTAAATCACATTAAAAAAAAAAAATTTTAAATTACTAGAAAATTTTTTCCCAGTGAACTTTAACGGACATGAGTATAGAACAATACGGAAAATTTGGTTATGTCTTCTACTGAGGAATTGTCGACAATAAAAATCTTAATAGAAATGTAATATTTACATTACATTCACCATCCATCCAGATAAGAGTAAATTTCAGGCATTTCCTTTATTTTTTTAATGTCAGTTATATTTTAGTCCAAAAAATTATATATTGGCCATTGGCTGTAAGTTGCCATTTTCTTTTTGGTTGTTGGGAGGAAAAGCCTAATGAAATATTGTGGTTGGGTAAATTGTAGCAAATTGAAAATTTATTTTTCAAATATAATGTTCAGTAAAAAATCTTAAAAAATGAAGATAACTGAAATTTACTCTTATCCAAGTGGCCAATGTAAGTATTACATTCCTATATAACTTTTTATACATTACCACAAACATCTCCTCAGCGAGATATTCTAGACAAGTAAATTCCAAAAATTCTTATTTATTTGTTACTTGTTTGTTTTTATTTTTTCTTTGTAAAATAATTACTTTTTCTTTTCCTTTGCTGTAAAAACTTCTGTGAATTAAGGACTACTTATGATCCTAAGAGGAATGTGGTGACATCATATTATTGGAATATTTTATTTTAAAACTCAAGTAAAAAAAACTTATAATTTTTTTTCATTGAACCTCATTATCAACTGGAGAAGTGAAAAAAAAACATCAAATGCATTATTTTCTTGTTAATGTCACATTTAGATCAATTCATATAGTTGTGGTAACAGCAATATATTTATACACACAGAGAAGCTTTTGAAAATAAATTGATTGGTTTAGTTTCTTTGCTTTAATGACATATCAATCTTCATGGGTTATTTGATAAGTACATCCTTTTTAGAATTACAGTAGTGGCACTATTTAACCTATAGTTGTGGTGGGGAGATATGGGAGTTTATACCCTTCTCAAGGGTGATTAATCTGTAAGTGAAAGTACGAGGATCATTAAATAAGTTTCCAGACTTTTTTTGTATGGGTACTTTTATTGATAGTACATACATGAAACTCTATTCCCCTTCGAAGTAATCTCCTCCGGCTGCAATGCACTTGATGTACTGTTCCAACAACTTCTGGAAGGCCCCATGGAAGTCCTCCTATGTGAGCGTGTCAATGACTTTCATCACAGCCTCTTTCATCTCCTCAATCATCTCATAACGACAGCCTCTAAGTTTTTCCTTGAGCTTAGAGAATAAGCAAAAGTCACAGGGAGCAAGGTCTGGACTATAGGGAGGGTGAAGAACTGTCTTGATGCCCATCTTGGTCTAATGGTCTGTGACAAGGATGGAGCTGTGGACTGGTGCACTGTCCTGGTGGAAATGCCACTGACCAGATTTGAAGAGTGCTGGCCTCTTCCAACACAATCTCTTCCTGAACTCCCTTAAAACCTCAACATAGTAACCCTAACCCTTTGGCCAATCAACTCTGGTCTATTGACTTCCTTACTCCTTCCACACCTCTCATCATCCCTCACAGACTCCTTGCCTTCCTTGAATCTCTTATGCCACTCAAAAACCGATGCTCGATTCATGCAAGATGCTCCAAAAGCAATCTGAAGCATTCCATACGTTTCTGTGGCCTTTTTTCCAAGTTTAAAACACAATTTTATTGCATATCGTTCTTCCTCACGTCCAGATTGCATTTTTGAAATTCACCAGCTGTGACAATGAGGCTTTAGTAGGGTGTATTCCAATTCCTGCTGTAGCTGTTCATTTGAAGGTGAAATCATAAAAATTGGTCAGTCATCTCATAAGATGTATAATAATAACATAGTGAATTTTTAAGAGTCTACGACAATTTTAAATGCCTGTACAAAAAAAGTCTGGAAACTTATTGAATGCACCAGGTAAAAGCACAACTAGTTTGAACTTGCTCACTACCATGTTGCAGGGCACCTCAGGTGGTGTAATGGTTAGCAAGGTAGACTAGCAAACCTGCACGAGTGAGTTCGATTCTCATTGGGTGCCCCATTCATACGGCCTTGTGCTATATCTAAGCAAAAAGCTTAGTAAATTACCACTACAATGTTGCAGTTTAGCTGTACATTTTCTTTTCTATGTTACACCTTAAGTACTATTTTGAATTCATCATTGTGGTACTTGATACCTCCTTGCTTAACACTCAGCAATATAAGGTACATATCAAGGGTAAAGTGGAGCAATCCAAGGAAAGGAGTAGCACCCTCCCCTACACCTTTGTGTAGTAACTATTGAAAAGGGAGCCTTCTGGTCACCCTCGTCTATGGTCGCTAACTTTACTTTTACTTTTGAATTCATCATTTTGATAACATTAATTGTTTGAAATTCATGTACATGTTAAATTTTAAAATATCATATCATTTTGACATTAGCACATTCACTTAGGAGTATTCTTTCAGACAAGTACTCCTTGAGGTAATGTTTGAAGTTTAAAGAACTGTGAAAATTATTTAATTTCTTTCTTCTGATTCTATTCACATTGAAAAGAAAAGGAAATACTGCAATTATGTTTTTATGTTATTTGGTTACTAACAGCAGGGATAGTCAACATTGCTGAGGGTGGATAACTTTGAACAGTTAAAATATCTACTTCAATATGTTTTTCTAACACCACAAATATTATTTACACATGAAAAAGTGTTACAGAAAAAATATTCTAATGCAAGAACCAAAAATAAACGTAAATTTTTACTATTACGCCCATCTTTCTTTAGAGGAAATTTGTTTTTCCTATAGTTTTTTTTTCTGTTTGGATGAAGCTCACTTTAAAAGCAGTTGAAAAATTTTTTAATCCACCCACCTACTCCAGCCATCAGTATAGAGATGAAGAAGTCACTGAAAACAAGTTTTGAAAGTCAAATTTATTCTTGCCCAGTCGGCTGGGGCTGTAGAATACACCGACTGCTTCTCTGCATAGGGGTAAGACCCTCCCCGCCACGAGTGTCATGGATATGACACTAAACAATCTGAGGGTGATGTTCCAGTGATGCTGGAGCTTTGGGGAGTGTGGAGTACCCCTTTATTACCATTGCTCCCAGGTCCACTCTGGCGCGGCGTGGTAGCACCTGATAGGGCCCTATCTATGGGTTAAATAGAACTAACGGCTTACTTATGCTAAACTGAATTGCTTGAAATAGAAATGTTTTTGACAATTAAACCCTACTTACATTTAAACTGCGTGCTTATGCTAAACTGAATTATTTGAAATTGAACTGTTTTTTTGACATTGAAACTGTACATACACTAAACTGAATTATTATATATAACTGCTCGAATAAACAGAATAGTTTGAAATAGAAATGTTTTTGACAAACTGTGTACTCATGTTTAACTGAATTGTTTGAAATAGAACTGCTTATTTACATAAAAATGGATTTGGCGTTAAATAACCTACAAAGGTTGATATGCCATAAAACCTAACCAGCCATCAAATTCATTCAAAAATCTAACCTTTATTCCACTTTTACTTCATTGTCATTAGTTAGTTATATACTCTGGTCACCAACATATAACACAGATTTCTAGTGGAAGACAGCAGCTGCAGGAAGTACTCAGCCTGAGATTTGAAAAAAATGAATAACTCCAAACCAGCTCATTTGATATGATTGATGTATAGGAGAAAGTCTTAGAATATCAAGATATACTTGACGAGCATAAAAAAAATTGTTAGTGATGAGAGAGGTGTAATTGTAAAATAATACTGCAATTAATGTTGTGTCCGTTAACAGGTTTTTTTGGCCCACAAAATTTGTGCTTCTCTCATCAGTGGATGCCAGTTTGAAAACATTCTGTGTTAGGAATTTACAAACCAAATTCTAGAAGAGATAAAATACATACCTTGTTTTCAGTAGCTGTAGGTATTCAATATTATATTCCAGGTAGGAGAATGAACTCAGACAAATACATGTTGCACTGTTTAACACATGAGGTGACTTTTATTTATGGTGCTATTAACTTTGCACTCTCAACAATAGCAAAAAATTTAAAAAAGGAACTCTAATTGCTTTATCTTACTGTTAGCCGGGTTCAATTGGTTGTTAGTGAGTTTTTACTTGACTAAAGTTAGATTTTAAATTCTCTTCCTTACTTGTTGTCAGACTGTTCTATTTTTTCTTGATACCAAACAGTTTTCAGAGCTTCACAAATTGAGTACCAGTAAGTCCTTTTGTCAGAACATCAATCATTTCTTTATTTTGACAGAAAAGTTGTTCAATAGTTTCCATTGCAGTTTGTTCGATGATGGAAGGAAATTTGATATTAATATGTTTTACTTGTCCTTCATACTGTGGATTCTTTACCATACATATTGTGCTATCCTCATAGATGATTGTTGGGCCATCCAAGTATTCCTTAAGATCTCATTGAAGATGTTGCATCATTACTGCCTCCTTGCCAATGCTTTTATATTCCATTTCAGCTGTAGATAATGCAACACAGATTTGCTTTTTACTTCTCTGACTGATAGCTGCTCCACTTGATTCAAACTGGTACCCTGAGTTTAATGTGCAGTCATCTCGATCATTAACCCAATCTTCATGTGAATATCCCAGTGTTGCATTGCTGGCTGGAAACAAAATCTGGCTACATCAACAACTGCATTGACAACTTGAGTTTTTGTTGACAGATACATTAGGTTTCCAATTGCTGATTGATATATTTCTTGAGTGAATAGTTTGCTGTCTTTAGTGGCTTTGGTTAACTTTGTACCAGCATCAATTGAAATTGCTTTAGTTTTTAAATTTTCCATTTGAAATCTTTTCAGAATTTCCATAGTATATATTGGTTGTTGGATTCATATCTTTCCTGATTCTAGATAAACTATTTTAATCCTCCAAGATGTAATGTAGTTTTCCTATATCCTTAATGTTGAAACTTTCCAAAATTCTTTTCCCAAATTTTTGGATAAGTGTTGAAGATTTGCTTGCCAGAATGAATATCTCTCCTCCTGAGGATAGTACTTAGATACACAGGTCATTTTCTGATTGCTTAAAATACAGCTTTTTCAGTTGATTCTCCAGTGTTTTATTCCAAAATTTTGGTTATTTTTTCAGGCCATAGATATTTCACTTTAGTTTACAGACAAGATGTTCTTTGTCATTTATTTCAAATCCATCTGGTTGCTTCATGTAAATATCTTCTTTCAGGGTCTAAATTTCTGAGATGACACGATAATTTTTATCACTTAGAGTATTCACTCATGGCACAAAGGATATTGGCGTTTGTTTGAAAGAAGACCAAAGGACGCATTATCCGAAACATTGTGACTATAAGAATGAAGATGAAGACAATAATCCAAATACGCTAAGTGATAAAAAAATCTTCTTTCAGCTCGCCATTTAGGAATGCAGAAGTTATGTCTAACTGATGTAGCCTGAGGTCATGTTTTGCTGCCAATGCAATAATAGTTTGTACTGATTTAAACCTTACAACTAGACAAAAGGTCTCATCATAGTTGGCTCCATATTTTTGAATAAATCTTTTAGCTACTAGTGTTGGTGCATATTTTCATCAGTATCATATTTTCATTTGAACACTCATTATCAGTAGCTTTTCATCTTCTGGATAATTGAACAAAGATCCCATATTTTATTAGTATGAAAAGAATCATTTCACTTTCCATTGCTTTCATCCATTCATTTTTCTCAGGACTGGAAAATGTTTCTATCACTGTTAATGTGTTATTTAATCTGTGGGCAATATAGATCCATTCACCATAATGATCTGTAGCTTCCTAATTCTTAGTGATTTCCAAAGTCCTGTAAATTCTTGTGAGTTATCATCATTGTTTTTGTTGATACTGTGACATTCAACTTCTACAAGACTTTGGTTTTTGAGTTTCACTTTCTTTTGTTTTCCAATGGATTTGGATTCATTAAAGATGACATCTCTGCTATGGAAGACTCTCCTCTTTTCATAAAGACTGTGTCCTTTAACATATCTGTCATGTTGTAGATATGCAAGTCTGGAGTTAAACTAACAGTCAACATGAATGTGAATTTATATTGTCTTGTCTACACAAGATGGCACGTGATTGTTTAATATCACTACACTTCTCGATTGCTGATTGACCTTCCACTTCTCACTATGCTGGGGGAAAATCTTCTTAACAGGGATCTAGATCGGGTTTCATCCCCACTAGAATCTTCAGGCTGTGGATTATGTTCTTCCTCTTCACTTTGCATGGACTCCTCCATATTACTTTCTGTGGAGTTCTCTTTTTCCCTTCTTTCTTATTCCATATCCACATCCTCCTCCTCCTCCTACTCTTCCTCCTTTATTTTGCTTCTTATCTTGTCAGCATGTACTAACACATTTCTTTCATTTTTGTTTATTAAGGCCATGTTATATCCTCTCTGCATTACAAAAGTGACCCTTTCACAAGGTGCACCTTTATGTTTTTTGTACTACATTTTCTCATTTGTTGAGTAGGACATAGTAATGAGAGATTGAATTTATCTTCCTATCATTGCTGAAGGACTTTTTACACATCCTGCATGTGGAATGGATCTGTAGCTCATTAGGAATCATGGTAAATAGCTGTCTACATCATCTCTTGTATGATTGAATGCTTTTAACCCCCATTTTAATGGTTTGTACCATTCATTCTGCTAACCTATTAGATTTGGAATGGTATGTGGAAATTTTATATGGTTTACATCCTATTCTTTTTATCCAAGTTGACAAACTCTTGTCACAAAATTCTTGGGCATTGTCTGCCACAAGCACTCTTGGAATGCCAATTCTTTGAAAAAATCACTCTTAATATTTGTTTTACAGTACTAGTTTTTCTATCATTAACACAGCCCACCTCAAGCTATGCTTAGGAGTCTTCTAAAATTAGCAGTAATCCAATACCATTGACGTTTACATGATCCATGGGAACTCCACTCCATAGTTCTTTTTCTATTGGCCGAGTCTATTAAGTGTTTGGGGTTTTTTTTTGGGGTTTTTTTCAAGTTTTGATTTCAGGCATTTATTTATGTATTCTTCAACATCATTCAAGCATCCTGGTCAGCGTGCTTCAAATTTCAACTTTTTCTGAGTTGCTATTCTTCAATGAACACCATCATATGCACTTTTCATTATGTCCTTTTTTACTGTCTGAGATAGTACTATCAAATCTCCATTGCATATTAAATCATTGTCTATAGTTATTCTGTGTTTCACTTCTTTATAGGGTTGCTCTGCCTTTGCACAATTATTTTACCTATTTCTTTTGATTCACCAATAAACATTGTTTAATATGGGATCTTGTTGAGTTTGACTTTGAGCGCTGATAGGGTAATATGTCAGTTTCTACCAGTGCATTATTTTGTCTTCCAAATTATTGTTAATTTCTTTTTTTCTCATTATCAAATTTCAACCGTGATAATGCATCAACATGGAGTATTGTGCTCCCTTTTACATATTCAATATCAAAATCAAAAGTCATTAGCTTAATAACCCACCTTAAAATACACAATGAAGTTACTTTCAGCAATTCTTTTAGAGGGTTAAAAATGAACTCTAGTGGTTTATGGTCTGATTTCAATAAGAATTTTCAGCCCAATAAAAAATGTCTCGCCCTCTCTATTGAAACCTTTTAACTGCTTGTTACCAGTTCTGTCTCTTTCTTTCTTTCTCTCTTACTTGCCGCATCAATACACTGGTTTGCACAATCCTACTGTGAAGCAACAAATGCAACCACAACAATGCTGAGATTATTTCTTTTATACCAATTCTGGCTGGCCGAAATTTGCATATATCACAAACCCCGTCCCACCAGAGACGAGATGCATGACCTACAAATTGCACACACAAGACACATTTGTGCTCGTTTCAAACTTTGAGGTAAGCCATTTCGCACGTCACTTCTTGCTTCTTTCCTTCTTTTGGTGTTGCTTCTGAAAGGAATTCAATTCACACAGCTTCGTTGTCACATTTCATTTCCCTAGTTTGTTCAGCTCACCACCTGTTTTTTATCCAGCCAGGTATGGTTGCTGGGTTCACGTAAATGTCGGCTGTTCCACCTGCATATACAGCACGCCACTCGTTGTCTCTTTGAATGATGAACCCTGGTTAGCTCATTGGAGGCAGCAGTCTGCGGGTTCTGCTTTTCAATTTCACTACATCGATGCTCCAAACAATCCCTAAGGCTTCTTTATCTATGTTAGAATAATTAGCTTTGGACAAACTTAATTTTCTTGGTAAGTATATAAATGGATGGCTATCCTGTGATAATATTGCAGACACAAGCAGTTCGCTTGCATTAGTAGTAAGCACAAAAATCTTTTTTAAGATCAAAAACTTTTACAATAGGCTTGTTTATTAATACCTTTTTTTTTTTTTTTTTTTTTTTTTTTTTTTACCCTGTTAAATGCGATGTCTTATTTTTCTCCCCACTTGAATTCATTATTCTTTTTTCCTTAAATTTAAAAATGGTTGTTTCAAGTCAGAACTTTGGAATATATCTGTTGTAGAAATTTGCTAGTCCTAAAAAACTTTCCAATTCATTTTTTGTTTGCAGATGTTGAAATTTGCTCTATTTTCTTTAGTAAATTCGGGTCTCGTGAAATACCTTCTTTAGATATCTTGAAGTTGAGAAAATTGATCATCTCACAATTAAATTCACATTTGTTCAGATTTACACTTAACCCGATCTTTTTTAATTCTTTTAAAAGTCTTTCAGTTTTTTGCTTTAACAGTTCTTTGTTTGATGTCCCCCACACATATATCATCCTGATATATGATCATATTTTCTATTTTTCCTAGCAAAATATTCTCTTGTGGCTTTTGAAAAATAGCTGATGCTGTTTTTATTCCATAAGGTAGACAAGTTCATCATAGTAAACCTATGGATGTAAATCGTAGTTACTACTTTGAATTTTTCATCAATATGATTTGATTATATACAGATTTCAAGTCGTGTTTTTTTTTTTTTTTTTTTTTTGTGAAATATTTGGTGCCTTCCAATTCCCATAAAATTGTTTCCATATTTTGAAATGAGGTATGAATCAGCATATTTTATGTTTAACTCCTACTTTAAAGTCCCCAAATATTTTCAGATCCTCATCAGTCTTTCATACTATAACAATTGGTGATGCACAATCACTACCTTCCTTACTGGCTCTTTCCAAAATTCCTTACTGCATCGTTTTTTTTTTGGGGTGGGGGTTATGACCACGTGTGACATATGAATTGGTATCTTCCAAGATTCCTAAAAGGATTGGGGGGGGGCATTTTCTTTCAATTTAACAGTAACTTTGAATCCTTTTAAAGTGCTGATATCCTAGTTTTCCACTTTAGCATTATTAATTGATTCTTCAGTATCCACTTTCAAACTGCATCTCAGATACAGTGCTATTTATTTTAAGATAAAAGTTTTTTTTTTGGGGGGGGGCATTTCAAAGGCCGCTTCTGGTACCTGCTCCACTGAGTGTGCCTTATTTTTGAATCTGCAGACACTTGAAAAATGTTTCAACTTTTGCAAACTTCTGGAAAAGCAGAACATTTGTTTCTGTCCCTTTCATATATCATGTTACAATATTTGCAGATGTCGAACTCTTCTTTTTCTTTAGACGTATTCACTTGAAACACATGAACGTTTTCTTGAGTTGTATTAAATTGCTCTGTAAGCTCCATTTGCTGCAAAAATTCTACACAGGCATCTGACATATCCCATGTTTGTATTTGTTCCAGAATTTTATTTTTTTAGCTTTCATACAGCCTTTCTGACTAGAGTGAGATTTTTAACATTTTGGTGATTCTAAACAACCAACAGAGTTGGCCATAGGAAAAATCAGAGATAAATTAAGTTGAAGTCAGATTTTGAGAGATTCTCCTTGTGCCTTGTTAACAGTCATGGCAAAGCTGAAAATTGAATTCAAAGGATTAAAAGGATTGATGACATTTTTCAAACATGTCTCTTTCTTTTGCTTCAAATGAGAATTCATATCAAAGATTTTTACATTTTCCGTCTTGACTTAATAAATGTCATGACCCCTAGTGATAATTGATTGTGCAATAAATGCATACACCTAATCTTTAAAGTCTTGATTTTTCCAGTGGCCTGAAGAATAATCATAAATTTAGTTTTTGGATAAAAAATTTTCAGCTACATGTCTGTTAAACAAAGATAAAGATTCAAACATAATGGCAGACAAGTAAGAGTCCAGCTTAGTATTATACTTACATTGTAAATTGAACATTTTGTTAAATCTCAAACATTTTTAAAATTTTCATAAACTTATATTCAAAAAATATGCTCTATGATGACAGAAAATTTGGTAGTTATAGCAATATGCAATCACATTGACAAAAAAGACATTTGTAGTTTAAAATTTAAGGAATACAAATTTTGATAACTTTTTTTTCTGAGATGATGCTAAGGTTATTTTGTAAGTGGTAAATATGAAAAAAAGTTTGCAATAAATGTAAATTACAGAATTTATCTATTTTCTAATTAAAATATGCTATAAAAATCATGGGGTGTTAAAAAACAAAATTAAATCGTGTAATTTCTACTTCATATTGATATACAGTGGTGGCCATAATGTTCAGAATGGCATAGTTTTGTCAGAAAAAGTAGGTATAACTTTTTATCTGTTTTAAATTCTATAATTTTCCCAGACAATAAATACAATATTAATTGTTATTCTGTGAAATTTTCATGTTATTTGAGATGATAATAAAAAAGTATTGAATGATTTAGTGATTTACTGCAAAATCCAGGGCGGCCAAAATGATCAGAACGATTGAAAAATGAACAAAATACTCAAATATTACAGAAAATACAGAAATAATTAGGCTTTGAATGAAGGATAATCTAAGAATTGGGGCTATTGCAGAGATTGTAAACATGTCAAAAAGTGTTGTTCATGGTATTCTTAAGGTCTACAATGATTATGGTTCGTCTGAAGCAAGAAATTCTACAGGTAGGCCAAGAATAACAACCAAGAGAGAAGATCGTGCTTTGGTAAAGTTGGTTAAAAAGGACTGATTTAAAACTTTGAAAGGAAGCATATTGTGTATCTAACAGTTAGCTACAGCTCATGAAACTGACTTTTATGCAAAGTGTTTATGAATAAAATTCATTTTTGATGAACAGGTACCAACAGTATTATTTATTAATTCATCAATTATTTTACAAGGTTTTAAGGTATATGGACAATTTGGCCTAGTGGTTAGTTCAATTCCAGGTCGCCTCATACCAAAGACTTTAGAAATGGTACTTGATACCTCCTTGCTTAGCACTGAGCAATATAAGATATGGATCTATTGAAGCTATTGAAAAGGGAGCCTTCTGGTCGCCCTTGACTACAGTTGCTAACTTTACTTACTTTTTAAGATATATACACGTATGTAGCTTTGCCTTTTTGTGTTGAGCACTGTAACAAAAGAACTCTTTTAATTCTAAATATATATAAGCTTTTAAATATTACATGCCTATCTGTTCCAACTTTAAAGTTTTTCAATAGATATATTCATATTTTTTTAAAGAAATTAGTAACTTATCTTGAAGCTCTACCTCAAATTAATGATGTTTACAAATGCATAGTTTTTTTGTTTAAATATAACAACTTATTTTTCTTTGTTTCAGGTATTCTTTGGTTTTGCTTCAACAACAAAGGACAGTTAATTTCTTGATTTCATATAGATAAACTTAGAGAATTTGAAATGTTTCCTCTCTGTTGAAACACATTGCATAAAAATGCATTTAAGGGAATACTTGATAAATAAATGTTGATTTGTCCCTTTTTTTTTTTTTTCTAAATGAAGTTATTTTACTGAAGTATATGTTATTTATTTCTTATTTATTTTATACTTTCTTTCTCTCATGTAAAATTTGATTTTATATCTTGGAATTATTGTAGCATTGTGTATCTGTGTTGTCGGCTAAGTGACAAGAAACTAGTCATTATCAAGCAGATTCCAGTGGAACAAATGACCAAGGATGAAAGGCAAACTGCTTTAAATGAAGTTAAAGTGTTATCTATGCTCAACAATCCTTTTATCATCAAATATTATGAGAACTTTCTGGAAGATAAAGCCCTCATGATAGTTATGGAATATGCTGAAGGTATGTATGAATTGTCTTGATAATTCACAATTTACTATTGTTGGACAGTTAACCACAAGAAGGATTGTTTTTCTCTATTCATTATTCTATACTAAATGTTATTATGACAAGTAAAAAGCTGTCACTAATTAAAAGAAATACTATCTTAAATACCATACACATGAAAATTGTATTTATGGCAAAGTAAGTATATTCATTAAAACAAGAAAATTCAATAATTTTACCTAAAAATCCAGTTCTGGTCACCATTATTGGCATCTATAAAATTTAAGTTGTTGATATAGAATATATCCTGAGAAAAAAATGAATCTAGTTAAAGTTTTAGTCTCGTCATAGATTTGGTTTAGAACAGTAAATAATGAAACAAGAACAACTTTAAAATGATAGAAGTGGGGAAAAGTAAAGCTGTTAGATTACCATGACACTTGTATTTCTTTTAATTAGATTTTCCTTTCCTCATGAGGGACAATTTTCTTTTTACATCAAAACTTTCCCCTTGGTCCAATTAGTATGCATGCCATAGCTCTACATCAAACCATTTGTCTATCTTTAGAGGATACACAAATAAAACCTATATTGAAAAATCTATGTGATGAAACATCACTTGTTTATCATTCTTCACTAATTATTCATTACAAATATATGATATAATCTTTGGAATTGTTACTTTTATGTATAATATAGTATTATAATTTATAGTAAAACTATAAAATTATTTGTAACTTCTCTATATTTAAAATGTTACATTCTTGAACAGATATTATGATTTAACTGGAACACCTGATAAAAATTTTACAAAAATAAAAAATAGTCAAAATTGTATTTAGAAAGTTATTACATGATTAGTTTTATTTTCAAATATTCATTTTAAAACTAAATTGTGGTATTTTACTTTTTGAAATTCTTACATTTTTTTTTCATTAAAACTATTGCATTTTAGGGGGAACACTATTTGAATTATTGCAGAGTAGAAATGGACAACTACTTGATGAAGAGGTATCAACAGTATTATTTTCATCTTAATTCACTAAATTTTGTTTCTGCTTGTTCTCAAAATTGCATGAAGATTTTTCTGTAATGTAAATTTTATTAATGTTTTAAAGATATGGTTTCTGACTAAATGATGAACAAATTTTTACTTCAACATTTAATAAATAAGAAACTGACCAAAAATGATTTTGTGACTGATATTATGTATTGTATAGGAGTATATTTCATGTACATTACCTTCTCTGAATGAGTAGCTATAAGTTGGGTTTTTAGGGTAGTTGTAATTTCAGAAAACTACATAAAGTACATTAATGTTTTATATACCAATGTGTTAATGCCAGCACAAATTATAGTAACAGGAAGAGAACTCATTTTGAATGATCAATTCAAAATGAGCCCTGGAACTGATATTTTTGTTGCTATTATATAGAATATTTGTAAATATTAATATATCATTAAAGCTGATTAAAATTATTTGAAGAAAAAAGTTATCAAGGATGACATTTTCTTTGAATTCTATGTCTGTATTATATACCATTGTTGAATATTTATTATCATTTGTAAGTTTTTCACACCAGCATTAGTTGGTGGTCTGAATAACAGCAAGTCTCTTTAGGTCCCCTGGACTCTTCTCAGTATTCTAGCCAATCTCCACAATGCTGTTGTTTGTCCTTTAATTTCCAATTCTTCCAGTTTCCTTTCCAAACCTTTGGGAGCCATTCCAAATGTGCCAATTAGGATTGGTTTCACTATCACCCTCATGTTCTACAACTTTTTTAGTTTTCTGACTAGGTGCAAGAACTTTGTAGAGAAGAGGAAAATCTCATATTTTGTTTTGGCGCGCTATTTAATTCAACACTGAATTTCACCCAATCAGGATGACATATCCTATTCAGCCCGGACCTTCATTTCCGGCTAGCAAAACGTGTGAGCGGCCAAACACACTCTCTTCGGCTTGAGACGGCGACCAGAACGGACGTGTCTCTGGTCGCCCCTGCTTAGCGATGCTTTTTAGCTAAACAAGCCACCCAATGTGGACATATCACTGTGGCAGCAGCAACATGGACACTCAGCGAGGGAACCTTCTAATTTATGGATTCTTTGCGTCTAATATATTTTAGACCATGGAATCCCAGTTGAATATGAATTAGATACGTTCAGCATGCCTTCCACAAGCACCACAAAAATTTAATATGTCGATCCGAGCGCCACTTCGCTCTCGACACACCTAGCTCTCATTTCACCTCTGGTCACATTAATGGAGATAACGCCTACTCTCCCCAAATACTAGACACACAAAACTACACGGTGACCTTGAATACTTCCCTCACACGTCCAACGACACACTGCCATCGCAACATCTAGCTAAGCCATTTCGTCTCAAACAACCAACAAGCCTAAACACCACGAGTCTTGCAGCACCAAGAACAAACCATATTCAAAGCTGCAAATAAAGAACTTTCGTTATTGTGTATTGTTAAAGAATAGTTTCGTAATTCATTTCTGTGCCTATAAATTCACATGCTATAACTTGTCTTTCTTTTCCCTTTCTCTGATTTTCACTCTGTGATCTACTGGGATGCCAAAGTCCACTAAACGGCAGATTCTCTTTTTTTTTTTTTTTTTTTTTTTTTTTTGTTAATTATCTCTAGGTTTGGTCTTCTGGCTAGGATAAGGTGATCTGCTTGTATCTCAAAATCCCAGAGAATTTTATGCATCACATTCTCAATGACAGATTCTGGTTTGTGCATATACCATTTGGTAGTATGGTCAAATTTTGATTTCTTGCACATTTCTCAGTAGATTACTTTTCCCACTTACTTTGTTTATTAAGTGATTAATGATTTCAGCTCTGACACTGCATAACCTACTCTTGCTTTTCTGTCGTGTATTTAGGCTTTTATTTTTATTTTGTTAGAAACATGTTGGTGATTAGTTAATCAGTACTAGGTAAATCAATCCTGATCTCTATTTGGAGGCTCTGGTGGTGTAATGGTTATCATCATAGGAAATGGACACAGCAACTGGAGTTCAAATACTGGATGAGGCTGTTTTGATTTCACATGGCGCTAATACTTTTGGGAAAGGTACAAATCCAACTATTCTCTCTCCAGCTATAGGTAAAGAGTAGAGCAGACTAGGATCTTTTAAGTCTGATGTGGCAACCAGTCTAGGAGAAGAACACCTTTGAATTTAAACCTGTTAAACTCTGCTTAAAAACTGACCTTGTGTCACATCCTGCTCATTCAGAGGAATTGGGTAAATACAAAATCTCTATTAGAGTAAAGATAGATTTCTACTTTCATGACAAATTGGTATCTCATAGAAGATATTATAAATAATTGAAGTTTATTACATATAAGAAGAAAGGCATGAAGTAATATGTTTCAATAACAACATATACTTTATTCAACTATAAAAACAAAGGAACATTGTTACTTCTTTCAAAGGGGTTGTCAAGATCAGTTATCAAAATTGTTCTCATTAAGATTCTGTGAAATATGTGTATATTTACTGCTTTCCTAAACACTTATGTAAAGAGATAATATTAAAGGATGATTTTATAAACTTTATGTGCTTACTGAGTTCTCTAGCCACTATTTCTTTGAAAAACAGAAATCTATGCATATAGTGGAATTTATTTAGAGGTCTTTGTGGTCATGACTTACCCTCCTACATATTTTATTTACTCACTTTATTCAGTGTATTTAGAACTTCTGCATAGTTTGATTTGGTAAAAGAAAATATTTTAACATGGGCAAAAATCATGACCTCTGTGAACACCTATGTTCAGTACTTTGGTCTAAACATGGTTCAATGTACATAACATCTCTGATAACTCTGACTGAAAGAAGCCTGATATTTGACAGGTTCTGCTTTTTACATTCCGCTGGATGATTTAAGTTTTTATAGTAACCGAGCTGGTTTCCATCACAGCTGGTGTGGTTTATACTTTCCTGTCAAAATCTTATGTTAAAAACAGATCATTAAATATTTTCCAAATTCCATACAACATATAACTATTATATTTTTTTTACTTAAAGATTTCTAAAATATTATACATTGTTTGACATTGTTTTCAAAATCTCACAGATGGATTATATCCTAATTTCTTTGACAGGTTATTCTTCATTACTTTGCACAAATGCTACTTTCACTTCAACATGTTGACTCTAAACAAATTTTACACCGTGATCTAAAAACACAGAATATATTATTGGATAAAAAAAAACAGATTGTTAAAATTGGAGATTTTGGAATATCTAAAGTCCTCAGTAGCAAAAGCAAAGCTTATACAGTATGTATGAATTTTTTTTCTTTTTTTAATCTCCACATATTTCTTTGTTTTCTGTCTGCTGTTAATCTGTTTTCATATTACTATAATGATGAAATTGCTGCTTGTTAAAATCAGATATATAGATGCTTACATTAAGCATATTCAGTGATATAAGACTTATCTTCTTTTGTACTGTATCATAAATTGGGGGTGAAAAATGGGTTTTGACCAAAGAAGATCTGTGCACTGTTGTTTTTTTTTTTCTGTTAATTGAATTGCTAGTTCTACAAAAAGCCGACAATATATTTGTATATATTGTACATAAGAGATGGATGAATTGAACAGTTAGAAAATCCATTGTTATGATTTCCTCACTGAGTCATGTTCAGTGAGGAAATATGGTTTCATAACAAAAAAATGGTACAGAACGCTTGTCAGTCTTTTATAATTTCTAAAAAGAAATTATCTCATACAAATTCAAACCATCCAAGAATCTTTTCAGTAGTTAATAAATTTCAAAATTAGCTGCTAATAGAAACACTTGCTTGGAATCAGTCATATTTTAGGTCTTTTATTCTAGTTTTGTTGATGTTTTATATGTAAAATTAGAGAAATATCTGTGCAAATTTTTATTTCAATTGTCATTTATTTTTCCTAAATTATTTTTCTTTCCCAAATACTTAGTTCAAGCTAAAAATCAAAGGTAAAAATGTAACTAATTTTAAATTTTCATTATTCCAAATATAATTTATTCTTTTATTTTTTATGATATTGACTCCTTAATCCATCTTTAAGAAAAGCTAAAGCTTTAAAAAAAATTTAAGTTCTATAACTTTCCACTCATAATATTTATTTGATTAAAACAATTTTAATGTATATTATATTTTTATAATTGTTGTGGCCTGTTAGGGGCCAGAAAGAAGACATGGAAGAAGAAAAAGTAGGTTGAACAAGTGTAGTGAATAAACAGAACATGTATACAAAATAAGAGTGTAAGTACAGCAGATAGACCAGGCCATTGGCTTAATGAGTAGAGTGTTTACCAATGGTCCGGGAGACTGGGGTTCAATCCCTGGTCAAGTCATATCAAAGACTCAAAAAATGGTACTTGATTCCTCCTTACTTAACACTCAGCATTATAAGATATGGATTAAGCATAAAGTAGAACAATCCAGGAAAAGGAGTAGTGCCCTTTCCTACACCTTGGTGTTGAAGTTATTGAAAAGGGAGCCTTCGGGTCACCCCCGACTAAGATCGCCAACTTTACTTACTTTACAGCAGATTAGAAGTATCCGTCTGAACTGTCAGGTTTGACTTCTGGGAGAAAGTCGGTATTTGTCATTTGTCCCGCTGACCGCATGAGTGTGGCACGAGGCCTTTTTTAGGTGGGTCCAGGCACAGGGCCATAGCCCAGACATGCTCAGTGACTCCAAAAATGCCTTGGCTCCGTCAGCATTCCTCTAAAAATGGGCACCAGGCGATAAACCTAACCCATCCAAGGAGGGTTAGAGCCTGGAGGGACAGCCCCCTGAAGCTCAAGGATGCCGGTCTTGGTGCGCACAACATGAATGCCGGCTTACCAGAATCCATGTCTGACAGCTTCAACCAACTGCCAGCAGAGCCAGGACACACCCAGCCAGATCCGTGTACCGACCAATACAGCCAACCAGGTATGAACCAGCTCTTGCTGGGAGGAAGTCTCAGTGAGAGTTAGTATTTATGAAGGAGGAAGAGTTCATTATTGTGTATGTAGGTCATCATAACTATAATAACAGCTGATAAATATTTCCTTTGTTTATATTAATATTTTTTCTTAATTATTTTATATAGATGTAAATAATATATTTTCTGCCTTTCAGGTTGTTGGCACTCCATGTTATCTTTCTCCAGAGTTGTGTTCAGGTATGCCGTATCCTTGATGTCTTCAGTGTTTTTTTCAAATCTGTCTTTAATAACTGTTGTTCTGACTGATGTAACTTCTACATATTAAAATTTTTATAAGACTGTTTATAACTCATTTTTCTAAATAAAACAACCTTAGAAAACAGACAGAAATCATCACTCATGATATTAAAACTTCTTTGTCCTTTAATGAAAATGATATTACCTTAAAGAGTACAGATTATAGAATTCTTCACAAAAATAAATATTTTTCTCTATTATTTAGGATCAGTTATGTTTTATATTTTCTCATTAGGCTAAAATGTTATCTTTCTCATTGTTACAATTGTTGTACTTTTACTTTTAAGCTTTCAAAAATAAATATCAAATTATATTTTAATCTTTTTAATCCTGAATTACCATTTTCTAGTGAAAAAATTCAATTTTAGCCTAAATTATTTGGTTAATCTTAAATAAACTAGATTTATCATGCATATGTCATCTGCTTATTAAGGGTACATGTAAAGAGTTCTTTTTCACTTGAAAAAAATTGATTATTTTATACACATATTTTATCTGAGTCTAAGCATTCTCTTTTCTTGGAATATTAATATTGACATATAAAAATGTTTCCCTCAAATGTCTAAAATTATAAAGAATCAATTTTGAATTTGCATAATTACTTTTTTATTGATTTGCTTATTATTTCTTTATTGATATTTTTTTTATTTTTTTTTTTTTAATTTGTCACAAACTTTATTGTTTGTTTCTACATCATTGTTTTGATAAAGTGATATGAATGTGTCTGTATCTTTCTGCTCCAGCAAATATTGTATTTGTAAGAGCTTATTTGCTTTGTTTTAGTAAACATATTTTTCCTTGACTGATTTTTTGTTTTTAGCTATAACCAAAAGAGTGATATTTGGGCATTAGGCTGTGTATTGTATGAAATGGTTACATTAAAAAGGGCATTTGAAGCTTCTGTAAGTAAAACATTTTTTTAAAATATTTATCACTTTAATAGAATTATAATTTATTATGAAAGTTACTTGCATTTTAATAAAAAAATTGAAAATAATAAGAGCTAATGATAAAATTTTTAAAAAGCCATTATTTATTTTATTAAACCAATAAGTAAAATTGGCGACTGTAGTCAAGGACAACCAGAAGGCTCCCTTTTCAATAGCTACTACACCGAGGTGTTGGGGAGGGAGCTACTCCTTTCCCTGGATTGCTCCACTTTACCCTTAATACGTACCTTATATCACTGAGTGTTAAGCAAGGAGGTATCGAGTACCATTTTTAAAGTCTTTGGTATGACACGAACTGTTCGCCAATGGTCCAGGAGACCTGGGTTCAATCCCAGGTCACGTCATACCAAAGACTTTTAAAATGCTACTTGATACCTCCTTGCTTAACACTCAGCGATATAAGGTACGTATCAAGGGTAAAGTGGAGCAATCCAGAGAAAGGTGTAGCACCCTCCCCTACACCTCGGTATAGTAGCTATTGAAAAGGGAATCTTCGGGTCGCCCTCGACTATGGTCGCCAACTTACTTTTACTTATTAAACCAATTGACTGTTATTAATAATAGCCAAAACAATTGTTTTAATTCATGGATTTGTTGCATCTTAATATATATGAATTTGATAATAAAAAATTTTTCTCCACAAGTTTCTCTACATGTATGCATTTATTTTTATGGGTGAGATGCATATAATATATAACTTGTTTTGGCATATATCTATTTTACTAGTTTTGAGTTTTTGCACCACAAACCACTTTTCATCAAGTAGTACATTTGCATACTTCTCATTCTATATAATTTTTGTTTAACAAAATATTCATGTTATTTTTATCCTAAGCAATACCTAAATATACTAGGCAATATCTAAAATGTCCTAAAGCAAATTTGTTCTACAAGCATTTCAGAAGATTTTCTTTTTAAGTGGGCATATCCTTTAGGAAGCATAATAACACTTTGAAATCACACTTCTAAAAGAAAATTAACTAAAATTCAAACACATAAATTAAGAATGTCTAACTCATTAAGTAATATGTATTTATATCTAATATATATTTATAAATAGAATTTGGCATTAAATAACCTATAAAGGTGGATATGCCATAAAACCAAACCAAACTAAACCATTGTTTTTGGGTATGAAAGATTGGAGAGGTAACATTAATTGTGGCACAATGATCATATACACACTATGCCAAACCTGATGTTTTTCACATTGCCTTGGAACATTTATATTATGTCTGAGTGCAAAGATGAATAACATACATTTTTTTTTGTCAAAAAGGTGTCTTCAAGTTTTCTTAAGTAATTTTCTTCAGGATAAAAACAAAATTTCCAGTTTTTTTTTTCTTATTTGTTATCTCTTTTTGGTAAAAATTTTGTTTTAATCATTTAAATTTGATCATTCACAAAAATATTGAAAAATTAAAACATATTTAAAAGAAATTACATTTGCAGAGCTCTAATGATATATAAAAAAGAGGCGCGTCCTATTGAGGTTGGAGCCCTGGCCTCAGTGTTCGAAAAATCAGCTACAGAGCTCAAACAAAATTACTAAAATGCAAACGATCAATACAAATAGCGACATTCAACATCAGAACCTTAAATAGAATAAGACAACTACCAAAGCTGACTGCATCGGCCAAAGATCATAACATAGACATAATATGTATTTAAGAACACGGATACATATATAGCAAGGATATTAAATATCACGATACTGGTAATGGATGGACACTAGCCACGGCATCTGCATTGAAAAACTCTGTCAATGCCACGATAGGAGGTGTAGGTATGCTTATAAGACCACAAGCCCTAAAATCACTAAATAGCATAGAGAAAATACAACCTAGGATGATGGTAACTACTTTTAATGGCAACCTCAGTGCAACCATCATCTCCTGCTATAGTTCGACAAATGTTAGTGAAGAAACTGAACTCACCGCCTTCTATGATAAGTTATCCTCTCTTGTTCGTAGCATCCCAAAACACAATGTTCTTGTCATTGGCAGAGATATGAATGCCCAAATTGGTAAAAACGTAAACCTCAAATTCAGCCTACACAATGCATCAAACAGAAATGGACAACATCTAACAGATTTCACAATAGAAAATAGATTAATATGCCTCAATACAAATTTTCAAAAAAGGGAGGGAAAACTATGGACCTACACATACACAAACAATACTAAAGCACAGATAGACTGTCTTTATAAACAAGAAATGGAATAATAGTGCATTGAATTGTGAGGCTTACTCCTCATTCGAGGGTGTGTCCTCCAAAAGAATGCTACCCGAACAACAACCACTGTACACTATGATTGGTCCCTACTTGATAACAGGGATATTAGAGTTAGCATGAAGAAAGAAATTTGATGCACTACAGAAGACAGAAACACATACTCTGAATGACGAATATGAGAATTTCATCAATGCCCACTTAGAAGCGGCAGCAAAATACATACCAACTAAACAAAGAACTAGACCTAGAGTCCCATGAGAGATATTAGCAGTTAAAGAAAAGCATGCAGATGTGAAAACTACCTCCAAATGCAAGAGGTAGAACCCAACCAATACCAATGCCCTGAAACTTAAAAAGGCACAAAATGAATTAGCTAACATATATCTAAAAAGAACAAATAGAATACATACAAAATCAGATTGATAAGATTAGAGACTCAGTTGAAGATAGACAATCTAGGATAGCATGGTAAATGAAGTCAGCTGAAGGAAGACCACTGCGAAAGCTAAACTGAAAGCTACCATCCAACAAGATCGAATACACCTGTGGAAACATTTCGAAACCCTCCAAAAGTTACACGTGAACCAATCACGAGAATTATTAGTAAACAATTAGACATCAAACTAGGACTGTTTATGCAAGAAGAACTTGACTCGGTATTGAGAAAAGTTAAAAATAGAAAGGCAGCAGGGTGCAATGAACCCCCCCCCCGAAGTATGGAAGACCAGACAATTCAATGACATACTGCTCCAACACTGTAATGCCATATATAATCAAAACCCTATAGACAGATGGATGAAAGGATGCATCCTCCCCTTCCCTAAAAAGGGTGACCTCGGATTAGCCAAGAAATACCAAGGTATAACCCTTACGTTCATAGTGGCCAAGATATACAAAGGTCTACTACACAACCGCATAGAACCCAAAATTGACCACATACTTAGGAAGAACCAAAATGGATTCTGGAGGAATAGATCCATGACGTCACAAATTTTGACTATCCGTCGAATTCTTGAAGGTGTACATGGAAAAAACCTAGTGGCAACAATATTATTTGTCGACTTTACCAAGGCCTTTGACTCCTTTCACAGAGGAAAAATAGTAGTAGTATTAGATAAATTATAGAAAATCCAGATTTTCCACGTCTTTTTTGTTATGCTCAAAAAGCATTTAATCTTTTTTTCACAATGAAATACTTATCTTTTATTAAAAAAGAAATAAACTCGATGAATACAGATAAATAGATTCATTACAAACCAAGTGACTTAAGTTATTATTTTTGTTAAAAATTGAATATTTTAGATATTAGAATATACTATTAAAAATCTCAACAGTTGAGTTACAAAACAATTGCTTATTAACATAAATTACAAAAGACCAAATTGGAAATGAATAACTGGATTTGTTTTAGAATATAGTGAGAGTAAGAAGTATATTCAGTAGCTTAGTTTAAGAGGTTGTTAAGGAATTATTGTATTGAATGTGGAATATGAAATTCAGGTTTCTTTGAGGAATGAATTTAAAGACGATTCATATAACTCGACATTTATTCATGGGCTAACTAGATAGGAACAATATACAAAAAGAAAAGTATGTGAGAGAGAGTATTTGGGATAGAAATAAAATGTAGTTACCTATTTACTTGACAATTCTTTACTTGTGGTAGACATGTCTGTAATATGTGAAAACTTTCAGTTCTATGTATTGTGTATAGTGTCACGTGATGGCTCACGGAGACGAGGAGGTGGGAATGATACCCCCCCCCCCCGTTGAACTAAAATTATCTAGCAGTCAAAAAGTGACCGCTATGAGAGAATGTGGGTCACACAGATGTTTGCACTTAAGTGACCTTGGGTCGCCGGACATCGGAAGGGGAAAGAAAAATGAAGCCAAATGATTGGCGGGAGCCTCAAACGGAAGTGGGGTTCCCTTCCCCTAAACGGAAGTAAATAGAAAAAAGGTTAGTTTTTGGACAAGTCTCGTGGCAGACGGACGATAGCCATTTCACTCCGGGCTAAAGACAAAAGACTGAGACATGAGAGACCTGAATCTCTCAAGCCAGCATTAAAAACAGTACAAAGTCTATTAGCCCGTGAAAGAAGAGAAATTCTCCAGTGGAACCCCGTCAAAAAAATAAGATAAGTAACTTTGGGACATTTTCCCTTTACACCCAAATTTTGTTCACCACTCTCTCTCTCGATTTGAAAAAGGATAAAAGCCAAGAAAAGACATTTATATTCATGGACTATCCTATTATATATTTTTGACACTTTGAACATATATATGTATATAACTGTAGTAAAGAACTTATGTATTTTCATTTTACCATGTGGTCTATGTTATTATTCCATGCTTTCCTTTCAGCTTCTATTCGCCTTACATTATCTTGCTTAGAACTGTCCTCTTAATTCCTAAAGTATCACACGGGAAACCGGAGTTGCCGACGGTAGCAATATTAATATTATTACAACTAAGACCTATAGGCCCGTATTCTTCTATTATCGGAAGGGGAAGAAGTTTAGCGGCCTGGTGGGTGTGTGATAGTGTGAAATTTTGGACCCCTTTGCCAGCGGTGGCCAGTCTGGCCCTAAATTATTCCCTCACGTAATATGCCAGTTCTTATCTGCCTGAGAAAAGAACTCTGAACAGGACTTATTTCTGTAGGGGATCAAGTGCCAACCTGCCCCGTCTTCACACGTGCGAAAATAAAGTCCCATTTTGGGATTTTAGTTCAATTTGCCGTCACAGACCTTTTATGGGGGCTCGTTTCCGGAATGATTATTATTAATAATATTTATTGCTAGTAGTCGTGTGACAATTCCTGCCGTTTAAATCTACCCTGGGAGACCGTGAAAGAAAAAAAAGGAATATTGTTGAAACAGTCAAATTACTTGTTGATATAACTGTTTGAAAAAAAAAAAAAAAATGGACAAAATAGAGAACTTTTTAAAAGAACCCTCCATGGAAAAGTTGGAGAGGCTGAGAAAAAGCGAGATAATAAAAATTGGCGAGAAGCTTGAGTTAAATGTTCAGAATTCTATGAGAAAGCATGAACTCGTGAGAGAAATAGCAAGACACATGGTCGACGAAAATATTTTCAAGGAAGCAGTATTAGAAGAGCTACCAACGGAAATGATAAGAATGACTCCAGAAGAAATTGAACTGGAGAAAATTAAAATACAAGCACAAATGGAACTACAGAGAAATAAAATGGAACTGGAGAAAATAAAAATTCAGCAAGAAACGAGGCTGCGAGAAGTCGACTTGGCAATAAGAGGACGCAAAGAAAGCCATGACAGTTTCGAAGTAACGAAGCAAGCGAGGCTAGTCCCAAAATTTGAAGAAGCCAACGTGGACGGATACTTCGCACATTTTGAGCGAACCGCGCTAAATCTTGGATGGCCGAAAGAATGCTGGTCGATGCTACTCCAAACTGTGCTGACAGGAAAAGCACAGAGAGCATATGCAACTCTGCCGACAGAAAACTGCGCCGACTACGATTTGGTGAAGGCAGCGGTTCTTAAAAGCTTCGAATTGATTCCAGAAGCTTATAGACAGAAATTCCGAACACAAAGAAAAACTGAAAACCAGTCTTATGTGGAATTTCTGAGAGAAAAGGAGAACGCGCTGGATAAGTGGTGTGACTCTAAGAGGATAAACGGAGATGCTGAGAAACTCCGGCAGCTAATATTAGCTGAAGAATTTTTAAACTGTGTGCCAGAAGAAGTCAGGGTTCACCTAAGTGAAAGGAAAACCGACGTGACTTATGAAATGGCTGCACTAGCAGACGAATACATCCTCACACACCGAAAGACGAAGGAAAGAACGTTCACGGGAAACAGAGTGAAATTCAAAGCTGAGTCAAGCCCTGAAGGAAGACCTAAGGAAGGAAATAGAAGGACCTTCCAAAGTAGCAGCAGAACAGTGGTCTGCTACAAATGCGGAAAGGCTGGTCACATAGCCATAAGGTGTCAACTTGGAAAAGGTCCTGAAAGAAACCAGACCCAGCCGAGAAAACCTCAAGGAGCTGTAACAACACCTAGAGGGAACCAGTCCTATCGACCCTGGACGAAAAAAGGGATGATAAGAGGCCCACACGGAGGACCAGTGGAAGTCTCAATTTTACGAGATACCGGAGCATCTCAGTCGTTACTTCTACGAAATAAATTACCTAAAAGGGTAATAGAAGCAACACGTGAGACTGTGATGATAGAGGGTATCGGCGGAAAGAGGGTAAAAATACCGCTGTGTAAAACAACCCTAAAGTCCCAGTGGAAAGATGGACCTATTAAAGTTGGTGTGGTAGACAAACTACCTATGAAAGGAATTTCCCTTATACTGGGAAATGAAGTAAAAACTAAAAAGTGTCACCCGAAAAAGATGGCGAAAATAAGCGCCATAAATTAAGAAAGAAAGATGGCGAGAATGAACTCCAAACATGGAAAAAAGATGGCGAAAATGAGCGCCAAAAATGAAGAAAAAAAGATGGCGAGAATGAACGCCAAACAGGAAGACAAGATGGCGGCTGAGCCACGTGGGCGGCGCAAACGACATGGTCGCTCGCAGAGGGAGAAAGCGGAAAGGAAAGAAGTGAACCTTCCACCCCCCAATAAACAAGAAGATAAAAGGACCAGTCGTCAGAAAAAGGATGAAGGTCCAACGAATATTAGGAATAAATTCCCTAATACTTATCGAGAGGATAAGAGAAAAATAAGAGGACCCTCACACAGGGCTAAGGAAGAATTTAAGAAGGGCGACGAAGTCCTGCTACTATCATCAAATAAAGGACCACACTGTGATGGACAATATGTAGGTCCCTATGTTGTAACACGGAGGATAGACAAGAGGACATATAGAATTAATACCAACGAGGAAAAGAAGAAGACACAAGTGTGTCACACAAACAAATTGAAGAGATATGTCCGTCAAGAAGGCCAACCTCGAAAAATTGAGAACTCAGCAATGCCGAATAAATTCGAGGAAAAATTAGGCCAATCGTCTGTTTCAGAAAGAGAGGGCTTAGAAAAATTAATAAAAAAGTACCCAAGTTTATTTCTATAACGCCCCACGAAAATGTAGTAGCAGAATATTCCCTCATAGTTGTTGAGAGAAAGAAAGAGAGAGAGAGAGAAACTAAAGAAAATGAGGAATTCTCGTCCCCAATGTTGAAATATGAGATGGACGAGAAAGCTGTGCGTCAACAAGTGACGGAGAGGGGAAAGAGAGAAAAGAAAAGGAAGTTTTCTCCCCAAAGCTTGACAATTAAAATTATAAAGTCGTCAAAAGTGACGAAGAAAGAAAGAAGGACTTACCTCCCCAGGTTTGAAATATGATACGGCCAAAAGCCAAGAGAGAAAAAGAAAGAAAGGAAAACAAGATTCAAGAAAAAGAAAAGGGAGAGAGAGAGAGAGAAAGAAAGAGAAGAGAAATTGTTTTCCCCTATAGTGAAAATTAGGAAGGACGAAAAAAGGAAAAGGAAAGAATTCGTCAAAGCGTGAAGAAGAAAGGGGATGAAAGAAAAGTAAAGTGAGAAAAAAAAAGGTGAAAGAAAAGGAGAAAGAACAGTGAATTGAATTGCCTTTTTTTTTTTCTATGGTATTTCTATTCATCTCCCTTTCTTCTCTTAAGCGGGGAGGTGTCACGTGATGGCTCACGGAGACGAGGAGGTGGGAATGATACCCCCCCCCGTTGAACTAAAATTATCTAGCAGTCAAAAAGTGACCGCTATGAGAGAATGTGGGTCACACAGATGTTTGCACTTAAGTGACCTTGGGTCGCCGGACATCGGAAGGGGAAAGAAAAATGAAGCCAAATGATTGGCGGGAGCCTCAAACGGAAGTGGGGTTCCCTTCCCCTAAACGGAAGTAAATAGAAAAAAGGTTAGTTTTTGGACAAGTCTCGTGGCAGACGGACGATAGCCATTTCACTCCGGGCTAAAGACAAAAGACTGAGACATGAGAGACCTGAATCTCTCAAGCCAGCATTAAAAACAGTACAAAGTCTATTAGCCCGTGAAAGAAGAGAAATTCTCCAGTGGAACCCCGTCAAAAAAATAAGATAAGTAACTTTGGGACATTTTCCCTTTACACCCAAATTTTGTTCACCACTCTCTCTCTCGATTTGAAAAAGGATAAAAGCCAAGAAAAGACATTTATATTCATGGACTATCCTATTATATATTTTTGACACTTTGAACATATATATGTATATAACTGTAGTAAAGAACTTATGTATTTTCATTTTACCATGTGGTCTATGTTATTATTCCATGCTTTCCTTTCAGCTTCTATTCGCCTTACATTATCTTGCTTAGAACTGTCCTCTTAATTCCTAAAGTATCACACGGGAAACCGGAGTTGTCGACGGTAGCAATATTAATATTATTACAACTAAGACCTATAGGCCCGTATTCTTCTATTATCGGAAGGGGAAGAAGTTTAGCGGCCTGGTGGGTGTGTGATAGTGTGAAATTTTGGACCCCTTTGCCAGCGGTGGCCAGTCTGGCCCTAAATTATTCCCTCACGTAATATGCCAGTTCTTATCTGCCTGAGAAAAGAACTCTGAACAGGACTTATTTCTGTAGGGGATCAAGTGCCAACCTGCCCCGTCTTCACACGTGCGAAAATAAAGTCCCATTTTGGGATTTTAGTTCAATTTGCCGTCACAATAGTATAACTCTGGCAGAGTGTCAGACCCCTAGGAACAGACTGGATAAAAATCAGCTCTACTATATCATACATGTTGATTTGAAAGAGAACAAATTTTGAACCTTTTCCTTTAAATACCCAGATAGGCCTTATGGCAATAGGTGGTGCACATCTGGGTAAGTAAGGAAATATAATCCAACAGTAAGCAAGGACAGACGATCCCTAACATACTCCTGTGGTTGAGAAGATGTAATGTTTTTACCTAGTAAAAAATGTTTTAAAATTTTGAATCATTAAACTGAGACATGAATGAACATATTGATGAGAAAGGTGTTTGTTTGTAGTACTTTGAGGTTTTTAAATCAATAGTGCTGTCATATATTCTGTTTTGTCAGATGGGGCCCATTCTGAAGAAAAAAATCTTTGTTTGTAGTGTATTTCACATTGAAATAACCAGCAATGAATTGAACTGTGTAGCACTGTTAGAAAACTGTTTAGTTTTTCCAAAGTATCCAGTTAAGAGTTTGGACCCCATGAATTTAAAATTGTAATGGATTTAGTTTGGCAACCCATAAGAAACAGCTAGAAAAACATTTTGTGAATTGTAAATTCAACCATGCTGAATTGCTACCAAAACTTAAGTCAAAACATGCCCAAGAAATTTCATTCAAGATATCTGGTATAATCGTTGATTTTTCAAAGGTCCTAATTTCTCCAGTATTAATAACTGAGCTTTCAAAGATCCTGATCATTATCAGTGAATTTGACAGGTTGAATTGAGTTTGACATGTTTTCAGTTACCTTTTTAAAGCCAAACTGAGTTGTACTTAAATCTATTAAAGACTGTCCTGTGTGTTAAATAGTCATGTAAATTTATCTTGTACTGGAGAAAGTTTGGAAGAGATTCTTTCTTAATTTGGTTTCATTTCTGTTTATAAATATTTCCTTGTGAATTTAGTAGAATTTCTGAGAAAAATGAATGCTATGTATTACCTCTTGCAAATTTGAATATTTCTATTTTGAAATGTTTGATTCAGCCTTGAAAAAGAAATGTTGTACAAGTTTATAGGGAAAATGTCTAGATATTTTTAACATTTGATGAAAAGATAAAGCAAAGTAGTTTTTTTCTATTTGAAACATATCACTGATGGTGCATCTCATTCCATGTAATGTGTAGAAAAAGTATCGGTATGTTTCTGGTGTGTGTATTTTAGCCTGTTTTTTTAACTTTTCTTTTATTCACAGGAAAATTGTGGTTAATAGCTGGATTTTTCATGTGTTGCTATTTGAAAAATTGATGTTTGTCTTGTATAGTGGCCTGAAATTTAGTGTACATGATGCATTCATGATTCAAGACGTAAAAGTTTTGAGTAAAACATTTTTTGTTTTTCCTTTAAATACCTGGAGGTCAGCTGAAATGAACATATTTGTTAAAGAATGTTTATACTGTTTTCATCATCCCCTATTCCACTTGGTAATTTACTGAAGATGTATTGCTGTAGCAAAGTCAAGGGAATATGAAAATTTTGCTTCATAATGAAATGATAATATAAAGGAGGTAGTAACATAAATCCAAATAAATTGTTTATTGAATGAGCTTTAAATGATTCTTGGTTGATGAGTTATCACATTGAATAAAATTCTTATAGTTTATCTTTAAAGAGTTGTAGAAAATGGTTGTTGAATTAACATTATTAATTATTTATTTGAAATTCATGTTAGTTGAAATGTTCATATTTGAGTACCTTCATATTTTTATTGTATAAAGAATTGAGAGGTAAATAGCTGCAATGATGATGAGCAGCAAAGAAGAAAATGGTTTAGAAATGACTTCTCAAAAATATATTTTATTGTTTTAAATATTTGACATGATAATGATTTTCTTTTTCTAGATATTGAAGAAAAATATTTGCATAAGAAACTAAAATGCTTACAGGAAATATCTTCATCAAAAATTTCTACATATAGCAAATTGTTAGTCAGAAAATTTATGCAGTAATAAAGGGAGAAAGATAATATTCAGTCCACCACACCATGGGTCTAAATGTCTCTCACTAGAAGTAATTTTTGCATGTGTATAAGTACATGATGTAATTAATAATCTTTGGCTGAGAAATGATCTGGTTAATGTGAGGTTGTTGCGGAGCCGATAAGTATGTCGACCCCGCAAATGAATTATGTGAACGAGAACAGCCAAAGCAATATGAAGGAACAAAGGCGAGATAACAATTATAACAAATGACAATTTATTTGTCGTATTTACAAGCGTGTATGTAAATGTCCGTGGCGGTTGTATGTAGTCTTCAGCTAGAATGGGTTATGTCGTTAGCTGGTATAGTCGCGTTGTAGATGTTTGCAGCTAGGCGTTCGACAAGGGTCGCTGGCGTAGGTCGAGTCGTCGCGGGCAGCTGAGGTCGGTCGAGGTTGGTAGATCGATATCCCCGGTTATGATGGTATGTTGTGGTTAACCAAGGATGTATCAATCCGATTGCTGGCTCGTACGGCAGGTCGTACGTGAGTCAGGTGTTGCAGTGGTAGAACAGTCTGTAACAGCGAGTCGTCACGTGGACTGCGTTGTACCTTGCAAGAGCGTTGAGGTCGAGGAAAGGCTAGGGCCTTGCTGGGCCCCCTAGCCGTGTGGACGTATCGGACGGGAGCGAAGGCTTTGTCGTGTCAAAGCCGTGCGGACGAGCGGACAAGAGCGAAGGCTTTGTCGGGTCAAAACCGTGCGGACAATCGGACGGGAACGAAGGCTTTGTCGGGTCAAAGCCGTGCGGACGAGCGGACAGGCCAGAAGGCCGAGGCTAAGATGGGCGTTATCTTAGCGCTGCACAGATAGCGAAGCAGTAGCTAAAGGCTGGACCGTGCCATTAGCGCTGCGCAGCTTATCTGACAATCGGAACCGAGTTGGTCTTAGAATCCGTTTTCGTGCTTGCTGTCTGGCCGTCTACTTCGACTGGTCATTACTGACCGGCAGAGATGCTCTGACCCGCAGACAGAGACCTCTTATGGTCCTAAAAAGGACCTTTGTGCATACCTATGTAGGTGGAAGAAAGGCAGGTCTACCACGAGAAGTGAGATCAACGCCGGGAGTTAAGGTGAATGCAACCGCACGAAATGCAGGATTCCTCCTTAAAGAGCTTCGCCAAAAAGCGCGCCGACAAGCGTTGAAAAAGGGCTTGCTGATATTACGAAGGTGCTGTGACACACAGCTCCAGCCGCGTGAATATAAAATTCTTTGATAAAAAATGAGTGTAGCCATAAAGTATTTTTCTAACCTGCTATAGGCTGGCGACGACTATTAGTTCCAGTCTTATCAGGTTATTTTTGGCCGAAGTGCTTTGTAAATGTTATTAATTTTAATTCATCCTTTTCTTTTAGCTATAACGAGATGTCAAGGTCGTTAGAAAGAAAAGGGCTTAGTCAGTTCCGGTCGTACTCGGATATAATTGTCCTAAAGCGTGCATGTAACTTGATATGTTTATGTTTATCGGCGGGTCGCGGCAAGGTCTTTTGTTTGGGTCTCAACGTTTCCTTATATATAAGGAGAACTAATTTGATTGACTTAAAAAAATATTTAGTCAGTATTTCCCAACAAAATATTTACACAGTATTTTCTTACAAGATATTTACACTGTATTTTCCAACAAAATATCTTTTTTAGAATGCAAGCTTGTTATGATGTAACAGTAAAAAAACACTGTATTTTGTCTTTTTTTTTTTTTTTTTTTATTCTATACTTCAGGTGACCTAATTAAATAATCTTTAAAAAAAAAAATCATCACAATTCTCTTAATTATAGATGTTGTATTGAATGATTTGCATTCATGGTACTTTTTAAAATATTAATATAATTAATTTATATAATGTAAACATATAATATACAAGGTCAGTCTAGAAATTTAATAAAAACAAAAAGTTTGTTGCAATATTAACATTTATATACATTATACACTAAAAATTTTAGATTAAAATTCACACAGGACACATAGCATGACGGTTATAGGCGTTGGTTCCCTAAGCTTCTAAGGAGACAATCATCTGAAAGTTGCCGGTTAAATCATGACTGCAGGTGAATAACAATACAGGAATACTTAACACTTATACCCGGTTATGGCTAACAGAATCAGAACAAGCGACCCCAGTGGATTCAATAAAGGACGTAGTTCGAAGTTCCGTGAAAGTGCCACAGTTCGACAAACACCTGAAGAAGGCCAGAGGACATATTGACCGAAACGTTGTGGAAATAATAAAGATGAAGACAATAGTCCAAAAACCCTTAATGATAAAAATCATCAAGCTTGTAGGGAACGAATGAATAAATTAAAAAAATTTTTAATTAAATTTAAAAAAAAGAAAACTATTAAATTTGCAGAAACTCCCAGAGGTCCCTAACAGGAAAAGGAGATGACGCATGCATAAAAGAAAATAGGCTTTCCTCTTGATAAAGGGGACCAGCTATCCTTTCTCTTTCAGGCAGTGACCAGCGTTTTGATAACATCGTTGATTTCTGGTGTCTGGGCACCACGCATACGTCTTTGGACGTAGCGTTGGTTAGCCCCTTTCGCCCAGTAGCAGCACTCTCTCAGTCAGCATTATGCTGAAATATACAAGACCCACAACTGAACTATAAACTAACCCTTACCAAACTTTGACAAACTTCCAAAAGGAAACTAACCCTTATGGAAGCCCAGATTACCAAATGCGGACACATACATACATGACACCTTAAATGGGGGATTCAACTATTTCTATGTATTCAGGAAAAACTCCCTCATCCATGGAATGGTTGTTGAACCCAGTAAATAAAGGAAAATATAAAAGAAATGTCTTCGTCTCTTATCTGTTGCTGTCTTTTCTTTTGTATAATTCTTTTGGGACTTTTTGGGGCAAGGTGTTACACCGACTAACCAACGTGGGGGTAAAATAAAATAACCAAAATATGGAGTCAGATATCTAACGCCAACACAGCCTTGCCCATTGCCCCTGACCTTCAGCCACAAACCCCACAAGCTTCGTCTCAGAAATTTAGACAACTAATATCAAAATTCAACTAGTAATTTTCTTAGATGGGAGCACCTTTTTATAATGATAACTGAGCTAGGCTAGCAGACAATTGTTAGTGAGTTTGATTCTCACTGTGTACCCTTACTTCTGAACTTTTACCGAACTAAGCTAATCTTACTAAATAACAAAAAAATTTTATACATGTGTGTATGTGTTAATATCTTGTTGGAAAGCAGTAAAATAAACTTTTTGGATTACACTCATTGAGTTCTGAAGTTTTGGCAATTTAATTTCACCTTTACATTTGAAAGTTTAAAAAAATATTCTTATTTGTTCTATATAGCAGTTCTATTGGCAGTATAATTTGTATAAGATTGCTATTATAGCTTTTCTCAAGTTGATTTTTTTTCTTGCTCACTGAATAGATTTGGAGATTTATTAATTTATAGTCAGTTTACTAAAAATTTTAAATAATCAATAAAAGATTTAGGAAAGACAGTATTAAATTTTCCATATATATTACCAATATAATTTTTAAATTAACTTATACATCTTAATTTCTTTTGTTTTTTGTTGTTTTTTTTTTTTTTTTTTTTTTTTGTTTTTTTCTAGAATCTACATGCATTGATTATCAAAATTGTTGGAGGTACGTTTGAACCAATAGCTGACATATACAGTGAAGATTTGCGGTTGCTAATATTGAGCATGCTTCATCGAGACCCAAACAAAAGACCTCACATTAACCAGATCATTTCTCAGCCAAAGATTATTAATCACATCATGTACTTATACACAGATTGGGGAAAGATACCTTCCATCAGGTAAAAAACAAAACAATTGATCCTCTTTGCATCTAGGGAATCTTAAATCTATGGTGTAAATAAGGTATCTGTTTGTTTATCTAAAAAGAGTTCATGTTTTTCTTTTATTTTTAAAGGCAGCAAGTTTGCATCATATGGTGGAAAAAGTATTATTTATATCTTCAATTTATCATCTTAACCTATAAATGCACAACAGATGACTACATTCTAGATAATCACCATTTCATTTAAATGAAATTTTGGTAAAAATTGCTCTACTCACTAGTTACATATCTCTTAAAAATTAGACCAACATAGTTTATAAAATCCTGCAATCTGTATCTTGAAATACAGATCTCAATCAAAATATCATTTGAAATAAGATATATAAAGTGAAGTTTGGAAAATAAATAAATTCTTTCATTCATTAGCCTATGATATATCTTAATTAAATTACAGATCTTGTATTATGTTGTCAATGATTTCATGATGTCACTTGTTCACAGACAAGCCCTAAAACCATTGATCATCCTTTCATTCAAGTGATGGAAAAAGCTAATAAGCATGTATTTAAGTTTTATATTCATATTTTTATTCTTTAGTGTTTTTAAATAGCTGGCCCTTGTTTTGTAGGTATGTTTTCAAACTGTCACTTTGGAAAGAGAAGAACCTTTCTATTTAAATCATAACTGTCAAAAGCATTTCATCTCCAGGCCATTGGCCCAGCAGGAACCAATACTCTGTTCAGCCTGGTGCCCAAAAACCAATTAACTAAAAATCCAAACTCTTCTATAATGTGACTTTGGACCAACCAGCATTTAGCCCCATATAAAAACCCTATTTTCTCAGATTTTCATACCAACTGGTAGGATGACCTAAAGCTTGTCACATGCATTAAGCTATCATTACTTAATAATTAATACCTTGCATTTGTAGTACTTTTTAAAATCATTTAATAATGACAAAAAAGTTTGTTGCTATGGATTCCCATTCATGTCTTCTATTCTTATTTCTGTGGACTTTAGTGCAGACATTCCTTACTCATCTCAAAGTCACCTTCTTGTAACAGAATTTTCGTCTCTCAAAAACTTTCATGTCTGAAGAATAAGCTTCTTTAATCTCTCTCTCTCAGAATATGTTGAACACTTATGGCAAATAACAGGCTAAATATAATCATTGAGTTTTAAAAATCTTTTGGGCAATTAAAAATACATTGGTATGATATGCTAATACATGTTTTCTTTTTGTATAAGCATTAAATTTAACTGTATCATTCTCAGAATACAGAGACCATTGTCCAATATGCAGCCAACTGCAAGATGTCGACAATCTACTCAAGGGTGTAATCTTTCAAGTAGAGGTAAGCATGTGATTTTATTTTTTTTAAATCAATTTAGTAAATACTATTAAAAGTCATTGTGAATTAATTTGATTTTATTACAAATCTTTTTTTTTTTCTTCTTCTTTTTTTAAGTATATACATAGATTTGTAGTATGAGTTAGAATTACTGCAGGTTTTTTTTTTTTTTTTTTTTTTGTTTTTTTTTTTCCAATTAAAAAATCAGGTAATTAGATTATATTTTTTCCTGAATGACAGACTTTAAAAAATTCACAAAACAAATGTTGTTTGCTATTTCAGTTTAAATGTTGCAGATATAGATATTTTATTATTATGCAATTGTGGGGGGGGGGGGGCGTTTATAAGCCATGCAACTTGGTCTCTCTATAGAGTAGTGTGACACGAAATTGTCTATAATCCCAAAACGGGACTTTATTTTCGCACGTGTGAAGACGGGGCAGGTTGGCACTTGATCCCCTACAGGATAAGTCCTGTTCAGAGTTCTTCTCTCAGGCATATAAGAACTGGCATATTACGTGAGGGAATAATTTAGGGCCAGACTGACCACCGCTGGCAAGGGGTTCCAAATTTCACACTATCACACACCCACCAGGCCGCTTTCTTCCTTCCCCGAGACAATGGAAGATAATGAGCCTATAGGTTTTAGTTGTGATAATATTAATATTGCAGTAGTCGGCAACTCCGGTTTCCTGTGTGATACTTTAGGAATTAATAGGACAATTCTAAGCAAGATAACATAAGGCGAATAGAAGCTGAAAAGAAAGCATGAAGTAACAACATAGACCACATGGTAACATGAAAATACATAAAATCCTTTACTACTTATATATATACACGTTCAGAGTGTCAAAACATATAATTGGACAGTCCACGAATATCAATGACTTTTCTTGGTTTTTGTCCTTCTTCGAATTGAGAGGGAGAGAGTGGTAAACGAAATTTGGGTATAAAGGAAAAATGTCCCCAAAGTTACTTATCTTATTTTCAACGGGGTTCCACTCGAGAATCGTTCTTCTTTTACGGGCTAATAGACTTTGTTCTGTTTTTAGTACTGGCTTGAGGGACTCGGGTTTCTCCTGTCTCAGTTAATCTTTTGTCTTCAACCCGGAGTAAAGTGGCTATGGTTCGTCTGCCCGCTATGAACCCTGCTCAAAAACTATATTTCTTGTCCTTTACTTCCGCTGAGGGGAAGGGAGCCCCACTTCCGTTTTGGGGTCCCAGCCAATCATTTGGCTTCTCTCTCTTTCCCCTTCCGATGTCCGGCGACCTGAGGTCACTAAGTGCCAACATCTGTCTATCCCCTCTGTGACCCACATTCTCTCTTAACGGTCACTTTTTGACTGCTAGATAGTGCTAGTTCAACACGGGAGAATAGTATCAGTCTTACCTCTTCGTCTCCGTGAGCTATCACGTGACAGTAGTGACAAATTCTATTGTTATACAACTTGAAGTGAAAAGGAATCTTTCTTACCAAAATAAAGTAATTTTTCATTACACAGCAGGGAGAACAGATTGATAATACTTTGCAAAAAATATTAATACAACAAATAAAAAATCAGATAATTTTTATGTTCTTATTTATTTGGTTTTTGTATTTGTAATGTTAATATCAATCTTTGATTCAAATGTTGTCAATTCAAAGTTGTTAAAAGAAATTATGATTTGATCAATTTATTATCATTTTGATGTTATGTTTTATCAAAAAAAATGCTTTCATTTACTTTAAGGAAGTGAGTATAACATATAGAATACACTTTTTTTTTTTTTTTTTTTTTTTTTTTTTAGCCTTAAAATAATCAACCCCAAAAACATACATAAGAACATTCTAGAAAATCCAGATCAGAAACTAATTAACAGGAAAATTTTTAGGCTCTAAGATCATCATCATCATGTCGTGCTGGTAGCACGGAAATCCCTGATCCTCTCTCGCCACTTTTCCCTATCATTCATCACCTCAGGCAGGTCTTCTGGACAACATCCCATGTCCTCACATAGTTGCTGAAGGCTCTAAGATAAATAAGTAAATATAGGAATCTGATTGGTCAAGAAATATCTGTGCGCTTGAATTTTAGGACCCGCAATAAAACTATTTTTTGATCCACTTTAGTTACCCCAAAAAGTATAAAATAAGAAGAATTTAATCAACAAGGTTATTCAATTCATTTCTTCCACGGCCAAAAGTTCATTCTGTCTACTACCAAAAAGACTTTACACTACGAGGTCATGAACGGACAGCAGAGAGCCACACCATAAGACTCAAAGGGAAAAGCCATGCGACCTTCTTTTATCAATGCGACACATTGTCGCCAAAATCTTAAGAAAACACACAAGTGGACATAATGAAAGCAAAGACCCATACTTATGATCCATCACTCATATACACATTCACTTGTACCCATGTATGTAAGTAAAGACAAAATTTTTATCCTCCTTACTTTGGCCAACTATGGACCCATTTATTTGATAGACTTTACTAACATATAAACACACACACACACACACACACGGGCAAACAACCCTATTTCATTCAACTGGCCATAACTGTATTTCTCGCTATTTTTCTTCCTATTTTATTATGATTATTAAATTGTTTGTTTCTTAATGTACGCTGTTGTCATATTCCATTTGTTTACATGCTTGTAAAATTTGTGTTGTATTTGTGGTGGAACTGAACGTGAAAGTAATACCCGTTAAATACAGACGGTAACTCACTCACTACAAATTGGAGAGTAACATATCTACTAAACAATAACAGTCACCACTACAAACACAAGCACAAACAAAAAAGATGTGATGTCCATATCTAACAACAAATGATTTTAAATACATGCTGGCTGTTGCCAGAATTAAAACCTGTTTTAATTTTTTGCTATAATGGAGTATTTGACTTTTTCTATTTGTTTCTTTGGTCATCTGTTTGTAATTTTTGCTTCAGATGATAATGTTGTATCTCTAAACCTATCTTAGGATCAAAGGGTCATATCCCAACAATACTAGAGAGTGATACTTTAATCCTAGGCAAAGTACATAGATACTTCATTCTCATCCTAGAGAGAAGTTTGTTTTAGTTTCTTTGTTTAATGGCATGTTAACTTTAATGGGTTATTTAATGCCATAGACATCCTTGAAGAAGAACAGCAGTGATACTGTTTAACTCATAACTGAGGAGATAAGGGGTTTCATACCTTTTGTAAGGGTATTAATCCAAAGGTGAACATATTGAAACCACAGTCCAGCTCTTTAGCCATTACGCCGCTGAGACTTGCACCCTAAAGAGAATTGTACTGTGATCTATTAGTAAGTAGTCCCATCATTTTTTTATGGGAACTATATTAGTTTTGATATATTTTCTTTCTGTTATTAATGATTGTGACAAAATTTTTTCATTTATATTTTCAGATAATCTTTCAGAAAAACCTCAAACCTTAACTTCTGTATTTTGCTGGGGTAGTGGTATTACACTGCCTATGAAGCTTCCTTTTCCAAGTAGTGAAACACAAGTTATTCAAGTTGCTACTGGACGAACACAAAAAGCTGCCGTTACCAAAAATGGAAGGCTTTTTGTTTGGGAAGTTAGTTTGGTTTTTTACATTTTTCTTTTATTTTCTTAGTTTTTAAAAATATTTTTGTACTTGATAAAATATTCTAAATCAAGTGAAAATTCCATTTTGTACTATAAACTTTATTCAAAGGGAGTCATTGAACTGCTTAAAAAGGATAAGTGTGTTATTGATTGTTAACTAGTTTTTTTAATCTTTATTGTAGCTTTTTATCACAGCTGTGAGTACTTTTTATTCTAACACCAATGATGTATGCAGAATGAATCAAAAATAAAATGTTACCATCTAGATCTAGTCTTTTTTTCACCTTTATATTTGGAGGTGCTTGTGGTGTAGTCGTTATCGCCGTAGGAAATGAACGCGGCGATACGAGTTCAAATCCTGGACGAGACTGATTGCATTTCACATTGCACTAATACCCTTAGGAAAGGTATGAATCCAATTATTCTCCCTCCAGCTATGGGTAAATAGTAGGACAGACTAGGTTCTTCAGCCTTGGTTAGGCAACTAGTCTAGGAGAAGGAAAACTCTGAATTCAAACCTGTTAAACTCCGCTTAAAAATTGACCTTGTGTCATATCCTGCCCGAGTGGAGGGGTTGGTAAATAGTACCATCTAGATCTAGTATCCTGATTATTTTACAGGGTAAAAAAAATCAAGATTTAAATTGGAGACACTTCAAGATTAATAGATATATCAAAATCCTTTTCTAAACAATATCTATCTTACTATCTTTGTTTTCAGTTAAAAATTTACTCTGAACACTTTCAAATAAGTTATTGTTTATAAAAAAATGATTAATTCACATAACAGAAAAAAAGATTTACCAATTATATTTATATATTATCTTATGGAGTTAATATTGTTCTGGGAAAATCTCATTAAATTTTGTAGATAGATATTTTTTATTGACCCATAAGAGGAAATAGTAATAAACCTAATTAGTAATGTTAAATTAAATGGGGAATAATCATTTTAGTTAAAATCTCATTAAATTTTGTAGATAGATATTTTTTATTGACCCAAAAGAGGAAATAGTAATAAACCTAATTAGTAATGTTAAATTAAATGGGGAATAATCATTTTAGTTAAAATCTCATTAAATTTTGTAGATAGATATTTTTTATTGACCCAAAAGAGGAAATAGTAATAAACCTAATTAGTAATGTTAAATTAAATGGGGAATAATCATTTTAGTTAAAATCTCATTAAATTTTGTAGATAGATATTTTTTATTGACCCATAAGAGGAAATAGTAATAAACCTAATTAGTAATGTTAAATTAAATGGGAATAATCATTTTAGTTAAATTTTCTGATAAGTGTTTTAAGTCTTTTTTTTTTAATACTTTTTTTCACCTTTATAGAATAGTCTTATATGTGCAGATATATTTCCATGTATACTACTAACTTGTTACAAACTTCAGTAACATTGAATAGTAGGTATCTAAAAGTATTATCACATAATTTCTTTAAATATGTTTGAAATAAAATTTTGCTTCTAAAGATGATTCTAATACTACCAATGTACTAGTCAAAATGTGATTTGGTAATAAAATAACTTCTTTACATCAATAAACATTTACAAATGATTTGATTCACTTGAATATTTAAAAAAATTGTTACTATTGTATATTTGATAATGCATTTAAAAAATTCTTTGTTATGAATACAATTGGAAAAGACATTACTTTACTTACAAAACTCCTGAATATGTGTTATTCTACCTTTGACAAGTGAAAAAATTGACTTCTGCATAAGTCTTTTTTTTTTTAATTGATAACCAATAATTCAAAGATTTCTTCCTTTAAAATAACTATAACAATACTACCACTATACTCATTGACAATTTTTTTTTAGATTTTAGCCCATCATCATGTCATTTGTAAAACAAACATGCAAACTAAAATTTAACTTTAAATTACACTGTTTTCAACATTGTCTATTTTACTTTCCAACATCATTTTTTTTAACTATACATAATTATAAATATGTACTTTTTACAAGGGCTAAATGAAGAGGATTAAAAAATGTAGAAGGTAGAATTTCATTTTTCTGTTTTAATAGTTTTGTACAAATTGCCTACATATATATTTATTAGTCATAATTCAGTTATATTATTGGAAATTTTTTTTACTATACACTAAAACAAATAAAATTTACAAATTTTGTTTGAAAATCTGTATATAAAAATTTTATGTTGTTCATTATTGATTTATATTAGAGGCATTGGATTTTTGTACTTAAAATTATCATTTTCCTTGCTATTTGACTATAAATTTGAAAATTTGAGTGAAGAAATGGCAACTCATTTTTCTTTTCTTTAATTGAAAATACATAAATTGATTATTTTTTATATCTTATAAATACTTAAAAGTATTTCTTGTTATAGTTCACAATTAAATCTATTTTCCAGGCATAGAATCATTTAAATGGATCTTCATCAACTTAAAATGACTATTAACAGGTTTACAGCATTTCAGCATTTCGTTTCATAAAATTATGTTTCTGCTAAATATCCATTCCTCTGTTCACTGTCACCTCTTAAAAGTGTTCTGATATTTATTTATAAAAACACAAAATATAGCATATGGCCTAAAGTTGATGGAGAGGAGGCTGATCTTCACTATTGTATCTTTAACTTAAATAGTTCCATTCACTGACATATTACTGTCACTAAAATACACCAGTCACTCTAAGAGATTCTAAACTATTTCTATGTATATTGAGATGGAGGTGGGGAATGATTGAAATTTATTTACAAAAAGAAATCCCCTGCAAAATGTGAATAATAATAATAAAAAAAAATAAAATAAAAAAAAGATTATTTACAATTAAAATGGTTGTAAGTATGAACTCTCCTCACTAACTCATATGGTAGACAAAATAACTGGTCAAAAGAATTGATATGAGGAGTTAGGAGGGAGACACTGAAAATACTCTCCAGAGGACTCTGATCTCTGTCATCTAATGGGGTAATTGAAACTGAAATGCAATGGAGACTCAAAAGATAAAATTGGGCCAATGTGCTTTCATACTCTACATAAATTAAATCAATTTTTCAACTAAAGACAAAAATATCTAAACTTAGTTACCTGGGACGGGTTGGCATGACTTTTTCAAGACCACCAAATTCTTTACTAAACATGTATTGTCCAGAAAGAATTTGAGGTTAGCTTTCATTTGACTCAAGTGTGTGCCATTCATCTACCTTTTGCCAAATTCTGTCAAAGACAGCCTCAATCTCTCAGCTTTAACTTTCACTAAGCTGATGCTTAAAGAAAAAGATGAGAATCTGAGGAGTGAGGAACTTGCCATCATGTAATCTCTTCTGTCATGTTGTCCAAATCACTACTCTCATAATGCTTCATTGGTAAAGAAACACATAGTGTTTCTTTCTGTCCAGAGTTAGAACTACATTGCTAAAAATGGAAGTGGCTTTGGGGACAAAGAACTTCCCATACAGCATGCAAACTATGAAGTCTTCAACAAGCTTACTTTATGACTATGACTGCTTGATTGACTCCTCTGTCACCACTTGCCCAGTCAGCTGGGGTTGTAGAATACACTGACTGCTTCTCTGCAGATGGGTACCCTCCTCCACGAGTGTCTTGGATATGACATGAAACAATCTGATGATGAGGCTCCAGTAATGCTGGAGCTTTGGGGAATGCAGAGTACCCTTCATTGCCATCACTCCCAGGTCTATTCTGGCCCAGAGTGGTAGCACCAGATAAGGTCCTATCTATGGGTCAAATAGAACTAAATTGTGTATTAATGCTAAACTGAATTATTTGAAATAGAACTGTTTTTTACATTGAAACTGCGTACTTATGCTAAACTGAACTGTTTGAAATAGAACTAAACTGTGTATTTATGCTAAACTGAATTGTCTGAAAATAACTTTTTTTTGACATTGAAACTGTGTACTTATGCTAAACGGAACTGTTAGAAGTAGAACTGTCTGAACTTTTGCTAAACTGAATTGTTTGAAATAGAACTGTTTTGACATTTAACTGTTTGTAAACAAAAACTATACTTATTCTAAACTTAATTATTTGAAATTTCATTCAGTGTTAAATGACCCAAAAAGGGTTGATATGCCATAAAACAACCAACCATGTCACCACACTGAATGCATTCTGAAGTTACAAGACGCTCTGTATAAAGCTTCTTGCTCACTCAGAGGGCATTATTAATCACCAGCTAGGTGAGTGATGCCTCATCGTTATTAAGAAAGCTCTCAGAACATCCCAACATTTGCAATAGAAGGAACACTTGTTTCTGGGTCATCAGCTGTCCTCCTCATCATCCAAATGTATGCTTCCTAAGACCAGAAGGCTGTCTTGGTGTCATCTTTCTAGAATTTGCCATTCTTACCATATTATGCACAAATTTGACCTTGGAAACTAAGGCATAATGTGTGCTAACATGTCTCAACATTTAGTACACTTAGGCTGCCTTCAAAAGGGTATAGGGAACAAATCTTGTGATCCACCACGGGAACCTGGCTGCTCCACATGAATTAGAACAGGGCTCTTTCTTGACCAAGAACTGAATGGTACATGAAAAAAGAACTGAAAGTCAGTAAAGGATAGAAGGTAGAAGAGGAAGACTTACACTTAGGTCCTACCCTTGAAGGAGAGATTCCTCTGTGACCACAGTTGAATAGCAGCCATAATCTTTTCCAGTTCAAGTCTTCTCCTGTTGGAGGCCAGGATCGAACTAAATATTGAGTATTTTGCACAGTATGGCTGGGCAGAATACAACTCTTCCACAAACTCAACTATAACCCTACAGACTTGTCATGGTTAATATTGGCTCTTGATATCATTCCATAGCTTCCAGTTTTTTTGCTGACTGCCTCAGTTATCCCATTCACCTCCACTATGACTCTGAGGAACACATGCAAGAGCTGAATCCAGCTGTTAAATTTGACTTGAATCCAACCACAGACAAAACACTCTCCAAGAAATGATGATCAACCCTATCAAAGGCCTTGCATTGATCTAAGTTGATCAGTGCAGTTTTATTATGGACTCTTTCTAAGATTCTGCATACTCTTGAATAGGCCTGCTCTTTACAGTATAGGAATGATCAGACTTGGCAAGACAATCTGCAAACAGTTTGACAAGATCTTTGCCAAAAGTCAGTATTTAGCATTGTTAAAGGGTGAAAATTACTAATCCCATCTCTACCATACTTGTTCTTGTAAAACAACTTTACTACACCTTTGATGAAGCATTTGAGAAAAGTCCCCTACCTCACCCAGTTGTTGTTGTTGTTGATTATTACCTGCAAGGGTAAAATTTTGTTTATAGTCAAATGTTGTCTGTTGGACAATGTGTCACTTGTGAAACATCTCTTAGCTCTTCAGCTTGTAATTCAAAAGTTATATTTGTCACCTCACACAACATACTTTTTGAACTACCCCTAACTACCAGAGCTCAATCTTTCTTATTATGTAAGGAGACCAGATTTGCCTTAGTTAAATTAGTCTCCAAGTCTCCAGTTGAGAATGGTGAAGAAGGCCATGGCATCAACCATGAGGTCAAACCTCCATTCCCTGTGCATACCCTCATGAAAACCACCAATTATATAGTTTGATTTAATCTGTAAGGATTCTCATAATTGGTTTGTGACAGTTTATATCATTATGCCTATCATTATGAATATTTTGTATCTGAAAACATCAATTTACAAGACTTATTTTTCATCTTGTCCATATTATTTCTTATATGTTCAAATTTATTCATTTCATGTTTTTAGGCTCAAGATAATCCTCCTAAAAGTTTACTCATGGCTGCTATGTTAGATTTATGTAAATTAGGCATTTGCACAATTCTATTAAAATTGAAAATTAAATAACCTATTTTAAGCAATAAATTTAAATTTCTGAAGTGAATATTCATTAATAAAGTAGAAGCTTTGTTCTTTCTTTTTTATTTAGTTTGCTTTCCTATGTTCTTTTATTTCATTAGAGTTATATACTTTTATGTTAAAGAGTGTTGGGATTGGTACTGACAACTTGCATTCAAATTCAATGGATCATAATGTCCCTGCTTTTGTCCCAAGATACTTGGAAGGCCAAGCAGCTGTAACAATTCAGCATGTTGCCTGTGGTGACCTTTTTGTTGCTTGTCTTACAGGTTTGTATGTATAACCTTAACTAGAATTCTTACTTTATCACTTTATTGTTTTTGTATGTATTTTCTTGTAATTTGGAAGGTTTTATGTATAAAAGAAATAAATGCTTTTTAAAAAATTCTTAATTTATTTGCATGTGGCTTCCAAGCTATAAATATTTTCCAGAAGAGTCAAAGTTTTAGGTTAGGTTATGTTAGGTATAGGTTATAGCCTTTTTAGTACACAATTCATGAATTTGTAGTCTGAAATCTTACTGTCTCAATGTCAAATATTTAGCTAAATGAATATATATAAATAGTTTTTCTACTTATTTATATTGTGACGCAGTCTAAAATATTTATCCCTGGACGGGAGTTTATTTTCCGCACGTGTGAAGACTGGGCAGCCTGGCACTTGATCCCTCGCAAAATAAGTTCCAGTTAAGATTCTCTTTTTGGGCGTAGGGCAACTGGCAGATTATGTGGGGGTTAATTTGAGGCTAGACTGACTGCCGCTGGCAAGGGGTTTCCAAATTTCACGTTACACACACACACACCAGACCACAACCTCTTCCTACCCCTAGGATAATGGAAGATATGGGCCTCTAAGTTTAAATATAATAATATTATCGTAGTCGACAATTCCAGTTTCCCATGTAATATTTTTAAAGGCGAGTATAGGACATTTAGCGAGAATAGATTAAGGCGAATGAAGCTGAAAAGGAACATGCAGAAGACAACTTGATAGGCAGAGAACACAATGAATAAATTTCAACATGAGGGATATAAAATATAACAAGGTTTTTAATATATGCGGACACACATATTTAATGTGTCGGCTATATTATAAGCGGATAATACATAAATACAAATGTCTTTCTTCCTTATTCTTTTCTTTCTTCCTTCTTGAAATTGAGAGAGAGTATGTAATTGCAGTACTTGGGAAGGGTGTAGGGAGAAACAGTCTTAATGTTTACTTAGCTTTTTGGTGGGTTCCTTCTGAGAGTATTTTCTCTTTTACGGGCTAGCGGGATTTTATATAGCGCGGCTTGACTGCGTCTGTCATCTTGTCCAAGAGCTTTGTCGCTTCTTCACCCAGAGTTTGGCATGAGACTCGCCTATCTGTTCATGGCGATCTCCGCCCACTAAACTGATTTCCTTATCCCTATTTCCGCTAACAAAAAGGGGGCTACTTCCGCTTTAGGGTTCTGGCCAATCATTTAGCTTCTTTCTTCTTTCTTTCACCCTGTCAGGCAATTCATTCGGACTACTATATGTCCATATACCCACTTCTTTATCCATCCAGTCACAGAGTGGAAACATCTGTTGGCTTTAATTCTGACCTGGATATGTTACTTCGGCCGCGAGAAATTGACCTACATTCCTATTCCTCTTTTTAACAGTCAGTCTTTGGTGGCCTGTTAATTCAAACACGGACGGGTAGGGGAAATTCCTTATTTCTCTCCTCTCAGTGGTAGACCACGTGACAATATTGAAAGTATTATATATTATCATCTTTTAATTCATTGATTTTTATATTTTCAATAAATCGTATTTGTAATTTAAATAAAACAATAATGAAAAAATGCAACTATATATATATATATATATATATATATATATATATAGTAATTCAAAAAGTTTCACCTTTGTATGAGCAAATTTAAGACAGAAATCTGAATTAGTTTTTCAAGTTTTATAAGAAATGGTAGGGTGTTGCCACAAAAAAAATGTTCAGCTATGCTTTTCTTTCTAGGTGAGACTTTGAACATTTTGAACAAACTTTGTACACACACACACACACACACACACACACACACACCCATATGTGTGTGTGAGATAAATAAATACTTGAATGAATACACAATTTAAGTTTGGTACAAATATTTATTATATCAAAAGTTTCATCCCATTTTAGGACATTAGCAATTTTTGTCGGTGTTCCATGAATGAAATGATGGTGCCTATTGCATTTTTATCTTTTATTTTTTAAAAAGAAAAAGCACTATATGCTGAAAATTTGTTATTTCTTCCATGTTCAATGTTAAATTCAACAATTAAAAATAATCCGATTTTAACAAAATATTTTTTAAAACGTATACTGATATGAAATCTTTGAATGAAATCAGCTAAAATAAAATGCTCAAAAGAAACATCAAAGGCAAAAATTTATCACTGATATTTAAGTTTTTAATTAAAAATTGTTTCTAATATACTGAACATATTACAAATTTTGCAAGTAAAAATAAATTTCACTATTTTAGTTAATTTATTAGATCACTGCTGTGCATATAAACAAGTAAAAACTAATTTAATCTAAATGTTACTTTAGGAAAATGAAATAACATTAAATATTAAAAAAAAGATTGAAAAATCATTTTAGAATTTTTATGAAATATTTGTGGTAAGGATTGTCAAATAAGTAGTTTGATGAATAATAAAGACTTACATAAGTATTCACTTTATATTTTTGTAAGTACTTTTAAGGAGTAACTTGAAAAAAAATCCTAAATTTTTTAAATGAGTTGAACTTTTTAACTTATTTGTATTCTCTAAAGTCATCATAAAATACTATCAGCCAGTTACTGTTCAACTGGAGTAACCTTGACTGTTTTTATATCTGACTTGTTTAGAGGATGCTTGACAGATTAGATGCAATGTTGTTAATAAACCTTACAGATTTTAGGTAAAACTTAAAATCTAAAACTGCCATGAGAGAGTATGTCACACTGAAATGAGGTAAAGTTCTGTTTTACAAGGAAAAAAAATTTACAAGAAAATTAAAATAGAAAAGATTTTTTGTAATTATGTAGATAAATTTTCAAATTTTATAGTCATTTCCAATATTCAAACATTTAACATTGTGCAAAATTTAATAATCACTAACATTCAAAATAATTAATAATTTACCTGTATGAGAATGTAAGTAAACATTTAATTTTTAAAAGTCTTGCACATTAAATTTATATAAGAATATTTCAAGGATGTTACTATAAAAAATATGTTGGCTTATTTTGAAACACGACAAAAATTCAATATTCAACATATTTGACAGTATTAGACTAGATTAATGTTATCACAGTCTTGATATAACTACAAGAAATTTTTTAAATATTGAAAAGAGTGAAATATATCAATGAAATTTTCAAAAAGTTATTTCACTATTTGATTAAGTTTATAGTTCATGTCTTTATTCTGTTTTAAATATATCTCTTCCCAAGATGCAATATTATCAATATCGCATTTTTAAATGTAAGTTTGGATATTTATTCAAATAAGCTCTTGCAAATATATTTTTATAATTCGTTTCATAGATCGAGGAATTTTAATGACATTTGGAAGTGGAGCAAATGGATGCCTTGGACATGGAAATTATAATGATATCACTCAAGTAAGTTTGACAAATGACATCATTTATAAATGATGTACTATTGTTATATAGTCATATGCAGATCACATCTACATATAAACATGCAGAAAGAATCACGACACAATGATAAAAGACAAGCGAAGACTTCTTTAGAAAAATATGTACCTCTCATTTTATTGTAAGGGTTCGAAAAGGGTTACTCAGTGTTTTATGGTGAGAGGGAGTTGGAGACCGAACAGAACTGCAATATATTGACCCCCCACTCTTATGGCCGTCGTTGTGTCTTATCGTTCTCCAGGGCTGCTCACCCGGAGGCCCAGCTCTCTGCTGGATGATGGCTTTCTTTACTGCATCTTATCGGGGTCCCCGAGCCCCTTCGGCCTGGTGTGGCTTTCTCTACCACATCTCGTCTCTACTCCAACTGTCTGATTTCTGTCTTGACTGAGTTATATAATAGTTCAAAGCCCACTCAATCACCTACTCAATCTTTGGAATGGCATGTTTGATCGTCATCAAGCAGAAATAACTGTCATGCAGTTCACAGGTCACTCTCTTCCGGTGCATCACTCTGTAGTGGCACAATGGGACCTTCACCTTATCCCATATTATCAGCCTTAATCCACCCACGCAATCTCTTTCAATTACTGGCCATTGGAATGTGTCACTTCCTTCCGGCGCATCACTTTGGAATGGCATGTTTGCCCGGGCCGAAGGCCAAAATACAACACTATGTGCAACCATAATAGGTATAGGTCTTGAATATTTTATAAAATTTCTTTTAAATATATAATGTAAGGATTCATATATTTGGAGTTTTCAAAGTAACTACTGGAAGTCTTATGCTCAAATCATACATAAAGCACTGATTCCTGTCAGATCACTGAAGTTTAGTTTCAATGAGCCTGTTCAGTACTTAAATACTATAAGCAACCTGAGACTTCACTGCTTGACTAAGCAAAACTTAATAAATAACAAGTAAACAACTGGAGAATGACACTTTTACCTGATTTTACCAGTATACATTATTTTTATTAAAACCTTTTTTTTTTTTTTGTCACACAGGTAATATTAACTCTTTCTACTTCATATTTTAGTAATGAAAAAAAATGTATTTTTTAACAAAATTTAGATGAATTACTTGATCCAGTTATATTGTTAATTGAACTGCAAATTTTTTTGTTCATGACATGTTAATTTTATATCAATAAATTTAGCTACTTTTTTTTTTTTTTTTTTTTTATTAAACTCAAAAAAAGGAATTTAAAGCCACTATAATTTTATTTCTGCAGAAAATTTGGAATACATGAAATGAACACTATATCAACGCACACTATTTTCTTTTTTTGCTAATAAAAGGAATCAAACTTTATTAAAGTATTGAAAAAATTCTTACTTTTTAAATTTTATTTTTTTAAATAGTAGGATTAGATTTCTTATTTATATAGTTTACAAGAACCAGTCATGTTTAAAATGCACCCTTCTTTGTTGCTAAACATTGTAGGTGATATGAATTTATTTTTTTGTTTTCAATTATGAAGTTAAGAAAATAATCCTTTCTAAATTTCCCCCACTTTAAGTTAAGATTAACCAACTGTATTTAAATGTTACATATCTTATAATATGTTTTTTCTTTATTTAAACAGTCACTATATTTTTCCTCTGAGCTTTTTCTGCTTTTTTGTTTGTTTCCTACTCTAAATAATTATAACTAATTTGATAAGTAAACTAACAACCCAGATAAAAACAACAGTTCAAATGTATATGTTGAAAAGATTTGTGTAAATTGTATTTTTTTTTATTAATGTACCTATGTGTATGTATATTTTTTTATTTATTTATTTTTTTTTTTCAGGCTAAGATTGTTGAAGCTCTACTTGGCTATGAAGTGAGTCATGTATCATGTGGTGCTTCTCATGTTTTAGCTGTCACTAATGAACACGAGGTGTTTGCATGGGGACGTGGTGATAATGGTATGTATTTTGAGTCATCATGAGTTTTTCTTGGAAAACTCTCAAAAAAATTTAAACAAAGTAGACATTTACATACCTTGATATCAGTCAATAGTTTGTGCCTACTAAACAATCAACGATTTTTGTCCACTCTTCCATAAAAACCTTACTTGTAACTCATGAAAATTATTCATAACCACTGATATTTAGTTTTAAAACAATGCACTAATATTTTACCTTTATATCTTAAACTTATGATAAGTTTGGAAAAGGTCATTATTACTTGTATAAAATGAATTATTTCATTTATATTTTATCTTTTTTAACTTTTAAAAGCAATTTTTTAAAGTGTTTTCAGTTATAATAGTCCACAGTTTAGCTAAAAATCATTGCATAAAAAATGGTAAATATACATATGTTTATCTTAGTCTGGTACAAAGATCAGAAACATGGTTCACTCACTGAGGACTGATCAAGAAAACATTTTCAAGACTTGTTAATTATAGAAGGGACTCATAATTACCTAAACAAACATATACACAGAGCATACATGTGTATATATAAGTCACAAATAAAATATGAAAATATGTGTGAGATGAACAAAAAAAAATATTGCTTTCCAAATCAGAATAATCCTCTACCTGTGTAATGATTTTTTTTTAGGCTGCACAAGCCTGCAAAGCCTTTATAGTTTTCTTTTCACTCTTAACACAATCAGTCTGTTCTCATGTGCTGAAGTCACCATCTGAATACAAAAACTCAATTGTTCTTTCTTCAGTAATCCACTTTTTATGGACTAGCAGGAGGAGTCAAAACCTGTCATTGTCTAACCAGCATTTTACTTGCCGTCTTGGTTTGTATCCTGGTCTTTCCTGTGAGGTTGTCTGCAATCCTTTTGTACACATAAGCAGAGTTGGTAATGACATGCAACACTGTCATTTCCCACATCAGTGCCATATTTATATCCTTCAACGAGGTATTGAGTTCTACCAGATTTACATGTTGCACAACAAACTGATTTGAGGTTAGACTGGTCTCTGACGTCGGTAAAGGGGTTGCCGATTCATTTTCAAATACACCACCAAGTCCTTTGTCCCCCTACCCCTTCATATCGTGGAGGAACGAACTTTAGGTTAGATAGTCTTAACTGTTGATAGATTTCCAAATCCTCTTGTGATGTTTAGGGAGGCAATAAGACGTGTTAGCGAGAATTAATGAAAGCAGTACAAGGCCGAGACAAGATACATATCAAAAGCAATCAACTTGATAGAGGAAAGAGAACACAATCAAAACAATTCAACACAAGGGGGCATTTAAAATATAACAAAACAACCATGGTACCACCATTATTCTCTAGCAAATCTGTGGTCTCCAAAAAGCTTGTATCAACCCATACATCTAGTTCACAGGGTCTTCTTGGTGCACTCTTTCAGTGAACTCTTTTATTGTGGTTTCCTGGAACGTCATTCACCTCATCATCCCAACTTGTCGTAACTATCTCTGCTCTCCTCTTAATAAAACCTGTAGACACTCTAAACCCTCCACCCACTGGGAAGTGCCCAACCAGCTTTTCTCACAGTGAGAATATAGTATGTTGGATGAGAACTCAAGGCATTCTTGGTACCTTGTTCCCTCATTTCCACATAAGGGTGTTTCCCTACCCCCAGATTTGCAAGTCTGGTACTCACATACTGTCATACAATTGTTCAGAATTTTTGCTCACCAGCCCAAAGTTAATTAGATGTTGCTTCACTTTAGCTGCAGACACTATGTCCATATTGATGTGTAGAGAAGAGGAAAATCTCGTATTTTGGTTTGGCGCGCAATTTAATTCGACACTTAATTTCACCCAATCAGGATGACTTATCCTATTCAGTCCAGACCTTCATTTTCGGCTAGCAAAACGGGTGAGCGGCCAAACCCACTCTCTTTGGCTTGAGACGGCGACCAGAACAGACGTTCCTCTTAGCGATGCTTTTTAGCTAGACAAGCCGCCCAGTGTAGATATCTCACTGTAGCTTTAACATAGCAACACCAGCAGCAGCAACATGGACACTCAACGAGGGAACCATCTAATTTATGGATTTCCTATGAGGAATCTCAGTTGAACATAAATTAGAAACATACAACATGCCTCGCACAGGCCCAACTTTGTGTCACCCCAAAAATTGGCTATGTTGATCTGAGCGTAACTCCGCTCTCGACCACATGGAGACAATGCAGACTCTCCCCCAAATACCAGATACAAAACTACACGGTGACTCTAAACACAATCCCTCACACGTCCGACAACACACGCTGCTTTCTCAACATCTCGCTATGCCATTTCGTCTCCAACACTAACAAGCCTAAACTCCACGAGTCTTGCAGCACCAAAAGCAAACCATATTCAATGCTGCAAAAAAAAAAACTTTCTTTGTTGTGTTGTTAAAAGTTTCGTCATTCATTTGTGTTGCCTAAAAAATATAGTGTTAGAGAAATTAACAATTTCTCGAAATGCTATAGATGTATACATCATCAGTATATACCGATGTTGCTCACTGGATACTCATTGTCTGACAGTGCAGCATCTACAATGGCTTTCATGATAGGTGGTGCTATGCTGTCAAGCTGTACCTTCTCCTCTCAAGTATCACAGTTTAGTACGGCTACTGTCATGTCAAATTCTACTCTGACCTCAGGAGATTGATATCTCGGTCATTGTCCTCAGTAGAAGGCTATTATGTAGAATTTGTATCACCGAGAGCAGCCTGGCACTTAACACTCCACAAAATAAATCCCAGTCAAGACTCCTATATAGGCGTATGAGAAACGAACAAATAATGTGGATGCTGATTCAAGGTTAGACTGGTCTCTGACGTTGGTAAAGGGGTTGCCGATTCACTTTCAAATACGCCCCCATGTCCTTTGTCCCCCTACCCCTTCATATCACGGAGGAACAAACTTTAGGTTTGATAGTATTAACTGTAGATAGATTTCCAAATCCTCTTGTAATGTTTAGGGAGGCAATAAGATGTGTTAGCGAGAATTAATGAAAGCAGTACGAGGCCAAGACAAGATACATATCAAAAGCAATCAACTTGATAGAGGAAAGAGAACACAATCAAAACATTTCAACACAAAGTTGCATTTAAAATATAACAAAATTTTAATATGCAATGATGAAACAAATAATGTTGACATTTAAGAAACAGTTCTTTTTTTTTCTTTTCTTATTCTTTTCAAATACCGGCAATATTAAGCCAACAGGAAAACATCAAACAAAAATGTCTCTCAGCAGTCCTTTTTCGTCTTTCTCTTTTTTTCTCTTTCTTTTACTTGAGTAAAAGTGTCTAAGACGCCAGACTGAGGTGTGTAGCAATGTTCATTCAATATTTTTAACTATTGGTGAAAATAGAACATTTACAGTTTTTTTGAATACATACAACTTTCCAATATTTAAGATTTGGAAAAGGAAAGCTTTTTGGTCAATCCTGTTTATTATTTGTTTATGACTAAAAATGTTTTAGCTTTTGATATGAAATTTGTAATAGGTGTGAAATGCTTTCTTAGACAATTATTTACAAAGACAAAGTGAATCTACCATGCATAGGAAAGCCATATTTTTAAGTTTTTCTACTATAATTATGAATTTATATAATCTGAAACATTGAGAATGGATGACAAACTCAGCTCACTGATTGATTTGTGATGGAGAGAAAAATAACTGTACAACACACAATTAATATAATTGATTGTTTATTTATACTGAATTTACACTGAATTTTTTAAAGTGATTTATTCCTATATTTACTCTGTATAATGATTTTATAGAAATGTCTTTGAATTTCTTGATGTAAAACTAAAATGAATTTAGTTTTTAGTCCTTTTTATCAATGGTTATTATTTAAAAATACATCCTCAAGCTATTTAAGGGGGTGTCCTTGTGGTGTAATGGTTAAAGCGATGGACTGCAAAATCGTAGTAAGCGAGTTCGTATTCCAGTCGCACTATTATGTTCACTTTCGGGCTAATACCCTTGGGAAAGGTATGAACCCCCTCATCCTCCCAGCTATGGGTTAAATAGTACCACTACTGTTCTTCTAGGAGAATAGCTTTAGCATTAAATAACCTACAAAGGTTGATATGCCATTAAACAAAGAAACCAAACCATCAAGCTATTTAACTATAAAACTAAAATATTCTGTATTTTGTATGTCAAATTCTTTTATAGTATCTATTTGTGTGTTCCTTGTTACTTGATATTAAATTTGTGTTTCTTAAAGGTCGACTTGGTTTAACTACTGAGGAATCTTGTGCATCTCCTTGTTCTGTTCCTGTTCCAGAAAGCATTCAACCATGTTCTGTCCATTGTGGAATGGATAGTTCTATTATACTTACTTTAGATAAGCAAATTCTTAGTTGTGGAAACAATAGGTGAGTATTTTATCTTTTTAGAAATTACTTTTATAAAGTGTCGGTTTATTTTACATATTTTAGATAAAACTCAGTTTTTAAAAAAAAATAATTCAAATATCGAAATAGAATTTACATAAAAGCATAATTATATTGAATTAGTCATGTTTTTTCTTCATATGATATTGAATTTTTCTCATATTTTAATCATCACAACTGAAAAAAGGCACACAATTTGTACATATTGTACATGCCACTTGTCAAACCAGCTAAAACCATCATTGTTGAAAGACTAATCAAAATTAGATGAAATTTATTCAGTGTTTCTATTGTACATTGCATTATTTGGGAATTTGTGTTGTCTTACTAAAAATAGTTTTAAAGATTTACAACCTTTATCTGTCAAAAACTAGTTTTTTCCTTTTCCCCTCTCCTTTACTCCCCCCCCCCGTGAATTCCTCTTTTTTTGCATGTCACATTTCTATCTTCCTCATTCACTTCTTTCTTTTCTCTGTATCACTCTTATCTTCATGTGTCCTCTTTTATAGGCATGTAAGTGAACAACAATATGCTATCTCTTTTTAAGTTACACTTCTTTTTTTTTTTTTTTTTTTTTTTAAATAAATTTATTCACTTTAAGTTTTTCAAGATATCTATGAAACTAACATGAATATTCAACACCGTAAATTAGCCCTTTCAAACATATTTCCAGCAGCTGAATCTATGATCAACATTTAATTTTGTTGTTCTTAAATCACCGGTTGCTGCCTATGTTATACCTTATGTCAAATTTCACTCTGATTCATGACTCTTCATCAGAGTACACATCCACATTAATTGCTTATTCTACAGACATGATGTGGGTGCAGACCATATGACTCTCTTTAATTAATGAGAAGGCAACACAAGCAAGACACTCCTAAGACACCTATATATGCATTGGAATCCACAGTTCACTCTTCGGCTCTTGGCAACCAGCCAGTACACACGCTGCTGAAGCCTGGCTATAACACACACACACACACTTACTGAAACAGTCACCAATTCCTGGACATGGGTATTATCAACTTTGGGACTTGTTCTCAAATAGAGTTCCACACAAGTTCTGACTGCACAAACATCCAAACCCAGCAATTCCATAGACATCTTACTGACTGCAAATTCATACAGCTTAGACTCTATCAGTGGCTAACTTCACTGTACCCATGTGTAGCACAAAAGACCTTACGTTATTATCCACCACACAAATGCTGGATATCAACCTCTTAGCAGTTAGCAGAAAATGTACAGCTTGGACACCAGTCATTTACAGCAAATACTCATCTCCTATTTGAAGCAAGCACATGAAAATAATGCTAGCTTGTGCTATCCTTACGGCAAGAAGGAAACCAGCTATATTGTTGTATAGCAGTATAATGAAGAGACAACAGTGATTTGGTTTTTGAAAATATAACTCTCTTCTTTATTACTAAAGTCATTGAAATTAAAATCCCCACATTAATTAATGGCTGAGGAAAATTTTTCTCGAAAAAAATGTCACCTTGAATTTAACCAATTATTCCCTTCTAAACTTTTCAGCAGTTGGGAGAAAGAAAATTTTCTTGAAAAAATACATGCAGTGTTATATTTTATTGTATTGAATTAATTTAGAGGGCTATTGCAATCCGAAATGATGATTATTTGAGTCTAATTAATTTCTAAGTAAAACTTCATCATCAGTGACTTTTTTTTTATAAATGAACATGATGTTGAAGGTTAATTTTTTTTTTTTTTTACTTTGTAAACATGGTGTCACATGGGATGTTGGAACGCCATGTTGGGTGTTGTAACCATGGTGTCACATAGGGTAATCAATTTCATTTTATTTTTTAAACTTAAATATGTATTTAAAATGTACATGTTAATTAATGATATATTCAGTATCTAATTCTAACCTACTGTTAATCTGAGGATGTAACTTAGCTATTAATAAAGCCTCCTTAATTCTGAGATTACCAATATTACATACTATTACTTTTATTTTAATGGAAAAATTATTATCATTATTTTTGTATTTAATTAAATGTTTATGAAATGGGATGCACATGTGTTGAGGTGTTCTTTAATTCTGATGTGGAGGGATCTGATTATACTTCCTATATAAAAATATGGCATTTTAATCAAATTAAACAATAGTTTTTTTGGTATATATTTGGATCTCTTATTAGGCAGGTAGCTAGAGTGCATGTTGTGATAGTATTGTTATTTTTCTTTGTTAGGTATTGGTATAGTGAGGGGCCAGAGTGAGCCAGTTATATATCTAGCCCTTCTTTGTAAATAGCCCTACATATTTCTTTGATGATAATTTCACTGAAATGTGGTAGTTTCAGGAAACTAGTGTTAGAAGGTCTATGTAGTGTCTGTGATTTCTGATTATTTAAATGTTGTGTGATTGATGTTGGATAAACATTGTTTCTGAGGGTGTTTATAAAGTGTGCGGTATGTGTAATTTCCAATTCAGATTTCCAGTTTTTTTGTAATTATTTTAATTCTCTCGATGAAAGAGACAGATAAGACCAAAAAAAAAAACATGAAGGATTTTAAGAATGAGCAATGTACCTGTTTGTAAATCTTGTCTTGCCTTCTTTTCTTTTTTGTTAATTTCTTTTTCTTTTCCATTTTTGTTGTTTAAAAAAAAAAAACACACACACACACACAGCTGGTCACTGCATGCCAAATCAATTTAATGTTTTATAACGGCATAATGAAGAGGCAATAATGTTTTTGTTTATAAGAATATAACTCTTTTCTTTTATTACTCAAAAGGGTTAAAATTGGTTGTAAGTGTGAGACAGCCAAAGGACTTGGACCCAAGATTTGGACTAAAGCTGATGGAGAATTGCTATATTTACACTTTTCCTAACCATGTTGTGAATCTATATTCAGGGCCTTACATCTAAGCTTCTTTGATAGCTGCCTACATTCCCTGGACACTCGCTGACCTCTGTCTGAATCTGACTGACTTGACTGCTCTTCTGACTGACTGCCTGTCTGACTGTGGGTATCTGTGTATATATAATTTCATAATGCCTACACATTCTTTCTGGGTCTTCCTTCCGGCTCTCAACCCACATGACCTGCTTTTTCTGTTTTCTTGTTTACACAACTAGAACATCCTTTTTAAAAATGAGGGGTCTGTCAAAGGTCAATATGCAACAATATCTGCAACTATGGTCCATCCTTCTGCAACTACTTCCATTCCATGCTATTCATACTAAGCCTAAACTTATCCTTCCTTCAACTACTCTCAGCCATATCTGCAACTACTTCCATTTCACACCATGCATGCTAAGCCAAAGCTCTTAGTGCCAAACTTATCCTTACTTCAACTCCTCTCAGCATTTTCTACAACTACATTTACTCGAAACAAGCCCTGACCACCAAACTTATCCTTCCTTCAACTACTCTCAGCCATATCTGCAACTACTTTCACTCTTCCTCATGCATACTAAACCAGAGCCCTGAGTATCAAACTTATCCTTCCTTTAACTACTGTTCATCCAAACCTCAAGTACAACTACAACATGAACAGAACCCTCAAGCAAACAAATTTTCATCTATCAGTATTACTTCTTTATCACATTCATCAATATACCTTTTATTTGTTTTTAACCCTTGTCGTTTGTCATTTATTTCTTTACTCCCTTATCATTCTCACTTTGTCTTCTCCCTGCATTACCATGCACATATTATAACACCTATTTGCAGCTTCAGTCAATTATCTTATATAAATAAACATTTACAACACTTTATTTTGTATACTTCAACTTTTGTAATTCCATGCACAATAGAAATAGAACTTTTAACCTTTGAACTGTGTTAACATATTATTTAGTAAAATTGTGACCTTTGTCCCATCATCTTCAATTTTTTGTATCTGGTTATTTTCTTACTGAAATTGTTCTTCAAACAATGCTTGCTTCTCTACTAAAGTCCTTCTCCTTTTTCTTCTTCCATTCATCCTTTTATTTTACTTGACACGTGTGTGTATATATATATATATATATATATATATATATATATATATATATATAAGCTTTGAAATTTTACAACTTTTGAAAACTGAGGGCTTCTCTCAACTATATCTTAGATGCATAAGAATGTATTGATAATTTTCAAATACAATCTAACACTTTTACTACCAAGAGTTTTATTATAAGCATAAAAACTCACTCAAATCATTAAAATTATATTCCTATAACTTTTCGTGATTATCAAAATATCTTTACATTCTAAAGCAATTATTTTAAACATTTTGATGAAAAAAAAATGAAGAATATTGAAACTTATGATGAAACAAATTATAACTTGAAACTTATGATGAAAAAATACTATATAATGTCTGTCTGGAATATTGAATATATTTCAGACATTGTATATTATTTGTTTAAAATTTTGAATATCACAAGAAATAATTGTGCTGCCTTGATTTAATTTTGCAACCAATCAAAAGGAACATCATTTTGCATATGTGAACAGAAACTCTCCCATGGATGATTTATTCTGTTGGCAACAAGAAGTCATTGAGTGAACTTTTGTACTTTGATTATTGCATTCACATTGACCAAGAAGTGAATAGATTCATTAATCTTATACTGTGATTTTTGAAAAACATTGCATTACCTAAATCTGTTTGCCATGAAGAGAATATAATGAATTAATAAATGCTATTCCCAAACAAGCTTTGTCGACTCCTAATAAGGATGTGAGGTTACAAAGGGAGAGCACTTTGAAGGAGACTAAAGTGCCATTGAATTGTCTAAATAAGCATTTTTTTTATTAATATTAAACAGCTAAATTTTTCCAAACAAACCTTATATACAGCTCTATTACTTTCGAAATTTCAAAAAGATAAAATCTTGTTTGACAAAAAACAAATTTAATCATAGTTGTCTGTATAAAAATAAATCTATGATATTTCTTTTACAAACTGTAAAATCAATTATTCTGTATCTTAGTTTTAAATCTGTTTTATTATTTTGCATAACTTACAATGGATAAGATAGAAGATATGTTTATATATTTGTTAAAACATTTCACTCTGTATGAACTTCATTAGATAAGGATTTGCAAAAAAATCTCAATTTTAGAAAGATTTTATACCCAATACTAGAAGAAAAGCATATAAAATACATTTTTTAAAAAGACTAAAAAACAAATACCAAAAGAGATAATCTTAACAAAACGGAATTCAATTGATAGATTCTGCCCATGAACTTACCATTCAATGTGACTTTTTTTAAAAAAAGATGCAGGCATTCAAATAATCCAAAACAATTAAGAATATGATCAATAAACCAAATAACAAAACTATTACAGAAGATATTTATATTATTCCCTGTAACAACAGAAAAAAATTGTGTCCGTTAAACTTGAAGATGTTTTAAAAAGCACTTATATGAATATAGTTATGCTTAAAAAAGAGGGATAATTTAAATACACTTCAATTTGAAAAAAACACAATTTTAATTTAAAAGTTGCTCAAATGTTAATTTATAAAAATTTTAAAAAATAAAAAATGAAAACTTATTGAATTAAATGTAATCTGTTTATATCAAATATTAGAATAATGCTAAAATCTGTAATCTGTTCATATCAAATAATGAAATAATGTTTATATCAAATAATGAAATAATGTTTATATCAAATAATGAAATAATGCTAAAACATAACAATACTCCACTTAATTTGACATAAACAGTTAAAATAACAAAAACTTATATCCAACATTCACCAATTTTAATGTACCATTTAATTATAATTTATTACTAACAATATTTCACCTCACACACAAGAGAAATATTTTTAAACCCTTTAATTCATAGTTTAGATAACAGTGATTAAGCACAATTCTGAATGTTTTTGGTTTCTCACTTAAAATTTTCATAGCAATTGGCATTCTTAATTACATTGCTATGACAACCTCATAGACAACTATGCTAAACTGATTTGTTTGAAATGGAACTGTTTTTGACATTGAAAATCTACTTACACTAAACTGATTTGTTTAATACAGAACTGGTTTGACATTTGACTGTGTGTAAACAAAATCTGTACTTATACTTAGCTGAATTAGAACTGTTTGACCAAACTGAATAGCTTAAAATAGAAATGTTTTTGACTATTAAACTGTGTACTCATGCTAAACTGAATTGTTTGCAATAGAACTATTTGCATAAAAATGGATTGGGTGTTAAATAACCTACAAAGGTTGATATGCCACAAAATCCAACCAACCAATCATAGACAACTGTCACATTCCCCAGTATTTTTCCTAAAATTACATTTTTTTTTCAAAATTATTATCTAATGAAGCTTATATAAAATAATAATAATTATATAAACCCTTCACCAAATTGATTTTCACATATTATTTTTCTTCTGCTCTGTCAGATATTTTATCTATATACTTATTCATGATTTAAAATATCTTTTTTAATTATATTCAGTATGTAGCTTTGTAGATTTAAGAAAAAATGTAATATGTTTTAATATAAAGAACAATTACATTTCATAAATTTTTAATTTTTATTCAAGATTTAGCAATAACAATTTTTTTTTTTTGTGATAGATACAACAAACTGGGAATAGATTCAAATGATCATTGCATTGATGAGGTTTCAGAATTTACACTAATAACTGTACCACCACTTGGAGGAAAAGAAATAAAGCATGTGGCGCTTGGAACGTCTCATACTATTGTGACCACAGGTAAGTTTAATTGCAATAACTTTCATCCCAAAATTTCAGTGTCAAATGATAATTCTTGATAATTTGGATGTAGAATAGACAAAAATATTATTGACCTTTCTATACCTCTGAGGATAATGTAAATAAAATCCAAATATATCTCTTCTTGTCACAAAGTATCAAATCCCTCCTTATCCTCCCAGCTGTGGGTTAAATAGTATCACTGCTGTTCTTCTACAAGGGTGGCTTTGGCATTAAATAATCCATGAAGGTTGATATGCCATTAAAACAAAGAAACCAAACCAAACCTAGTCAAAAAATAACAACAAAGTCTTTTTTCTTACTATAGAACTAAAGAAATGAACTAAATATGTCAGACATTCACTTACACAAACATACAAATGACAATAAATTCAAAAATAGTATACAAACATAATCATATACCACTTTTACCTGCTTATGAGCTAAGAAGGGCATAATTCTTTGTGAGAAAACTTAGTACTCATGGAGATGGCATTTAACCTTAGAGAGAAAGAAAGAAATTCTCTAAGCCTTTTCTTGTCAACGAAGAGGATGGAAGCGTCACCAGGGCTTTGTAGCGTCACTTCTGGGCAAAATGGAAATTATTATTACAGATAACTTTATAGGTACAGCTACACAAAAACTTTTTGCTTATCATTGATTAATTACCATTTTAGTTATTTTCATCCTTTTTTCCATGCCATTTCACTAAATATGTTAAACATCACAGCTATAGATTAAAGAGTACCACTGTTTTTCTACAAGGATGGCTTTGGCATTAAATAACCCATGAATGTTATTATGCCATTATACAAAGAAACCAAATGAAACCAAAAATTTATATGCACTTCATCTCATGTAATAAAACTCAATTCCTGACTACCAAGCTTGCTTTATTTAATTTCATGGTGACAGCAAACAAAGACAAATTGGACCATGTCAAAAGATACAATGATGCGAACTAAGGAGTCCTGGAAGCCTTTACTCAAACAGCAATGGTAAAAGAAAAACAACTGTCATGGCCACCCGAGCAATTTTCTACCACATACAAATGAACTAGCACAATCCCAATAGAGCAAAAGTAATGAACTTGTTTCACCAACAGTACAAAATGATATTCAAGCAGAGTAAAATAAACATCCTGCAGTACCAGGTGGATAAAATTCTATCACACGCAGGTGAGAGAGAGACATTCTATAATTTTATAGTTGGTGTCATTTATTCAAGGCAGATAGGGTGCAGCTTAATACATTGTGGTTGAATTTTGGGGAATACATATGTTTAAGCCAAGATTTCAGAGTTGCTAGCACAAACGAACCCTAGCTATTTGACAAGTTTGTCACTATGCTTCAGATTACAGACTGCACTGTGTGATTTTCAGACGTCAACATACAAGGACAAGATGAACTGTGAGTTTGTCAATAGACTCATTGAGCAGATAATAGCAGGGATAATGTACCCAGAAGTCCAAAGAGATTTGTTCGCACAAAATTGAACCCTAACACTGGGAAAAGCCTCTCAAATATCAAAAAAATCATGAGGCATTGATGAACCACATGAAGCAGCTATAATTCACACAAAATGTCAATGGCCTTACTACTACTTTTGTAGACACCTTACAGAGAACCATGTGGTGAATGAAATACAGGAGAAGCTACGAGCCTGTAACAAGAGCCAAGCCTGTATTAAATGCAAATTTTAGGCATATTAGGCAAAAAGGAGAGATGATAGGAAACTTAACTCCTAGCCACAGCAAAGTAGAACAAAAAGATATCCACATGGCAGACACTACAAAGGAATCTTTATCAAGAAAATAACAGCAATACAGCTGACGAGAGTGTAGACACATTAGGCTTCCATGGCATGATTACTATCAACAACTGCACAGAAGTCACAGCAAAAATCAATTTCAAGATCCCCAACAAGGAACACATACCAGCAAAACTCTCAGTTAAAGTGGCCTCACTAGCAGAAAGAAATATCCTACCGCTGAGGACATTCAAACAGATACACTCAGAGCAGCCAGTTAGAGTAATAAAGAAATTAACAACCATACTAAATACCTACAACAGGACCACCATCCGGCACATTGGTATGTTCTGATTCTTCATTGCTGATGCCCAAGGTTCAGCCATTCTAGGTTTACCAGGTAGCTGCAACTTGAGGTCAATAATTACACTGATAGATAACAATCTAACAATCCCATCATTGACAAAAACATACCCAGGACATGTTGACTATACAGGTCACTTCCCAGGAAAATACCACATAGTTATAGATCCCACAATTGTGCCTGTTATACATGCACTACAAAAATGCCTAATATACTTCAAGGACGAGATCAAGGCAGAGTTGGATAGAATGACCAGATGCTGTATCATCAGAAAAATTAATAAACTAACAGACTGGCTTGGTAGCAAAAAAATCTATCATCAATTGCAACTATGTCTGAACCTGGGGGATCTCAACAAAACAATTAAATGGTGCTACTGCAGAACACCTACACTGGAAAAGATCACACACCAGCTAGCTGTCAACTAATGTTTCAGCAAAATGAATGTAAAGGATGGATACTGGTCCATTAAGTTAGATGAAGAAAACCAGCTTCTGACCTGTTTCAATAGCCTCTTCAGCCAGTTTTATCTCACAAAGCATCCTTGTGGTTTAATCATGAGCTAAGATGTGTTCAAACAAAAAAAAAAAATGGACCAGCCACTAGAAAATTGCCCTGGTACCATAGAAATTTACAGCTGATGACATTTTGTGTTGAGAAAAAAAAAACAAGGATTAGCACAAGAACTTACACAACCTTATGAAGGTTACAAAAGAAAAAGCCTCATTTTCAGCGGCTCCAAATGCTACATAAAATAAGGTTGATACAATTTTTGGTGCAGTGTATGATAAAAATAGTTAACACACTGACCTAAAGACAGTAGAGGATATCCAAACCCTAACTCCTCCTCCCACAAACATAGAACTGCAACACATACTAGGGATGTTTATCTACATGCCCTCATTTATTCCATTTGAACAAATTGCAAACCTACATGATCGCTTAAAAAAGAACAGGATGTTCATATGAACAAAAAACCATGAAAAGGTTTTCCAGTAAATCATCGCCCTTATAAGCAAGAAAACTATATTAGCATATTTCAACTTGACCAAGCCAAAAGTGATATAAGTATCTGGCTGTAACTTACCAGTAAGAATCCACAACATAGAGCCAGAAAAAGATGAAATATACATGAGACTATAGGCCTGACAAGAAGTATAGGGAAGATACTAGGACCAGAGGTCACATGACTCTATGATGGCCAGAACATAATCATGCAAAATCAACAGGCTGGTGTATGGAAGAAAGACTGGAAGACACACAGAGCCCAGGTCCTACAACATCACCACTGAAAATGTCTGCACCATAAGATAAAACAGGCACCACCTCCAGAAAGTATCTCCCAACACACAAGAAGATAAAAGGCAGGCAAAAGCCCATTCCAGCAAGCAACCTAAGAAAAGGACATCTGGAATATGCATAAAAACACCTGCACAATATGCAGACTTTGCATTAAATGGCAAGAATACCAGTTCTGAGAACCAGTAACCCAAATGATATAAATATACAAGCTACATATACACATGAATACTAAAGACTACACTAAAAGAGACCAGCATATTAGACAAGAAAAGATCTACCAAAAGAATTGGTGGGATGTATTGGAGTTATTGACACTGCCACATACTGGTTATCACTGACAACCAATACAACCTCACTTCTCCAAAAAGGGGACCGTTTCTGCCAAGCCTCAGCCTGCCAATATAGTATGGCCCTCGTGCTAACATAGATAAAGCTCTCAGTTACGGACTACTTAATTCACCTCATCTCATTTCACGTGTTCATTTTAATATCAGTTTTAATCCAGTTTATAAAATAAAGTGTTCATTTTTTTGAAGATCTTAATATTAAAATATAATGATCCTTATTGCTTAGTGGTTTATTTTTTGTTCCAAGAGTAATTCTGTATGGAAAGTTTTAACTTTGCTCCTACAATATTGTATTTTAGGTCCTACCCAAAATAATATAATTTACACTGTCACTCATCAGTATATGAAGTGATAAATTATATATACTATCTAAAACTTTTAAAACTATTATCTCTATTTCTAGTGTGTGAAAGGTGTGCTCTATTACTTATTCAATGAATGAAAAAAAAATTGATAGTCATCAGGATATTTTTTAATCTATTGGAAATTTTTATTATCTGCAGTTGTTATGTTATATAATCTGTTAGGTGTTATATATCTGATACAGATATAAAGATTTTTTTCCTTGATATTATGAAGATACAGCAAAATTTTAAGAAGTTATTCACTTATTTTAGTGCAAAAAATATACAAAATGTATATATATAGGCACTCAGATACTAATCTAGTTTACTTCAAACCATTATTGCTTTGTGTGTTATAATAACTATCAATTCTTAAGAGTATCTACATCAGGTGAGAGACCTACATTTCTATTGATAAGAAAAATTTCCTGATATCTAATTTATATCTGTTTACTTTAACAGTATATTCATGACATTTAATATCATTGTACTCATTCCCAAGACACTGTTGTAGTAGAATATAATTTAATATAATATACATATGACTGACTGTAACCTGTCAAATTAGCAGTTGCTATTAAGAAAGAACAAGGAAGGCATGCTTTGTTGACTCATCAGATCAGTCACTTTACCTGGATTAGTGGATAATTTATACAGTTTATAATATTTCATCCATTTGAAACATCAAATAACTTCTGATATATGTTTTATGGTAAGTTGTTGTGTTAAAGTCTATGGATTGAGTGAAACATCCACAGCAAACAAAGTAAGATTTGATCAGGTAATGAATCATACAGCAAAGATTTTAATACCTTTTTTTTATGCAATGTTTTATCATTGCCCAAGATATAAAGACAGATTTTTCTATATATGTGTGGAATACATCCTCAAGCCATACATCTCCAGCTGCATAATTATCTGACCCCTCATTGTGTTGTCTTTCTCAGGAGGTCATGTTGAAATGCATGGGTCTAAGACAGTTCCACAAAGAAAGAATAAGGTGAAAACAAAAAGCTGAATAAATGTTTTTAAAGAGAGAAGGAAGTTTGTCTGTGTAAAAATGATGGTTTTCGAGCCCTCACTTTGGCTGATGAAAATTCCCTTAACTAAAAACTAAAACTGCTAGATTTTTAGGTATCACCCCCCACATGTCTCTGTGGTCCTCTTTAACTGGCCCTCTGCATCCATTCTCCTGTGTCTTATCTGTCTCAGCAGACTGACTCTATTTGTATATATCTAAGAGTGAACATTCCTATTTCCAGATTTTTGGCCATCATTAGACTGGGCATAAAAATACTGTCAGAAAACATTTCCACAAAAAGGTGTGATAAAAAAAATTTTTAAATCACAGATTCACTTTTATCTGCACTTTTCCATCTGCACTCTATGTTGTTAGGGCTGACTTAGTGATTCCCCAGCAAATATGTCTCAGCCCCTAGATGAATACTCATATATACACACATGCGCATATACGTACCTACCCATGTATACACCTCCACATACTCACATGAATATACTCATATAGAGCTAAGCCCATACACTACCATCAATAGAGTTACACTTACTTTCTCCAACCATTTTTGTAATTTATTTCATAAATTACAAGCAAAAACAAAAATGTGACACTTATGATTCTCTGATTGGAGCATCACAAAGAAGAAAAAACTTGTCATTTACAATCAAAACAAAAAATATTTTAAATAATAAGCGGAGTATTCAATTATTCCCTCCTGAAAAGAAAAAAATTAACTTAGGCAGTTCAAACACTCATCCCTCACAAACAACAATTAAACAAACAAAAAAAGCAAAAACAATGTCTGTTGGTTTTCCTCCTTCCCTTTCTTTCTTATTCTGCTAGAGAAGAAAAATCCTGGAAAGGTTCAACCCTCCTTTCCATTTCTTTCTGAAACAAACTGCAAGTCCATTTTGTTCCACAGCCAACAAAAAATTCTCAATTCCAAGGGACTTTTAATTCACCCCCATCCACAATCTGACAGCACTTTTAAATCACCTCCAACTTTCTTTTGTGACTCAAGTGCATCAGAACATCTCCACAATTGTTTCAATGTTGCACCAAGAAGTAACATCAGCATATCTGACCTTCCAATATTTTGCCCTTACCCCCACAAAATTGCACAATTCCAAGGGACTTTTAACTCACTCCTTCAACAATTACCGGAGAACTTTTAAATCACCTCCACATAAAAAAACATCACACAATCCTGAATTTCATCATTCTTTCAACTACCATTACTGGGGGTGTCAACCTAATTGACCACCCAACTTCTCACCCAACCCCAATGAAGAAAAATAAGGAAGAAATTTCCAATCACAAAAAAATAATAAAAAGAAAAAAATCTCTTGAATCCTTAACAATTTCTAACAACAAAAATGAACAACATAAAAAGAAATCAAACCTTCAGCATTTGTTTCCTTTTTATTCTTAGGTGAGGAGGGCTCTACATTGACTAGTTGGTTTGAAGCTAATACCACTCTCTATATGCCCCCACTTTTTCTTTTAATGAACCTCACTTTATTCTCTCTTTATAACTGTTCCTCTTTCTTTTTATACTCCCTTTCTTTTTTTTCATTTATCCATTGTAAATTTTCTGCCTTTCTCCTTCCTTATCTCATCATTCGCTCTCTTCTCTTCTTCCCTCTTGCCCGTCACAAACTTTCTCTCCATCTCTATCACTTCTCTAACCCTCTCTTTGCTTTGCATCTCTCTTTCCTTTTTTTTCACATTTCATGCCCTCATATCTTTATCATCTTTATCATTCTCATCTTTGTCATCTTCCCAGTCTAAAATCAAGACACCATTCCTCCATTTTCTTTAATCAATACAAAAGAAAGGTTTTCAAAGTGAGAGAGAGAGAGAGAGAGAGAGAGAGAAAAACCAAAAAGGAAGGCACCACAGAAAAAGGATTATGAAAGAGCTCTTCCCTTTGAATGATTTTTATTTTGAAATTGATGAGTCTTATCACTTTTCTAGCATAAAAAAATTGTAAAACTTCTTAGAAGAGACAATGAAAATCTTTTTGAAATACACACTAAACTGACTACAACTTTTTGACTACTAAAGGCAAAAACGTAGAAAAGAAACAGCAAAGGGAAAAAAATTCTTTCTCTCCCTCCTTGTATGCACAAAACCAAACCAACAACCATAAAAAGTTCCACTCAACAGTTTGACAACACACCCACACACATACAAAATGAAACAGATTACTTATTTATCTATTTGAATTCTTAATATTTAAAATTTTTCACTTATTAATTTTGTGGCCAGATGCAGAGAATGTGGTTTGGGTAATAAAGAAAGACTCCTAACTTTTGCAGGTTTATTTTTTATTTCTTTTTTTTTTTTTTTTTTTTTTTTTTTTTTTTTTTTTTTTTTAACAAAAAAAAAATCATCTCTTGAGTGTTCTTTGTGTATGTGGGAATTTTTTTTTCTTTTTACACACACATGCCCACACATACACGTATTCATTTTTTTTCTTCTGCTCACAACACTCCTTTCTTCCTTCTTATCTTTTCTTTTTCTTTCTTTTCTCTTTTTTTTTTTTTTTTTTTTTCATCTGGATAGAAAAAATTGTCTCTCGAGTATTCATGTGGGGAATTTTTTTTTACACACATATGCCCACATGTACATTTTTTTTCTTTTGTTCATGATGATCTATTCTTTCCTTCTTCTTTCTTTCTTCCTCTACCTATGTGTGCGATGCTTCATTCTTTCCCTTTTTTCTTTTCTTCTCTCTTTCATTTCCTTTATTTTTCTTTTTTTTTTCTCTTTTAAGAAAAAAACTTCTTTAGACTGTGCATGAGGGAATTTTTTTCACATACATGTGTCCACACATACATTTTCCTTTCCTTTTTCTTCTCTCTTCTCCTCCACTTCCATGCATGACACCTCATTCTTTCCTTCTTTCTCCCTTCTCTCTTTCTTTTCTGGAATCATTTTCAGCCATGGCGATTTCATTTTCACTTATTCAATGGCTTTCTCAAGATCGATCCTTGGTCATGGGCACCAATGTAAGAATGCATCCTCAGACTATGTATCTCCAGCCACATAATCATCTGACCCCTCGTTATACTGTCTTTCTCAGCAGATTGAGTCAGAATACACGAGTCTGGGATGGTTCCACAAAGGAAGAAGGCAAAAACAAAAAGTTGAATGAATGTTGTTTAAAGAGAGGAGGAGGCATGCGTGACACTTAGCAATGTAACAGTTTGTCAAGTCCTCACTTGGCCTGACAAAAATTCCCTTAATTAATAAAACTAAAGCTGACTGCTAGATCTTAAGGCCTGACGTCATCACCGCTTTTTTTCTGAAATCGGCACTTTAGGGCTGGAATAATGATTCCCACGCAAACATGACTTGAACCCTAAATGGACACACACATATACATATATATGCGCATACATAGCGCTAAGCCCATATATTACTATCAATAGTGTCACATATATATCATCATTTTATAGATCAGCCTATAAATTGACAACTTTAAACAAAAAGGAGAGAAGTAGTAAAGTTGTAAAGGATTAAATTGGATCCCGTCTATGAATGAAATAGAACTTACAGACCCTATCACTCTGGGTCAGAATGAACCTGGGAGTAATGGCAATGAAGGTGTACTCCACATTCTCCAAACTTCCAGAACTGGAACCCCACCATCAGATGTTTTTGTGTCATATCAAAGATACTGTGACATTGAGTTCTACTCTAACGTGAAGAGATCGATATCTCAGTCATTGTCCTCTGTAGAAGGCTGTTATGTAGAATGTGTATCGCCGAGGGCAGTCTGGCACTTGACACTCCACAAAATAAATCCCGGTCAAGACTCCTATTTCGGGCGTATGATAAACACAAATAATGTGGAGGTTAATTTGGGCTAGACTGACCTCAGACGTTGGTAAGGGGGTGCCAATTCACTTTCACATACACCACCAAGTCCTTTGTCTTCCTACTCACTCAGATCACGGAAGAACGAACTTCTAAGTTAGATAATATTAACTGTAGACAAATTTCCAAAATTCTCTTGTAATGTTTAAGGAGGCAATAAGACATTTAGCGAGAATTAATGAAAGCGGTTTGAGGCTGAGACAGATACATGCAAAAGAAGACAAATCGATAAAGGGAAGAACACAACCAAAAGATTTCAACACGAGGGTGCATTTAAAATACAACAAAATTTTAATAGGCGATAATTAAACAAATAATGATGAGATTTAAGAAACAGTTCCTTTTTCTTTTCTCTTTTCTTTTTAAAATACCGGCAATATCAAGCCAACAGGAAAACATCAAACAAAAATGTCTCTCAACAGTCCTTTTTCTTTTTCTCTTACTTGAGTAAAAGTGTCTAAGCCACCGGACTGAAGCGTGTAGCAATGTTCATTCAATAAATTTAACTATTGATGAAACAGAACCTTTACAGTTCCTCTTTGTTTTTTATTTTTGTTTTTTTTGGGGGGGGTTGTTTTTTTTTAATACATATAACTTTCCAATATTTAAGAATTGTAGAAGGAAAATGGTTTGAGTTGAACTTATCTTTGACGAGTTCTCAATTTTCAGACTTCTTTCTCACTTTTTTACAGGTGAGTGTCTTTTCCGGAGCTGGTTGACCTCAGCAATCTGGTTCTAAAGCTGGCTTTATCCAAACTAAAATTCTCCTTCAAATTTCTCTAACATGTGATGGCCTTTTTGGCACAAAGAACCTGTGGACCAATCATCTGACTTTTCCTCTTCCACCGCTTCACCGGGTCACTCCACTTGATTGACCTAGACTTCTTTTGTTCAACAGAGTGAAGATAGCTTGCCCTTTCTTTCCCCTACCATTTTAACAGTCAGTCTTAATGCCTATTGATTCAAATAAAGAAAGGTTAGGGAATTGACCTCCCCTTCGCTCTCTCTGTAGCATACCAAGTACCACATCACAATACTCATTGGAAATAGTTGATTAAGTCTGGAAATAAAGGATATTATATATAGCTTCATTGAATATCCATCATATGTGCTAGCTGATGATGCTATGAAATGGAAGTATCATATTTATGTATCAAGGTCAGGCAACTAGCCACTATTTGTCACCAGCTCAAAAGAAGAAAGAGAGGAAATTTCAGTATGTTTATATAGGGAGGGGGGCACTGATTGTGGTATCTTATGATTGGCCAATATCTGCAGTAAGCAGTGAAACAATGACTAAAGAATAACAAGATTTGAGTATAATATGTTATTTTCATCTGGATTGTTATAGCTACAATTTAAATAAATCAACATAATAATGATAATTCCTCATCTTAGAAATTCAGACAGAAATTACACATTGTTTTCTAAAAAGAAATAAATTAAGTGTATCTTTCTTTTATTTAACCTAAACAAGTAATTTTTTTCTTCTTTCTACCAATATTTATGATAAATCAGAAATTTAATTGATTAATGGTTCTATCATAGATTCTACCTTCCTAACAGTTCACTTGGATATATCTCATTTAAACATTGATTGATTTCCTGAAGAAAATTATCATCATAAATATTTTGTCTGCAGACAAGGATATATAATCCCAGAACATTATACACTAATACAAACTTAGAAATTTTCATAATACAGTTATTTAATGTAAATCCTCTTCTACCAATTTAAAATCTACTTCATGTATTCTATTTTCCAGTGATACCATTTTTGACAAAATATAAAGAGGCAAATGTTGATTAATTTTGTGAAGCATTCTATATTAAATTTTATTTTATTTGTCAATTCCTAATAAAATATTTTCCTATAAATTTCAGTTAGTGGAGAATGCTATACTTTTGGATCCAATCAATTTGGACAGCTTGGCTATGAAAGTGATCCAAATGCACGTGGGCAGCCTTGCTGTGTTGAGACTTTACAACCATATTGCGTCTCTTTAGTTGGCTGTGGTGATACATACAGTGTTGCTGTAACAGAAGGTAAATAATTTATATGGCAGTGTACATAAAGCATTTCTGTATTGTTTTTTGTTCTTTTTCTTTTTATTAATCAAATTTTATTATGTTTAGTTGCAAATATTACAATTTAATAATAATATGATAAAATAGCAAGATTTCAATTCTTAATTTATTGTTTCACCAATATAGCTAAACTTCAAACTGTTTATTTAATCAATAGGGGTTAACAATAACCCAGTACTAGTGTTAAGTTATAGTAAGTATTCCTTGTTATTTACCTGTAGTCAGGATTGAACCTGCAACTTCTAGATGATTTCTCTTAGAAGCACTAACCAAATGCCTATATTCATTATGCTATGTGTCCTGCTGGACACATGAAACACCTGAAGAAAGCCAAACAACGCATTGGCCAAAATGTTGCAAATATGATAATTAAGATGAAGACAATAATCCAAATATTCTAAATGATAAAACTTGAAGATGGTAGATCAAAAACAAAAAAAAAAAAGCTTATCTATAGATATTTTTCTTACATCTTTATTGCTAGTAGATATTATAACAATTTCTATAAGTGATAGAAATAATTATTTTATCTTTCATTCATTTAGTACATTAGTTTTTCTCAGACCTGACTTGTATTTTAGTCCCAGTTTAGACAACAAATAAAAATGTAATCATTTTTGATAAGCCATTAAATATAAGACTTATTTGATTAGATGTGTTTTCTTTGATAAAAATCATGTGAGTGTTTATATGAAAAAAAATTGTAGCGAGTGTAAAAGGCAGAGTGAACCACCAGCTGCCGTTTGTGAGAATGGCCATCCTTGTCAATCAAAGAGACCACATTTACTGTGTTGTCTATGTAGAAGAGGATGGCAAGAACACCTTGTCGTCATGGTGGCTAAGCAGAGCTGAAATTCTGCTCATGAAAATGACTTGTATTTTGCATAAGCAAGTTTTCGGCTCTACATAAGATAAATTTCTGCTTTGGCAGATCATTCAAAAAAGAACCAGATTTGAAGGATTATTTTTTTCAAATCTGGTTGTTCTTTTTTAAACCTGTTGGGATTAGACAGAGATGAAGATGGAGAAACAACAGCAACAAAACTGATTTTGCATGTTCATTTAGAGACTTTTTTTTTCTTAATAATTTGACGCAAAAATAATTGTTCCAATATCACTAAACTGCATTAAGAAATAACATTGAGAAAATATATATGAAAAAATATGAAAATGTTGAGTTTGACACCTCAGCTGTTCTAACAATGAAATTTTTCTGATATTTTTTTCTAAGTATTCAACTTTTGATGATTTGTTTAATATCATATTTTTCTTCAACAGATAATAAAATATTTACCTGGGGCAATTCTTCACGTGGCCGATTAGGTAGAGCTATTGAAAAAGTTAATATTCCAGAAATAGTAAATTTCTATAATGAAGAACCATTCTGTGTCACATCAGTATCCTGTAGTTATGGAAGTACATTGATTGCCACAAAATGTAAGTTTTTATTCATTTTTTTGTCAGTATATTCAAAGAGATAAGTAAATATAAGTAAAGCTGGCGACCCGATGTCTCCCTTTTCAATAGCTACTACACCAAGGTGTAGGGGAGGGCACTACTCGTTTCCCTGGATTGCTCCACTTTACCCTTGATCCATTCCTTATAATGCTGAGTGTTAAGCAAGGTAGCATCAAGTGCCATTTTTTGAGTCTTTGGCATGACTCAACCTGGGATTGAACCCCAGTCTCCCGGGCCATTGGTGAAGACTCTAACCATTATGCCAATGTCCAGTTATGAAGTAAATATAAGTAAATAAAATTGCTTTGTTTTGTCGTCAGTATATTTTTTTTATTTTGTATTTCTTTTCTCTTAATTCTTTTAATAAAATTTTTTAAATAAATTTTATTGCTGTTGAATACTTTGTAAGAAGAGATTATTGAAAGATAATCTAAATGAAAAGATCTTTGTAAAAAGAATTTAGGCAATTTATGTCAGAAAACTTTGCATTGTTTTTGTATTTAGAAATTTCAACTCCACAGCGAAGGATGTTATTTTGCTACTGCAAGAAAGATGATTTTCAAAGAATAGCATCAGTTAGTTCTTTACTCTTTTATACTTTGGAAATATGGTTGCTAAAACAAAATCATTTAAAGTGACATTATGCCTTTCACTTTTGTATAATATAATATATGAAGAGTCTGGAAATTGAAATATCAGCTTAGTGTATCTCAGAATACATTCTTTGCTGATGCTAGACCACATGAATTGCTTAGTGAAATATGTCTCAAACTGTACAATTCCATTTTGTTTAAATATACTTGAAGAATTCATAAAAGTTGATATCTGGAGTTGAATTCTATTCTACATAAACAGCTAAAAAATATTAATCCATTTTTAGTAAGATCCAAATTTTCCTATATGGTCTGCCTGAATTTTTGAGATGAGGCTTGATGTGCATTATTGTTGTTAGCTGAAGCATAATGTTCTGGTTGTTGTATTCTCTGACCTTCCTCAGGTGTCTCTTGTTTCTCTGGACATAGAAATGATTCAACCTGGGAAATCATTTTTCTATATGGCGTTTACAAATACTATTGGGTTGAGTCCTAGATAACTTCTATTTTTTAAAAGTAAGTTGTAATTATGCATTTTAAATTTCCAATGTTTTAAACAAAACCAGAAATGACCTGATTAAAGAGGATTTTCATCAGGAAGTCTTATTTCAGCTGTGAAAGAGTGTGCTTCATAATTTAATCTATGATCCCCCACCCCTAAAATTGAGGGATTGAAAGTATCATATTCGACACACAAATTTTGATCAAGATGCTTTAAGAGAATTGGTAAAATACAATCCTTGCAATGTACTCGATAATCAGCACCTGACTTCAACACTTTCCAATCCATAATCTGTCACCACATAAAAACATAGGAAAACTAAGCAAGCTGGATGTTTGGGTTCCTCATACTCTTAATGAGAAGAATAAGGAAGATCCCATATCTATAGCGGCAAGTCTTTTTTTAAGGCAGTGAAATGACCCATTTCTCAAGAATATCATTACAGGTGATGAAAAATGGGTCTTTTATGACAATGTTCCATGTAAAAGGCAGTGTAATGACAAGGATGAATCTCCACAGCCTACCCTAAAGGCAGAGCTTCATGGAAGAAAAGTTATGCTGTATGTATAGTGGGATCACCATGGTATTATTTTAAGTTTTTAAAGTACAATCAGACACTCAATGCAGACTTATACTCTTAACAGCTGTAACAAAAAAAAACTTGGAAGAAAATGCCCCACACTTGTCAATAGGAGAAATATTGTGCTTCTCCATAATGATCTAAGACAACATTCAGCTAGAATCATGCAAGAGGTAAAATATTGGATTTAGATTGGATTGTTTTACTCCATCTACTAGACCTCTCACCATATGATTTCCATCTTTGTCCTTTTGTACAAAATATTCTGAATTACAAAAAATTGTGAAAACCTTTATGAAAAACTTCTCAAAACCAGCTGAATTTTACTTGAGAGGGATCAACAAGCTACCTGATAAATGGCAAGAGGAGATTCAAAATAATCATAGATATACTATTGATTGAAATTTATTCATTGTTGAATTATTATATTTTACTAAAATAGAAATTATTTATGATTCAACCCAATAATTTTGAAAGACCTGTCTCCTTCTTTCAGAAGCAATCCACCTAAACATAAAGTTGCCACTTACATTTCTTAGCTGCTTTCAAGCGTTTCTCACATACAAAAATATTGTAATGAATTATTTCCCTTGCATCCTCCCAAACTCAATTTGGGTTTTTTTTTTCATTTTTAATCTGCTTCATTTTTTTTTTTAATTTATTTACAAAATATTTGTCAGTTACTCATTCTTTCAGTTATAGTGAAATAAATTTGGCAAATGTTTTTCTTTATCTCAAAAACAAGAAAAAATAATGTTCTGTGCAAAATCTGTTTCTAATTTATTGAAAAACATACCCACAGCTTGTTTCTACAATGTAACAAAATCACCTGGATTAGAAAGAGTTAAAATGTATAGAGACAAAATGTTATCAAAGATCAATCCTGTCTAATTTTGAAAAGTTAAATTTTGACAAGTCCTACAAATCCTAAAGGTTTTCAAATTCTATAGGTTGCAAAATCCTCCACTTATCTTATTTTTCCTCTTTTTAAAATAGGCAATATTTTACAATTAAATTTTCAGTTTTGTACAAGTTTTAATGTTATTTCTGAACTGCTAGTTTGCCTAAAAGTTGCCTTATTTTTTTCTTTGACTATTAACTTTTCATTGCATAAGATTTTGCTGCACCAATAGTCCAGGAGACCGGGATTCAATCCCAGGTTAAGTTATACCAAAGACTCCAAAAAAAAAATGGTACTTGATGACTCAACACTATAAGATAAGGATCGAAAGTAAAGTGGAGCAATCCTTAGAATGGAGTAGTGCCCTCCCCATCACTTAGGTGTAGTAGCTATTAAAAAAGGACCCTTCAGGTCACCCTCAACTACAGTCGCCGACTTTACTTTACAGTTTGCATACTTCTTTTAAATATCAAACTGCAAAAGGTCAGTAAATTAATTTGGACATTTTTTTATTTTATTGTAATATTGTCATGGATTTTTTTCCAGATTCTGACACTATACATAGGCAGTGGCTTAGATGTTGCAAAATCAGCAAGCCTCAATAGTTATGTGTTAAAAATACATCTGATGATCATGTTTTAAATGGTTTCTAACAGAAGTATATTAATATATGTGATAAACTCCAATTGATAATTTCATGTAAACTCCATTATTCTTAAAGATAAGAGAGGAGACAAGCCCAAGAATCAGGAATTGAAAAAGGAACGGTTAAAGTATTATATCAGTGCAGTAAAAATCCACATTTTCTTGGATTTCAGAGAACAAAGGAAGGTGGATACCCTTTTAATATTGACAAGACAACACTTAATCAATGATATTCATCACTCATCCTTATCAAGTTATCAAGATAGAGAACAAGACCAAGAGAGTTGGAATTATCAAAAGTTCCATCATGCCTTTCATCTCAGTGGTCACAAGAGCCAGTAATGTATCTAACCGACACACATTGTTAAGTGGGGTTTCTTTGTTTGAAAGCTCTATAAAAGAAACCTGATTTTCTAAGTCTTGTCAGTTTTGGAGTAAAGTCTTAGTGAACATCCATTCTCTGTCCGTAAGTGTCAGGACATAAATTATATCCAGAATCTCAAAAAAAAAAAAAAAAAAAAAAGCCTCAGTCAGAATTGAATAAACTCTGGTTTGCATTGATGTTTGTTTTGTATTGAATTAATTGTAAGTCTTATCTACTCGAGTCAGCCAAAAGAATGTGATAGGACTGCCATGAAAACAACTATCCTAACTAACAAGATAATTGATTAATGACTTTAGTGGGGATTGAAGCCTTACAAAATTATATCAAATTGTATCAGTATTTACATATAACAGTAGCAGAACAAATTAGGTACATTTTTCTGCTATTATAATTAGAAATATATTGACGGTACTTTGCTTCTTTTATTTGCTAAATATATTTCATACCCTGCTGAGAAAGCTTTTATCATATACTCTGGTTTCAAAGCAAAAGCATTATTATCACTAACCTAAAGCATCCAAGCAGTACTTTACAATACTATCAGATTTTGTTGGGTTTCTATCACACTGTAGAAATACCAATGAAAATCTTACTGTTTTTGCTATAATTTATGAAAAATTTATTTATAGAAAAATTTGTGCAAATTTAAGCTTGATAGTTTTACTCCTTTTTATTACATTTTTTGATAATTTTTCTTAAATGCTAACACTGAGATTTTTTAAAGAAATAAAATAAATTACTGGTTGAAGAATTAAGAAGCTTTATTTAAAGAAACCAAAAAATAATAACTATTATGAATGTATGCCTGTGTTTACGTATATATGTATGTATGTTTGTAAATAATAGTAAAATCTTTTCCTATCAATTTCTATCTTTTATTATGACATAATTGTGCATTTATTTCAAAGGAAAAAGAATTCATTTAGTTCTTCGATTTGTACCAATTTTTCTTTTTTTTCTTTTTATTTCAAGCTGTAAACACTTGAAGAAATGGAAGCCGCACAAGCCAAAAGATTATAAAACCAGTTGATTTGCAACTCAATACAGACAGCTAAACATTTTCATGAAATCTGAATAAAGTACTTTTCTTTTTAATGATTGCACTTTTTGATTTTATTCTCATACCTAAAAATAGATTTGTATGAGATATCATAGTAGATGATTTTTGTTGTTTCTTGAATGTCCATTAGTCTATTTTTTGTATTAAAAAAAAGTATGAAAAGTATCTGTAATTGTGAATAAATTTGACTCTGTCAAAAGATTATTCAAATTAAAATAACTAATGAAAGTATTTGTTCTGAAATCAATGATTATTAAGGAACAATATGCAAATAACTTAGTAATGATTTACAAGACCAACTTGTTTACATAATTCATATCGTGAATAGGATTTATTAAATATACCAAAACTTTCATTCAATCCAATTATTACCAATAATAACAATGAAATACAATAATGCTCTCTTATTTTTGTTAGCATGATGTATTTTAGGAAATTATTTCTTTATGCTCTACATTTGATTTTCACATAAATATATAGTAAATTTGCCTTGCAATATACTTTTTATTTTTTTTAAATACAGTGTTTGGCAAAAAATTTATTAAATCATTTCACAACTTTTTTTCAATTCATAGAAAATAAAGTATCACCCAAAATAATTTTTGCTTCCCAACTAAACATTCTGGCTTTATGAAATATGTCTCAAACAACTTGAATGCAATTATCCTTACTATTTTTTTCCAAATCAAAGTGGAAAATTTCATTGTATCAGTCAATTTTCTGGAAAAAATTATAAAATCATCAACAAAAAAATCCTAATTAGTATGTTGTTACTCTTCGTCAGGATTTTATAACAGTTTGAATTCTTTGAGGCATGTACTTCACTGATGAAAAACAATTGCAGATCAACTATGCAGGATAGAGCCTTGTTATGGGCCTTTCTTTTCTTTCTTTTTTTTTTCTGAAAGAATTTTCAATTGGATTGTGAGCCAGACTATTTTCTGGCCATGTCATTAAGTTGATATCCTTTTCCTGAATAAAAGATTTAACACCTTTTGCTTGGTATTATCATCCTAAAAAAGGACTTCATCATCACCAAACCTATTTTCTATTGATAGAATAACAAAATTGTCAAACATCTGTGCATTGACTATTGTCTCCTTGGTTCTTTACCTGCCATGTAACCTCATGAAGATTCTTTTCTACAGGCTGTCATCTTTTTATGTTTCATTGGAACAGCACCAGATAAAAGTTCCAGTTCTTCTATTTAGGTATTTGTGCTGCATCTTGTTTGGTTTTCTCTGTAAATCCTATTTTGTTCTGCCAATTTTTTTAATTCTGTTACAAAGATTGAGTTTCATTTCTGACCATTTATTTTTCATTTGTTTTGTTATACTTTTTTTAAATTTTAAATGCATATTGCTTTGTGTTTTTCATCTTGACACATTAATGTCTTCTATTCTCTACCTGTATGTTTTCCATTTATAACCTTCCCATTTTGTTTATACTTAACCTAAATTTTCAACATAGCTCATTCAGAACAACCAACATATTTTGCTACATTCTGTACTGGGTCCTTCTTGAGTTTTATAAATCTTTTAATTGTCTCACTTGACAGATCTTATGTCTAAACCATGTTTCATTTCAATCAACTAAGTTCAACAGCTCATTAAGATCTGAAAGTGTTTTAGTTTATTTGATATTTTTCACATGAATTTTTCAGAGATTTAATTCTTGTTTAGTGTATTGACATGTTATCTAGTCAGTTAATTTAAATCTTATATCATTGAATTACTGCTTCATTGCTGAAAGCAAAGGTTTATATGAAGAGGTTTCATGTTGATCTAGTGATATTGTAAGATACTGTTGAGTTTCACTGGGTTAGTAATTATGATACTTTGATTCCAAAACCTGACTCTAGAATCATCATCTAATAAAGGCTTTGTTAGCTGCACAGCTTTTCTCTTTTTTTGTGGGGTTGGCTGATGATACTATCAAAGACTAGTAACCACTGTGAAATACTATGCAATCCCTACCATATCACAAATTTAATATGCTCCCATAATGTGGAAGTAAAATATCATATCAAGAACTAATGCAGAGCCATCTCAATAAAAGTGTTGGCTTGTGTTGATGAAAGCCTAACTCTTATCTAGATTATACATTAATTGAAGGAATCCAGAGTCAAAAGTACCCCACAGTACACAATATTCCTTTGTTTGTTCATTTAGGCTACCAGTTTTAAAATAAGCATTTGAATTTGAATGATATAGAATGTTGTCTTGACTTTCAAATCTAATTTGATATCATCTCATCATAATTCAAATTCATATTGAATTGTCAATTCATTACTGACGTCTTGTACACTTAGTTTTCACTGTGAATTTCATGGAAATAATATTACATAACTGAATTAACGCTTCATTGTTGGAAAGTTGTGAAGACAACAAAGGGTTAATCAAGGAGGCTACATCTTGATTTAGCATTCCCACTATGTTATGGAAAACTAACAAAGTCTAGTGGCATTGTAAGATACTATTAGGATTCTTTGAATTAGTGGAAATGATGTTTTGGCTCTGAAATGATTCCTGACTCCAAAGTTATTATCTGATGAAGGCTTTGTTGGCAGCACAACTGTTGTTGTTTTATTTTTTGCAGCAGCATGTTTATATTGTGGTGGTTAAAATCAAATTTTTGTGGTGTTTCCTAATTGAGTAATGAGTGAATGATGGTAAAAAAAATTTATATTTTTTCCTTTCATTCAAAGAAAAACAAACAGAAATCCCTTTAACTTAACTTCTTGGTTATCTAACTTCTGAAAAAGGGTTCTCAGCCTCTTTCTCTATGAATCCTGCTTGGGGTAACACAAAATCTCCCAAAACCAGAACCCTTCTCTACATATTCTGCCCTTGCCCTGATTCTCTATATCAGAGTGAGTAAACCTTGTTACTATCGAAAAATAAATTGTTCAAGCATGGCCTGCCAAAATTTATATCTCTTTCCCAGTTAGCCTGATAAACAGCTTTCCTTAAGTCCAACTCTTCAGACACCTTCAAAGTGCCATGGTTTAAGTATTAAATACTTTTTCTCTTTATATAGAGATGCTGATAAAATACTATATCAAGGACAAATCTACTTTTTAATAGAGTTGCTTCCACTTCAAACTTTGTGGAATACATAGGATTCAAACATTAAAAAGCACTAGATAAGTCTTATGTATTTCACATCAAATATCAACAAGTAATGCAGATATTATGTCTCTTCAATCAACTTGAAGAAAACCTCATGAAAATGCACAATTTTCCCTTTAATCTTAGTTGCATAACTGTCCTATAATTTATATGTTGAAAGAACATATCCATAATACCTGCAGACTGTATCTTGAATTCATTTATGTACACACCATTACTAAAAACTTTTAGTTTTTTTGTTTTATTTTTCATCCTTTTTTTCTTCTTATTTTTCTTGCAGATAAATGAATATTATTATTACAATGTAAATATTCACACATGTTCATTCCTTATTTTCTGTCTCGTCATTAATCTTTTTCTTCTTCCTTTATAACTGTCACTATTAGAAACTTTAATAAGTAAATAATTTAACTTTACTGAATTACAGTAACATCTAACATAACACTTATTGTTTTTGATTCTATTGTGACAGCTGTTATATCAACATACTTTTTTTTTTATTTTATTCAAATTAGTATATTTTTTTTTTATTATTGATTCTAACATTAAAGATGAAAGAAAATAGATATTTGCAGTATATTATAATCTTTTTTTTATTTTTAAAACGATAAAAATGTTAATCAGATGTAATAAAAAATAAGATAAAATTTATGTGCTTTATAGAAAAGGCTCTGTGAATGATTAAACATGTTAAAATTGTTTTTCAAATTTTAGCAATGGAGATTCCTTGATGAACAATGCTCCACAGTCAAACTGACCAATTGAGATTAATAGCAATCAAATAAAGACATTACTTAAGAATTATCAATATCACACAACTAACAAAAATTTTCCAAATATCCAAATCAAGTATTGAAAATCACTTTGTTAGTAATTTTGTTTATGAAACAAATTGTAACAGACAGTGAAAATTCTATTACAGCAACAGGGAATATGAGAAATCATGAGCAAATAAAAGAACTACTATTAACTGTATGTTTCTTTAATGAAGAAGAAATTTTCTGTAGTTTTCATTTCTCCACTATATTAGGCAGGTATAGAATCAACAGATTACCATTTATTGTAATCTTTAGCAAATTTTTTTCATTAAAAAATAATTCTGTTCTCTGAAAGACTAAAAAGTATGTAAAATAGCTGAGGAAGATACTGAAAGGTAGAATAAAGAAATTGTTGAATAGCTACAAAAGATAGAATAAAAATATTTATATTTTATTTTTACTTAATAAATCTAACAAACTTTGTATATAAATTTGAAATTATTAATTAATCTTATGAAGGTATAGTTTCCAAAATTCTGTCTTCAGTGAGATTAATATTTATAGCTGAAGTACTTATCTGTAACATATTAGAGATCATGACAGTAAAACAATTTCTTAGTACTGATGTTGACCTTGTAGGTGTTGTTTCAGAGTCAAATTATTCAAAATTATAATATATATATGGTCCAGAAAAGTACAATAATTTTTTTTTTTAATTATTGTAAGCATTCAAACAATGTATTTTCAATAAATTTTTTCACCAGTATTCAAGACCAAGATACACATGTAAACAGCTGCCACAGATTGAATTATACCAAATTTTTGGGATTATAGTTGAACCTCTTATACCAAGGTGTAACAGGTTAAATGTGTAACTAAGAAATGAGATTATTGTAAATTTTCAAAATTCATTACCACTTTTCTCACTAACCAGAGAATATATTATCCTGTCTTCTCTCATTGCTCTGATTATTTCATATAACAGATAAGCATTAAAAATCAACTCTACACATTTCATTTTTTGTAATGTCTTTATTTTCAATTAAAAAATTTACAGTGGATTGGTTACAAATGGTTATTAGCCCAGTCAGCTCAGGGTTGAGAATATGTCAACTGCATCTCTGCAAAGGGGTAAAACCCCTGCCTCAATGAGTGTTTTGGATATGACACTAAACTATCTGATAGTGAGGCTCCAATCCTTGAGCTCTAGGGAATGTAGAGTACTTTTTCATTGCCATTACTCCCAGATCTATTCTGACCCGGAGTGGTAGTAGTTGTTAGGGTCCTATCTATGGGTCAAATAGAAATATTTAATCATTTACAATACTTGGAACCATTTAACTGTGCAAACAAATGAGCTCTGATTCATTTTAAAAAAATGTTACCTATAAACTATTCACTTAAAAATCATATGAATAAACAAGATTTGTCATTAAATAATCCTTAATGGTTGATATGCCATTAAACACAACCAACAAAATGGTCATTGATGCTATAAAAATTTTCATAACAGAAGATATATCAATTAAATTTTTAATATCATAAAGTTAATATTGTTCAGTGAAAATTTTCAGTTTTATAGAGAAATATTTTTTAAATTTAAATGAGTGATATTTAAGAGATTTATCAACTTAAATATTTTTTTCTTTTGTTTGGATTGTTAGTTATAACTAAGCCATAGGGCTATGTAACTATTTTACATGAGCAGTTTCAAGAAATATATATAAACCTATTTTGTAATGTTTAATATAAATGATTATTTTAGTAAGACATTGTGTTAAATTTTTTCTTCTTGAAATTAGGAAATTCAAATTCTATGCAATTAGTTACAAATTACAACTTATTGAAAATTCCTTTTCAATGAGAATTTCCTTTTCCCTTTAAGGAAAAAAAAATTCTTAGTTAAAACTTATCCCCTGGGCCCAGCAAGTATGCAAAGCAAATTTTATATTAAACCATTTAGCCATCTATAGGAAACAGACAAACAAATTTCTATATATTTCTGATACATGATGATTAATAATTACAATATTAAATGATTGATGAAAACACTGTCTATCAAAATATTCAATTCAAGGAAAATTTTGTTGGGCATTATTCATAGATTATTTTCTTTTACTGATTATTCAACTATAAATTCTAATGCAATTTTAATTTCGAGTTGGAAATATAAGGTTACATTTACATAAAAACAATAAAAGAAAATGGAAATTGAGGATTTCTTTTTTTTCTAAATGCAAATTAGTAAAATTGATCTGCAAAGTATTGAAGCCTACAAAAGAAAATTAACCCTAATTTTTATCGGCAGAAATAGTAAAAGAATTTTGTTGAAATACAAAGTGAGATAATATCACAAATATGTATGAAAAGTTCCGATGAAATTGTTTACTTTGTGGGAAAAACCGTAGAATTGTCAGAAATAGAACAGAAACAATAGAATAGAGCTGTTAAATCTGAAATAAACTATAAATATGAACAAAAATAGTTGCAAATAAGCAGTTGAGTTAGGTATGTACTCAACTAAAAGTAGGTCACTGATGAAAGCCAGGTATGGCTGTAAGAGTTGAATGCAGTGTCATTACCTTTCTATAATTAATTTGTAATGAAACAAACTTGTCCATATGAAATAATTAAAAGAATAACTCCTAAATAACTCAATATATTGATAAGTAAGAATATCCATAAAGATGAAACTGGCTACTACTTTTGAAAATTACAAACTCTGCCTTTTTTTTTTTTTTTCAAATAAAAAAACTCCTTTCTCTTTTGTAAGAATTTGAATAATAAATGAACACTTACAGAGTAAATAAAATGTTTTTAAGTTTTTATGTCAATGAATATATGTATATTTTAATAGAAAATATAGAATTACTTAAGTATAGAACTACAAGAAATATTAAACTGAACATTTAGTATAAATTAATGACCATGTTGAAAATTAAATGTATTTATTTAAATTTATATTTTCAATATGTATGACTAGCCTCCATCTGTAGATACTCATAAAAAAAATATCACAGCTAATATTCTACTACTAACCTTCTTCAGAGTTCTATTGTAGTTGATAACCTTCTGAGAATTTCAAACCAAACTCTTTCTTCATTTCTCAAGGAGAGGTTGTTCTCATTCTGTTGTCCATGCTTAGAAGATATCTTGTATCAGTTAATTCTTTATAGTGATGTCACTTGTCTTCCTTGCTAGACTCATGACTACCAGGTAAGTAGATACACTATAACCAATGTTTTTTATTCACAAGGCCATATGATATAGATACTAGTTTTAGTGTAGAATAATTGCTACTCACAAATTGTCAAAATAACTTATGATGGGTTTGAGGCTTAGATTCATACTTTCCAATGTGAAACTGGAATATATAATCAATTCATGAGCATCTATTGCTGCCTTTCCAAAGAAGAGAATAAAAAGATATATTTAGAATTATTATTTCATGATAGGCATTGCACTTATAAAGAGGGTGCTGCTCAGTTCGTAGTGACCCCTTGATTCCTGGTATCCATGATGTTCCAATTTTCAAACAGTTAACCTTAGTAAATTACATCTTTAAAATCAGCCCTGTTGGCTTGTCTGTACAATATCCCACCTGCACCTCTACAGAGGTTTAAGACCTGCTCCCCAGCCAGTGTCCCATTACACCTCGGTTCACACTGACCCAGAATGATAGTACCTGTTTGTGTCCCATCTATGAATTAAATAGAAATACGAGGTGCATACAATAAGTTTCCAGACTTTTTTTGTATGAGCACTTTTATTGATAGTACACACATGAAACTCTAGTTCCCTTCGAAGTAATCTCCTCCGGCTACAATGCACTTGTTGTACCGTTCCAACAACTTCTGGAAGGCCCCATGGAAGTCCTCTTGTGTCAGCGTGTCAATGACCATCATCACAGCTTCTTTCATCTCCTCAATTGTCTTATAACGACAGCCTCTGAGCTTAAGGAATAAGCAAAAGTCACAGGGAGCAAGGTCTCGACTATAGGGAGGGTGAGGAACTGCCTTGATGCCCATCTTGGTCAAATAGTCTGTGACAAGGATGGAGTTGTGGACTGGTGTATTGTCCTGATGGAAATGCCACTGACCCGATTTGAAGAGTGCTGGCCTCTTCCAACGGAATCTCTTCCTGAACTCCCTTGAAATCTCAACATAGTAACCCTAACCCTTTGGCCAATCAACTCTGGTCTATTGACTTCCTTACTCACCCCACACCTCATCATCCCTCACAGACTCCCTGCCTTCCTTGAATCTCTTATGCTACTCAAAAACTGATACTCGATTCATGCAAGATGGTTGAAAAGCAGTCTGAAGCATTCCATATGTTTCTGTGGCATTTTTTCCAAGAAAGCTTGATCCAGCAAGGATGCAAACGATCAACAGAAGGCACAACCTCTTAATTATTTTTACAATAAATGCTCAGTTGGTCATTTCCATTTTATTCATACTAACTTTGATAATTTTAAAAGATTACTTACATACAGATGATATATTTTTTAATAGATTGATTTGATTAAATAAATTGTCTTACTAGTACAAGAAGTAATTTGAATGAAACTAAGGGTGAAAATTTTGGGTTACGTATTGCAAAAAATTACATATCATTTTGCTAAAATCAAGTTGCTTCAGCTTTAAAAAAAGAATTAAGAACTGAGAAAATGTATTTTTTATAAAAGGCAAAATAACTCCAAGCTTTTTAGTGTGTCCAATGCGTAGTCAAGTAAGGGTAGTTTCTTCTCTTCTGGTATTATTAGGATCCAGTTTCCTTCCTTTTAAAATTTGTTGTACTTGTAAGAGCTTATTGTGGGGATTTTCATCCCATAATTGTTGCCATTTTTTGGTTACTATTCGTTTGATTTTAGGTTTGAGGTCAGTATATGGAGTTTTAATGATTTTATCAGGAGTTGTGTTGATTGCAGCTTAAGCTGAGTCGGCTTTATCATTGCCCTGAATTCAGATATGGCTTGGAATCCAGCAAAATATCACCTTTTTGCTATGGATCAGTGAGTTGAGTTTGTTGAAGATCTTAACAATTAGCGGATTTTCCAATTTGGTGTATTTGAGTGATTGAAGAACTGAGATGGAGTCTGAGTGGATGATAAATTTTTTGGAGTTACTTGTTGAAATTAGGTCACATGCCAAGTCTATAGCATAGATTTCGGCAGAAAATATAGAGGCTTCTTTTGGGAGGCATTTTTTCAGAGACTACACATTGGACACACTCAACTGACTCACTCCTTCATTCTTAAAGAAGAACCTCCCCCAAAATGTCTATGTGGAAACCAATACTCAATCAAGCACATTTTGATAGAATGCACAAAACTCAACCACACCAGGAAAAAGTTTTATAAGGTGAACAGCATGAAGGAACTATTTTTAAAAATTGCTCTCAAAAACAATCAACTTCTTAAAAACAATTGGCCTCCTATTAAAGATATAGACTATGTTACCAACACCTTCGACCATCAAGTTTATACAAACAAAAAGGTTTGACCTATTATAAAACACTAATTCTGGACTATTTATTTACAATTAATATTCATTTATATATATATATATATATATATATATATATATATATATATATACACACATACATATCAGAATTTGATACTCAGTGATCCATAAGAGGTTAATTTGCCATAAAACCCAACCATTACAACCCTAAAAATATGCATTTACAAATCATATATATAATATGTGTAAAAAGGCTCTGGCATTAAATAACATATAGAGGTTGATATGCCATTAAATCCAATCAACCAAACCAACCAAGCTTTTTAATTTCCTATTGATAAGGAGGTATTCTGCTATACACTTATCAAAGAATGAAAAAAAATTAATCATTAAAACATACTAGTAATTAACATTTTATTAATAAACAAGAAAGAGTTCTTGAATTTGTAGATATTCCATTAAATCTAAAGACTGTCTAAAAATAATTTATGTTGCTTATAGATAAAGAAAAACAAAAAAAATACTTGCAAGAATTAAAAAAAATAAAGTACTAGGGGTCATTCAATAAATAATAGTGTTGTGTCCTTTCATGTTCCTAAAAACTGTATGACCTTCTTTTCTGACCACTGTGCCCAGAACTTTTTCTTTACCAGAGAATCTGAGTTTCCACTTCATGGACTGTCTTTTCTACTGAGCTTCATTGTGGCAAACCCATGTTTAGCCCATTTGTAAACATTGTTTTAACTAAGACATACTTCTCTGTACACGTCACAGTCTTCATTAAATTTTATATGGTTTTTCCCTTCTCAGCCACCCAAAATTTGATGACAGACCTCTGTTCTAGCTTTGAGCACTCTGATTTGCCACTATTCTGAATAGCCTCAAAACAAATATTTTTGCGAGATTAAAATGATTTTTATCATTGAGGGCTTTCCGACTATTGTCTTTATCTTTGTTATTTCCACAACATTTTGGCCGATATGTCCTCCAGCCTTCTTCAGGTGTTCGTTAAACTTGAGAACCTACACGGAACTTCGAACTACATCCTTTATTGAATCCATGGGGGTCGCCTATTCTGATTCTGTTAGCCATAACTGGGTACAAGTGTTAAGTATTCCTGTATTGTTACTAGCTATAAAGGATGTAGTTCAAAGTTCTGTGTAGGTTCCCGAGTTTGACAAACACCTGAAGAAGGCCGGAGGACATATCGGCCAAAATGTTGTGGAAATAACAATAAAGATGAAGACAATAGTCTGAAAACCCTTAATGATAAAAAATCATCCAGCTTCATCTCAGAAATTTAGACAACTATTAAAATGATTTTTGCTATTAATCGATTTTCAAACAACGCATTTATAGAAAAAATTCAGAAAAAAAATTTATTTTGCTTTTTTCAAAAACTTTCCCCTTATTTATTGAATGACCCTCATACTATCAGCAAGATAAAATGTGGGAAGAATGCTCAAGACTGTTTTAATCAAATGATAAAAAGTAGTCCTACCTTCTTACACAGCAACTCAACAACATAATCATAAAAAATTGTGAAGTACTTTACAATGTATTAATTTGTTCAATCAGCTTTGGGATGTTTGGGAGAATCTAACAAAATATTCAACCTGTTTAAGATGAAAGCTAAAATATAAGTATAACTCTCATTAGATTTAAAGCTGATGTTGGTAATAATGATAATAAAATTGCTATTTTAATGAAGTGGTACAGAAATTATTTTGGAATTAAATAATGTAAAAATCTATGACTACTAAAAAATGTTAATGATGCTATGAACATATAGCAATATTCACTGTGAGTAAAAATGTTAGTCATATTGACTAGCTGACAACCAACCTACAGATGGGATTTTTTGATAATTTTTGCATAAAGTCTAAATGGAGCCAAAGGTCTTGATAAAAGATCATTAATTAATTGAATTATGCTGCAGTGAAGTTACATGAAAATCAATGATTTATTCTTGACATCATATAAATGAAGGATAAATTTATCAGTGCCATTTTTTATTACAGCAATAAACACAAGCATATTGTGTTTCTGAGTACTTATAAGTTAATTGTGTTTCAGGTTCAAACCTGAGGTTACTGCTTCTGTTACTGAAAAGAATATTGGCATCATATTTATACAAGAACACAGTACCATAGCTAACTAGAACTAAAATACCATGCATCTGGAAATGGATGGATATCCGTATTGGCATTTGCAGAGAAAAACTCTGTCAATGCCACCACTGGAGGTGTAAGAATACTTCTCCGTCTTCATGCTTTAAAATCACTAAACAGCACAAAGAAAATCCAAGAATGATGTTATATCTAATGGCAACCTCTGTATAAAAATCATCTCCAATTGCCATTCAACAAATGTCAGCAATAAAATGGACATCATCACCTATAATGAGCTATCTTCCCTTGTCCAACACCTTCCCAAACACAAAGTTCTGATTATCAGTAGAAACATGATTGCTCATAATGGCAAAAACAAAAATAATAGTATTTTCATAACTCTCTAAACAGAAATGTTGAATATCTTGCAAAATTTTCTTCCAAGAACAGGCTTGTATACCTAAGCACTAAATTTCAAAAAAGGAAGAGGAAAATATGGATTTAAACCAAACCAAATAGAAAGCGCAGATTGATAGTATATTTATAAAGAAGAAGTGGCTAAAATGCACTTTGAACTATAATGCATATGACTCTTTTAAAAGAGTATCTTCTGACCACAAGTGTTTCAGTAAAGATTTGCTTGAGTCGAAATAGGAATAAGAAGTAAGCAGATAAGACTTTACAATATGACTGGTCCTCATTTGCCTATAACAATTTATGGAGGTACCCGTGGTGTAATGGTTATCATCGTAAGAAATGGACACGATGGCACAAGTTCAAATCCTGGATGAGACTGATTGCATTTCACATAGCACTAATACCCTTGGGAAAGGTATGAATCCAATTATTCTCCCTCCAGCTATGGGTAAATAGTAGGGCAGACTGGATTCTTCAGCCTTGGTGAGGCAACTAGTCTAGGTGAAGGAAAACTCTGAATTCAAACCTGTTAAACTCCACTTAAAATTTGACCTTGTGTCATATCCTGTCTGAGCAGAGGGGTTGGTAAATATATATATATATAACAATATATGTAAACACTATTCAGTAACTGTAAGAAACAAGTTTGATAGTCTTCAGGAGACATCTGAAAGACTTGCTCCAAATGACAAATGTGAAAATTTTGTTACTGCCCATCTTGAAGCAGCAGCTGAGTACATACCAACCAAACCAAAACCCAAAAACTGAGTTCTCTGGGAGTCAGAAGCAGTTTTAGAAAAGCAGATTAACTTGATAAAAGCATCTTTACTTAAAAGAAGAAACCCAACAAACACCAATGTGCAGAAACTTAAGAGAACTCTGAAAGAACTATGAAATACTGAAAAGAATAATTAGAATACATCCCAGGTCTAATCAATAAAATGAGAAATTCTATAGAAAATAAACAATGTCAATTAGCATGGTAAACAAATAAAGTTAGTTGAAGGAAAAGCACCACAAGATCAAAAGCTGCTAGTCAAGAAGAAAGACTTCAGAAGAGTAAAAAACATTTCAAGAATCTGCTTGGTTTCAGTTTCAGTTTCTTAGTTTAATGGCATATCAACCTTTGTAGGTTATTTAATGCCAAAGCCATTCTCCTAGAAGAACAGTAGTGGTACTATTTAACCCATAACTGAGAAGATAACGGGGTTTATACCTATCCTAAGGGTATTTGTCTGAAGATGAACATAATAACGTGACTGGAGTTTGAACTCGCTTACTACAATTCCACAGTCTATCACTTTAACCATTACACCACGTGGACACCCCCAAGAGTCTGCTTGGAAACCCTGCTAAAATCACAGACAAACCAACTGAAGAAATTATCCATAACCAACTAAACATTAAACTTGGACACTTCATGGAGTATGGACTTGACACCGTTCCAAGAACAAAAGCAAAAAAAACATCATGAAGTATGGAAGACAAGGAAATTTGATGACATACTTCTTTAATTATGCAATGCTGTATATAACCACAGCACAACAGAAAAATGAATGAAAAGCTTCATCCTCCCCTTCCTGAAGAAAGTGAACTCAGAATTACTCAGAACTACAGTGGCGAGATTCAAAAACTTTAAGAATAAGCTCTCTCACTGCTATAGTCTCTTGCAGCAAACCATGCTGGCTGGCTCTATATATGTGCAAAAGTTGATCTTTGGGTTGCCACATGCTATAGTCTAGAAAATGGAATTATTAATATTAGTTTTTTTTTCCTAACTTTTAAAAAATGTCTAAAATGTCTAAATGCATAAAAGATTGAAAGACCCTGATTTAAGCAAACAATCGGTTCTTGGGATTAATGAAATTCCAAGAACAGGTTCTTATGAACCCGTGTGAACCAGCTGAATCTCCTCACTGTGTATAACTCTTACTGCTAAGAATTATAATACCCTAGTTTTCAATCATATCTGACCTGAAGTTGAAAAAGTTCTTGAGAAAAATCAGAATAGTTTTCAGAACAATCAATCCACAACTTCTCAGATTCTGACCATTTAATTATCAAAAGAATACATGCAAAAAATCTCAAAGCAACATTCTTGTTTATAGATTTCTCCAAGGGAAAGATGTAGAAAATACTTTGAGAATATGGTTTTCTAAAGGAAAGTATTACTACTTTAATGGTGCTTTACAAGGACATGAAGGTCATGTTTCACTCACCTGATGGTTTGCCTAGTCAGCTGGGGCTGTAGAATACACCATCGACATTTCTGCAGAGGGGTAAGACCCCCCCCCACGATTGTCTTAGATATGACATTAAACAATCTGATGGTGAGGTTCCAGTAATGTTGGAGCTTAAGGGAATGTAGAGTACCCTTTCATTGCCATCACTCCCAGGTTCACTCTGGCCTGGAGTGGTAGCACCTGATAGGGTCCTATCTATGGATCAAATAGAAATAAACTGTATTTATTCTAAATTTAATTGCTTGAAATGGAACTGTTTTCACATTTGAACTATGTACTTATATAAAGCTGAATTGTTTGACATAGAACTTGACATTTAACTGTGTGTAAACAAAAACTATACTTATACTAAACGGAATTGTTTGAATTAGAACAGTTTGACTTCACTGAATAGCTTGAAATAGAATTGTTTTTGACAAACTAAGTACTTATGCTAAACTGAATTGTTTGAAATAGAACTTTATTTGGATAAAAATAGATTTGGCATTAAATAACCTACAAGGGTTGATGTGCCATAAACCCAAACAAACAAATCACCTAATGATATACTGACAACTTTGACACTGTCACTGGAGTCTTGCAAGGAGATAAATTGATACCATTTCTATTCATAATCTGACTAGATTACATACTATAAACATTAATAGATCTAATGAAAGAAAATGTTTCATACTAAAACAGCGAAAGCAAACAATATCCCACAGAAATTATTACTGATACAAGCTACATCAATGATCTAGCACTTACTGCAAATACACCTGCCCAAGCTAAATCTCAGCAGCAAAACCTTGAGCAAGCAGTAAGAGGCATTGGTCTCTACATGAACTCAGATAAAACAGAGTTCATGTGTTTTCATCATAATAGTGCTATCTCCTCATTAAATGGCAAGTGTCTGAAATTATTTGACTCATTCATATACCCCAGTAACAATATCTCATCTACAGTTTATTTGTTTGGGTTTTATGGCATATCAACCTTTGTAGGTTATTTAATGTCAAAACAGTTCTATTTCAAGCATTTCAGTATAGGATAAGTACGCATTTTAGTTCTATTTGACCCATAGATAGGACACAATCAGATGCTACCACTCCAGGCCAGAGTGGACCAGGGAGCGATGGCAATGAAGGGGCACTCTACATTCCCCAAAGCTCCAGCATTATTAGAACGTCACCATCAAATTGTTTAATGTCATATCCAGGATACTTACCCCTCAACAGAAAAGCAGTCGGTGTATTCTATACCTCCAGCCAGCTGAGCAACTCATCTACTGAAAGTAACATCAACATACACATAGATAAATTGTGGACATCTTTTGACAGGTTATTAATCATGTGGAAATCTGATCTCTGATAAAATAAAATAGAAATTCTTCCAATCTGTAGCTGTGTCAGTACTATTGTATGGCTGCATCACTTGGACTCTAATAAAATGCTTTTCTGCATACTTTGATGATAAATTAATAAAAGTTTTCAAGAGATCAACATTTATAGCTCCCCGGTGGCAGTTGTCTCTACTACAAATGGAAACATAACATTATTTTTAAATGCTGTTTTTCCATTGACAAAAAAAGAAACATAACATTATTTTTAAATGCTGTTTTTCCATTGACAAAAAAAGAAACATAACATTATTTTTAAATGCTGTTTTTCCATTGACAAAAAAAGAAACATAACATTATTTTTAAATGCTGTTTTTCCATTGACAAAAAAAATGGGTAATAATTTAGTTTCTGGGTAGGAATTTTCAGCTAGATATCTATTTTATATGGTTAAACAGAAAAATTCAGTTTAATATGGACATATGCAAAGGGTTCAGTTTAGCATTGTAAATCAAATTACTTGATGAAATACTTATAAAGTTTTGGAAATTTCAAAAACTAATGAGCTAAAAACATTTTCCAGGGTTTCATTGGAAAGCCTAGAAAATTTGGAGGCTATAACTCATCACCTTGAGTTATGCAATGACAAATAAAGTCATTTGACAACTTATAGTGAAGTTTTGCTCAGAAATGATATATCTATAAAATGTAAAGATCCATACATATATATTTTAATATGTGTAACACTTTTTACTGAGATACTACACTCATCTTAGAAGTATCAAAGAGTAGTACTTTGATCTAAGGCAGATCACATAGATATTCAGATTCTTGATAGAAATAATAGTCTATTTATAATCCTATAGTTTTTTGTGGGGGCAGGAGTTACACTGTTACTACTACTACTAATAATAATAATAATGATGATGATGATGATGTAAGAAGCTGGAGATTGGCTGATCAAATAAAACATATTTAAAAAATTGAAAAACTTAGAATTTGTAGATTTAAAAAATTACCTGTGAACAAAATGAAGAATTCTTATTTTCAATGAAAAATTTGCAAGATATAAAAGCAGAAAATAACAGCGCAACAATTGTTCAAATAATAGATGGAAATAATGATCTTGGAATGTGTGACAAAAAGCCAAATAACTGATTTTAAAAATGTTTAAAAACGGAGAATTGCAAAGTTATATACCTATAATACTTAGCAATACAGATTTTGCAACTGGATTAAAAATGTTTTAGACTAAACTGAGAAGGCCGATTCCAAATTTGTGCTTAGAATTGTTCTAGTATGTTAGAATTTGTACAATGTATAGAATTTGCCATTAGTAGACTTTGACTTCTTCATATCATACTTAGTCTCAAGAACTTTATAAATGCAATGGTACATAATAGTTCCTAAAAGGAAAATTTGACCCACAAAAATAATGTAAAACTGAAAGCATGAATTTTCATTGGACCAGAGAATTGATACCTGAGGTAAAGTGAATTTGAACTGCAAGCCTAGGATTCATTCATGTTAGTTGTACTTAATTGTATTGGTTTTCATTTAACTTAAAACTATACTGATTTTATTAATAACATGTTAACAACATATCAAAGAATGTGCCTGACATTGCACTTGCATTCTCAACTTGATTTTTCCTAATGGATCTAGATGATAGTGAACTAAAATTTTGTTGTTGTTTCCAAGTGTAATGTGCAATGTAACTCTAATGTTTAAAATCTGGTCAATTTTCTGAGAAAATTCTTTGCTCATTAGATAATTCAAGATCTCTAACTGAAAAGCAGAAAGGGACCAAAACAAAACACTTATTTTTTATCAATGAAAATGAGCATTTGCAAGGAAAAAATCTAGCTAAAAGTATAGATAGACTACAAAAAATTTATATGATCCTAAAATCATGAGTTTTAGAATGTTTATGCTCAAAATTATAAATCATGTGATGAAATGCAATGAAGACCTGTAAAGTAAAGCTAATTGTAGGAGGAGAATCCTTAACTGTGATCAAAATGAAAAGAGATTTTTAAAGAAACTCTTTATTGCCATTATTTTTTAAAAGAGCAACCATACTACTGAATTGCATCTTTTGAAATCATAAAGACAGATCTAAAGTCAGAAAAACTTAAAGAATTTGATGTATATAAACAATCTGAAATTATTTTACCAAAAATAAAACCAAACTAGAAACAGTGATCAGTCAAAAGAAAGCATAACTAGAAACATAAAGTGGTCAGAAGTTTGGGGGGAAGACATTGAAATGGACTTTCTAATAATTAAATGTACAATATTGATAATGTTCAAAGGAAAACAGGAATCAACAAAAGGAATTGATTAAAAAATAATGAAAAAAAAATATTGATCACTTATATCAATGAATCAAGAGATAATGTCTTTGGGTCTTAAGTCATCACATTGGATATATATCTAAGACAACATGTTATGGCATAAAGGACTTTTTCAAACTCTATAACTGGAAGTCTTTTCTAACTGATATCTCCATGAACGTTTTGATTACTAGCCAGTCTTCCAAGGTCCATGAAATTAGTACAGGAATTCCCCAAGCTCTGTTCTTAGACCAACTCTTTTTCTTATTTTCATCAATGGCTTAGATGATTACATGTTAGAGTCATTTGTTAATGTCTTTGTGGATAACTTGTTATCATATAACTGCAAGAAATTTTCAACATCTTAACATGGCTTCTGATTTATCAGCTGACATTAATTTGATTGTGCAATAGGGTAGAAAATGGTTTGTGTCTTTCAACACCTAAGACTAAGCTGTTATCTATCCATCACTATCAGAACTCTTTTGGTCTCCTTCCTATAGACAGAAGTTAAATGAAAGAGATCAACTACTTGAATAAACTCTTAGGTCTCTTACTACCAATGGGACATCTATATCATCAATTACAAAGAGGCAACAAAACTGGTAGAGCAATTCTATCACTCCAGAAATTATCTAACACCGAATGCATTGTTATATGTAGCCAGATTCACCCTAGGATAGAATATAGTTCTCATATCTGGAATAGTTTCTTGCTGTTTATTTTGGCTATTGTGGCTCCAAGGCTTTGTAGAAGATTGCTTCTTGTCACTTCAGTCACTCTCCCTTAGCAGAATATAACTAGTTTGTCTCCCTTCTATAACAACTTTTATCGAAGATGTTCAAATGAATTACATTCATTGGTTCCACCAAGTTGAGAGTTTCCATTCTTTATGACTCACACCAGATGCATATTTCATTTCAACAGCTTCTTTCCTAGAAAATCTGCACTGTGGATCAAACTACCTCAAGATTGTTTTCTACTTAGATAAAACCATAGACTTCTTAAGTTCAGGGTTGATGTCTTACCCTGTCTTAGTTTGTATTTCTGCTATTTTATTCATTTTTAATACTCTTTTGTTACATCTTTATCCTTCATATGTCATTTTGCACCCACTTGCCTATAAAGGCTAACTAGAATTCATTGGGCTGACTTAAAGTATTAAAAAAAATCATCTTTAAACATAATAGGTATTTTATGCCAAAGGCACATGTAGTCATAATGTATGAAATATAATTGAATATTGTAATGAAAATTAATTTTTATTAAGTTTATAAAGCTTTTATAAACAGCTATTACATAATTCATCTTAGCTCAGAATTGATATGTTCACTTGTCAGTATTTGGTCAAAACTGATATTTTAATAATCTAGACAATGTGAATGTTATGTTTTTTAAATTAAAAGGAAATTATGAAATTCAATAATTTTGGTTTCCATTTTTTACTAATTGGTAATTTGATACATTTTGTTCAAATTTCAGTAAATGATATATCTATTTTGTTTTTTTAAAGGGCGAATAAGATTTATAACATTTTTATTTTATCATTTTACTATGAAAATATTTTTTAAATCATTGAAAATTTGGGATGTAATATTTATTTATCATTTCATTTTTTCATAATTAAGATGATTTATGTGAATTTTTTTTTTATTTAAAAAAAAAGAGTAGAAAAAGGTATTCAAAGTAAAATTTGTTTTTGAATAGTCACCAAGTAAATATATTTAACAGAACGTTTTGGAATAATTTAGAAATTAAAGAGTTAATAGAAAAACTAATTCTTAATGTTTTTTTCCGTATTGGTATTAAAATAATTCATGATTTTTTTCTTCTTCAGATTACTGTTTTGCTTTAATCTAATATTACAAAACTTAAAAATGCTAAAGGAATTATTAACAAATTAATTTCATGGCAAAGTTCAAACAAAGCAGGATTTATTTTCTCTGAAAATTTTCATTTTCATAATAGAACATCACAACAAACAAAACTTTTAAATAGAAATAAGATAAATGTATCTGATAAGTCAAATTATGATCAATATTTTTTAATGAAAATATCCCCCCCATTTTTTTTTGTCAGTTTGTTACCGTGAAAGTTCTTTTTGAGCTCCACTAATCTTGGTCATTCATCACATTTTTTACGCATCCGTTCTTTTTCACTTTCTTAACATTTCGCAATTTTTACAAGTTACTGAGTTTGATCTCTTCTTTCACCGTCCTTAATACGTTAAGAAGGTAAGTTTTTATTTCTTTATTTCAATTAAAAAACAAAAGAATTGAATATCATTTATTTATCTATTTAATATTCATCAGCTACTGCCAATAATAACAAGACAAGCAGAGAAAAAAAAAACAAACTAAAACGTGCTAGTGTGTACAAAAAATTGTTCAAATGACACACCCTTACTTTTTCTATACTAGAGATGCTAATAATAGTACTATTAACAAAATATTTTTTTAGTTTTTAACCGTATCTCGTTTCCCCAATAATACAGTTAAAGACACATATTTCCAAAGTTTAAAAAAATGGGATTTCCTTTTGATAATTACATTTTTTTTCTCTGTTCGACAACTTTAAACTTTACGTTGTTGTCGACTTATTTTTGTGGCCGTTTTTTTTTTTTTACCGAAATAAATATCTTCTATTTATTTTCCCTAGAAAAGTTTACTAGAACTAGTTTGTGAATCACAGTTTAAATAACAGTTGTTGGTAGGTCAGTCATTGTAAAAGTAATCATTTGGGTGCGGTTCAGTTTACTACAAAAAGAAAGATTCCTTCTTTTTTTTTTTTTTTTTTTTGTCCGCAATTTCAAAAAACAAAATTGACAGTTGACACTAATCGCTTTTTCTGTTGAGATTTTTGTCTAATTGTTTCTAAATACTAAAGGCTACTTTGTTTAGTTTTTGTTGTTGTTTTCGAAAAATTAATAAAATCGTAAATTAAATTTTTGTCGTTGATGCTGCTGCTACTTAACCTTTAATATACATTACTTAAATTTCAATATCATGATTTTTTTTTTTCTGAAGTCCATATTAAAAACACATACAATAATTTTTACCTTTTTCGCTTTTCGGATACATATGTATCATTAACTAATTCTTCTTTAAATTCCACAGGTGTTACTATTACGTGAAACTAAATCCTCCCACTTGGTGTTAAAGCATTAGCTGAATGTGCGGACGACGGACACCGATTGTTTCCTACTGAAAAAGAAAACTATCAAAATTTAAATACTTTTTCTCTTGTGTTGGAGAAATTCTTTAAACGGTCACACTTATGATACAACTACGAGCAACAACATCTTAGTGAATGCCTTCGCCAAAAACCATTGCTAACGACACTTTCTGTTTTATCATCTTCCACCGACCCTGTTTAGTGTTTTTATTGACCCTCCGAGGCTACCGAAAAAAAAAAAAGAAAACAAAAAGAGAGGGAGGGAGGGAAAGAAAGAGAGAGAGAGAGAGAAAGAAAGAAAGAGACCGACCGCTTTTTACCACCATCAAACCCTCTACTTTTCCTGTACCGTAGTGGGAAAAGTTTCTAATCCTTGCAACCTAAAATATATCTTGTATACTTAACTTAGTATACGCCACACGTGTGTTGTAAATTTTCACTTAATTTTTATTTTTTGTTTTACAACCAACCAGATTTTAGTTCTTGGCTACTTAAAGATGAATTCATTCATTACCAAGGCAACTAAGTATTATGATGATTTACTCAAAAATGGAGGTAGGTATTGATTGATTTTTTTAAAAAAATTTTTTATATTTTTTATATTTACTCAAAAGGGTGTTGTCTTGATTCCTTTCTTTCTTCAGGACGAACGAAAAGTTTAGTAGTAAATGAAACAAAGGTTCTGTTGAAAAACTGCGAAAATGGGTTTAAATTCTACTCTCATTTTTTTTTCTTTTCTTTTTTAAATATATATATATGTGTGTATGTATGTATGTTTTCTTAAAGTAAGACATTTTAACTTACACAATCGTTTTATTACTACTACTACTACTACTACTACTTTAATATTGCTGCGGTGTGTTTGACTTTACTACTTAAAGCTAACGAAATGTTGGATCTTCTTCCACATGTGATAAAATTAAGAAAAAAAATCTCAATCAGTCATTGTAAACCTAGACCACAAATTACGTAGACAATAAGTGAGTTAATAAACTAATTTAACTTGGATATTAAAAATAAATAAATAAAATAAATTCACATTGACAATAGCATAAAGTTGGCTTCACATTACTCAAACAACTCAGGAGGTATTTGCATTTTTAATTGCTTGTTTTGAATATTTTTAATATAAATTTAAATCTGGTGACCGTGACATTTCCGCATTGTTTTAAATGCGCGCAACTCCGCGAATTTGTCATTGCTGTTGCAGTGTTCATCTTTTTTTTTTTTTTTAACTTTCATACACAAAAGTACACAATTTAATTTACCAGGTACCGTAACTAGAAACCTTTTTAGCAATAGTTATTTACGGTACTTTTCGATTAGTGCGGTCCCTCCCTGAATTTGTTATATTCATCAGGTGCTTGCAAAAACCAACACACGTTCGTATATTTAATTTATTATCATTTTAAATAAAACACTTGTAGTTCTGGTTCATTTGTTTACTTTTTGTGCACCTATTACTTTTTAATAGAATTCTATAACAAATATTTATATTTATACTAATTAAAAACATTTTACTAGGGCTCTTTTATTTATTTTACTCTTTTAAAAATAGAGGACCTGACTCTTTACACTGTGATTGCAACTGAAAAATGATCCCAGTAATTTTTACATATCCTTTTGTTAAACTACTGGCGATTAACCGGAGTTAATTTTACTTTTTCAGAAAATTTTTTTTTCAAACTAATTTTTATTATTATGAATTATTATTTTAATTTGGATTTGATTTCGATCAGTCTTGTAAACAATGCCGTCTCCACTGCTTGGTGATACAATAAACTTATAACCAAAATAAATGTAACAAATCAAATTTTATCATTCTATTCATTTATAGTTCAAGTATAACCTTTTGAAAATAAAAATATAATAGTTTCAGGTTAACGCAAATTACTTTTTAAAATTGTATATTAGATCCAGGACTATATATAATTCGTTCTAAACGAACGTGTGTCGGTTTTTGCAAGCACCCGGCAAACACTGCATTCCTCAGCACATTCCAGAAGGGACCGCCTTGTCCGAAAAGTACCAATTTCATATTATAACCCAATTTAAAAAATATAAAGTTTGAGTCTAAAGTTTTGTTTCGTTTTGTTTAACTCAATAACAGTTTTTCTGTTAATAGCTTAAAAATGTTTAGCACTTTCTTGTTGACTGTTTGCAGTGTATTCTTTTTCGTTACCTTATTTGTTCCACAACAAGGATGGAACGAGAATTCTGTCATTTGTGCAAAATTCACGTTTGGCTTTTAAAAGCATTAAACGATCTGACAGTTTTTTGTAAGTCATTTAAAAAGCAAATCCGTCTTTTTTTTTCTGTTTAATTATCTGATTTCTAGTTAAAAAATTAAGGTGACTTGAAAGTACAATAAATTCAATAGTTTGCGTTGGTTTGTAAAGGCGCGCACGAGAGAATTAGTTTTTATGGTGACTATATTAGTTCTGCTAAAACTGTAAGAATTATGAAAAAAATTAAAATAAAACTAATATCGCCCCACTTTCCACTATTTTCATTACAGAGTAACTGTTGGAATGTGAAAGTAAGTGTTAACATTTGAAGACTTCTTAACTATCCTGTTCACAATATTTAGACAGGAACGAGTAGGTCATTCTAAGAAAAATATTTTTACTTTATGAAAAATCATTAGTGTATCCATTATAGGAAGGTAAAAACTGTCGAAAATTGCACTTTAAAAATATATAAATTTATAATGAACCCGATTTAAAAAAAAAAAAAAAAAAATAATAATTTTTTTATTTATTATGAAAACTCCAAATAAAAACTTTCAATGGGAACTGAATATATATTTTTAACTGCAAAAAATCAGTTGCTTAAGTTCTCAATTGTAAAATGCATAAGGTTTGCCTTTGCAGGAAATACAATCCAGTTTTTGTTATTTTTTCATGAGTGAGTTTCTTTAAGTACTGTAAATTCAGAAAATATTACTACCAAAATCATCTCTTTCGCAAGCTAATATGCATCACTGATTTTAAATGACTGCTTTTAAAGGGTATTTTATACCGGTGACTTCTTACACTATCGCCTCCCACCATCATTCCATTTTTGAAGAATAAAAATGTCTATTGTCCAATTATATAAATGTATTTAGTGAGATCCTTTATAAAAGTTTCTAGCACGAGTGGCTCACAATAAGATTAATTATATTTTTTGTCACCGGATTTTTTAAGTATCACTTATACAGTTTTATTAGAATGGCATGCCCTGGAAATGCTAAACTTTTTGTCTGAGGTTTACATTGTTTTATTATTTCTAATTTTTATAACAGTGAATGAAATATATGTAACCAAAAATACAAATATTTACAAATATATATTTCTCTATTTTAGTACCAAACCATCACCTGGGGAATTGAAAAACGGCATCTTATGAATGTTGTTGTTGATGTCTTAAAATAACAATCTTCATAAAGAATTTCACTCGGTTAAAGCGAAATTTTGAAAATATTGATTAAAATTATTTTGCTTTCACTATAATTTTTTTAAAGTAGATTATTTGTTAATCTATGATGACCAGTTTTCATCATAACAGAAAGTGACTGGGAGGGTTAACTCAAGATCTCATTTATGAATAAAGATTGTTCCAACTAAAGTTGCTATTGGAGTTTCTCGTATTTCCAGCTATTGTTTTTTTTTTGTATATCTTTTCGAACCGAAATCCAACTAAAATGTTTTATATTTTGAATTTAACTGTATATACATATATATAAGTATTGGCTAAAAAAAGGGGGGGATGGGTTTATTTAAAGTCATTTTTCCCCAATTCTGAAGACTTTTGTCATGCTTCCCTGTCCTAACCATTTTGTTAATTTCACTCACTTAATGAAGGTTCAGGTAAATGATTTTTATGTTTTAAAGAATAATTCATTGGAGAATTATTTTCTGTTCGTAACGGTTTGTCTATTTTGTTCATACGGATGCCCCCACCCTTTTTTTCTTTGTAAAGTTGAAAAAAAAAACCTTTAAAATAATGCTTTTCTGGGCATTTATTTTTTAAATTTGGTTTCATAGCTTAATCTTGTAAAAGATGTGATTAATAAGGGAAAAAAAACAGGCTAAATTTTATTTTACTAATTGATTTACTAATTTTATTTATTTATTTTTAGAGGTTTAAATCAGTAGATTTAATTCTCCCTGTTGGTAACTGGGGCTTTGTTGATGTAAAAATACTCAATAAATAACTTAGATTATATAAAAAAAAATGTTTTCTCTAAATAATACCATTTTAGTATGTGAGCGTATGTTTTGTTTTTTTTTGTTTTCATCAGTCGATAATTTTACTAAAGAGGCCCACAAGAGAACCAATATAAAAAACGTCACATTGGAGATAAACCTGTTCTGAGAACTTATTAATATAAAAAGAACAGATTAGGCTTTTGATCATCAATACTTTAGAAGAAAAGTCTTGTAATAAATCATAACTGCCGATAAAAAGGTTTTATTTTTGTACATACCTAATAAATTAAGTTGGATTGGTAGTCCTTTTCCTTGAATATATATAAGTGTGCTTGGATCCTCCCCTTCCCTAAAAAGGGCGACCTCAGATTAGCCAAGAACTATCGAGGTATAACCCTTATGTCCATAGTGGCCAAGATATACAGTGCCCTACTACGCAACCGCATAGAACCCAAAATTACTTCCAGAGAAATAGATCCATGACCTCACAAATTTTGATTATCTGTTAATTTCTTGAAGGTGTACACTCAAAAAACCTGCTACATAGTCTGGAATGAGCCGTTTCAGGTATTGGCCTCCATGTCAATGCACACAAGATGGAATATATGTGCTTTAATCAAACAGGCAACATCTCCACACTAAACGGTAGCACTCTGAAACTAGTTGACAAGTTCACCTACCTAGGTAGCAGTGTCTCATCAACCGAGACAGACATCAACACGCGACTAGCAAAGGCATGGACAGCTATCGATAGACTTTCGGTCATATGGAAGTCAGACCTAATCGATAAAATGAAGCGCAGTTTCTTCCCAGCAGCAATCGTGTCGATACTGCTATATGGATGCACCACATGGACACTGACTAAACAGATGGAGAAAAACCTTGACAGCAATTACACAAGAATGCTGCAAGCAGTATTGAACAAGTCCTGGAGACAGCACCCCACAAAGCAGCAGCTATACGGCCACCTACCACCCATCACAAAACTATCAAAATTAGACAAACCAGACATGTGGGACACTGCTGGAGAAGTAGAGACAAGCTCGTGAGTGATGTACTCCGGTGGACCCCTTCACATGGACGAGCAAAGGCAGGATGTCCAGCTCGAACCTACATACCGCAGCTCTGTGCTGATACGGGATGTAGTCCTGAAAGCAATGGACGATAGGTAGGTGTGGCGAGAGAGGGTCAGGAATATCCGTGCTGATAGCGTGACATCATGATGATGATGAGTTATGTACGAGGGTCGTTCAAAAAGTTTTCAGCCTCACTCAGAAAAAAGAACCAAAGCTGAACATTTTTGTTGTGGTTTTATTACCACTTCTTATAAAACTAGAAAAACCAATTCAGAATACTATATTAATTTCTGTAGTGGTCAAGGCCCTACTAAGGTGAGAGATGTATGACAGATCTAAAGTCTGGTTGAATCTTAAAACTCTTCGAAGGACTCTCATATATGTGTGTGTGTGTGTGTATATATATATATATATATATATATATATGAGATATCTAGCTACTCAGCAATTTTGACTTGGTTGTCTAAAATGGGTTTTTATGTACCTGTATAAACATACATTGTAATCACAGTATGAAAAAATACTTTGTCTTAGATTTAAGGTGACTACTATATTCATTTAGCTGCTAGTTTCAGCTTTATGCGGGAATTTCATTTCTTCACTCTTGAAGAGGCTAATGTTAGATAATGATAATAAAGCTATGGTATTTAGGACAAAACTGAATCAACCTAGTCTTTTTCATTCAGCTGTGTGTGTGTGTGTGTGTGTGTGTGTGTGTTATATTGAGACTGCTCTAACAATGTTCTGCTTGTCTCCATTAAGTTCTTGTGTATTGTTTGGCAGTGTTGAATTATGCTTACTGTCCATTGTTATGGATTATAAGCTACAGTAGGGTTTTAACTTGTTTAGTGGATTTCATGATGCAAAAATCAAGTTTCTAAAAAATGTTTAAAGCTGTGAATTAGTGAATGTTTGAGACTAGGAAAAAAAAAAAGATGTTTTTCTAGTCTCATTTCTTTTTTACGTGTATAAAGTATATTACAGGGCTATTGAACTAACATTTTTGAAATTTCTTAATCACCTGACATTGGATTATTTTCTTTCTATCTCATAATTCAGCTGATTTCAGACTTATATTTCTTTTTAAAATAGTAGTTTTAAACTATAGTTAATAGAAAAAATAACTAATAAGGATTTATTCCTGCTCCCTACCCCTTAAAAAAACCCAAACAAACTAATCTCTAGGCATCACTACTATTTTACCAACTTTCATTGTTTTCCTAATATTTTCCTATCAAATTCTTCATATTTTGAAGCCTGTAGAATATACTTTGCTGATAAAATCAACACAACAAATACACATTTTTCCATAAATTTTCTACATGCTGCTCCTATTTGCTAAATCTTGAAACTGTTAGGGTATAGAAAATATAGATTTATTTTTTCATTCTCTTAGGGGTAGATCTAAGTGGACATATGATTCAGTATATGTCAGAAATTAGTCAATTTTCTTTGTATTATTGACATTAGCACATTTCAGCAGTAATAATTCTTCTCTAAATTATTGACAGTTTTAAATGCATACTTGTAATTTTCTTTATATTTAGTGTGGATAAAAAATTATTTTAATATTTTTTAGTTTTATAAATTAACTTTTTTTTTTTTTTTTTTTCAAAACTACCAAATATTTGCTATAAAAGTTGATATTAAACTGGAACAGTCTTGAAATCTGGTTAAAAACAGTATTTCTTTTTCATTTCACTAAATTTTTTGTATTTTGTTTCTTAGCTTTATTCCACATTCATATTTCTTTCTTCACCTACTCTAGTGTTTATTTTTATGTAAGCAAAAATCTTTTTAACTTTACCACATTGATGAGGATTATTACTGTGTTTTCAGAATCTAGAGAATATAGGTTTTATGCTGAAAACTTCAGTGTTTTTTGTTTTTTTTTAATCAACAAATAATTTAGTACAATGTAAATTACTACTGTTAATTAACTATACCTTTAATTTCTGCATTATCTGTTGTAACTTCATGCACTTAGCTCTTTTCTCATTGCTTTAAGATATTCAAGTTCCTCAAAATTCTTCCTTTCTTAATTCATTATTTACTATTTTATTTAAAAAAATTTCAAATCTTCAAATTCTTTTCCTTATTTAATTCTGTGCTGAAGAAGAATTAATTCATAATTGTGTATATTCCTTTATTTCAGAGTAACTTGTTTTTCTTATGTTAATTGGTATATGGAGAAATGGTAGATTTGGTAAATCCGACAAGAAGTGAAAAAGACAAAATATTATTGAATCCATTGTCTGAGTTTTGGTTTATCCATTTTCCTCTTGTTAATTGGTATATACAAATTTTAGTCTTGTAAACTAAGCTGTTTGGTCCCCCAACTCCATTTTAATGTTTAATTCTTGACCTGCCTATGATGTGCAACTGTCAGCTTCTTTTTTAGATCCTCTCTTGAGTCATGTATTCAGATATTACTGATACTATTGATTTAGGGGAGCTTCTTCTCACTTGTGTGAAACTAATCTAAGATTAGTAAATAAAAGCAACAATTGTTTAGGAATAATAACTAATTTGTTATAAATTTTTGTTTTAGTTTTTAAATATAACAATTTTATATATCTGTTCAAAAGTGACAAAATACACTGACAGAAAATAGAAACAACTTGAATGTTTCAATTTACTCAAGATTTTAAAGATAATATAGCTGGATAGCAGTAAATGATCACACATAGAGACCTATGTTTACTGGTTCTAAAATAAGGGGTATATCAACAGTACTCAGATATCGTGTTAATATACTTCTTTGGCCTGTATACATGTATGCAATCATATAAATGGTGATCTCTGGTCCCTTATTTTGGAACCTGTGCACATATTAATCTGTATATGTGATCATTTACTATAATCCAGCTATATTGTCTTGTGTAAATTAAAAATGCTTTTTAGGTATTTTATTTTCCACTAGCATATCTAAAGTTCTACAAAGCATTTTAAATGATTGATAAAAACAGTGACATTAAAAATGACTGAAGTTTGAGGAGCAGAGAATTCCAATAAAAACACATACCTGACTTTGGAAAATGTGTTTTTATATGAAGAAATGAGAAAAATTACTTTGTAGTTTTTTCTTTATAACTTTGCGGATTTGTGTTCTTTCTTCCAAAGACTTGGATTTGTTATAGTCGTCTTTTTCCCTTTGGCTTATTCTTTCCAAATTTACCAGAATCAGAAACATTTGATTAGCTTATAGTATTATAAACTGTATTAATGCTGTGTACCAAAACTTCATGGGAGGAAAAAAAAAAAAGAAAAGCTAGCTGATTGCCAGCCAAAAAACCTGGTAAAAAATTTCTGATCTCTACTTTTGCATACAAGTAGTTTTGTTTTCTAGATCTTGAATCATCAGGAAATGCTTATTCATGTTTGTCTTATTGTTTTTATTCATCTCTGTATAATATATATAATCAGCTAATTTTTATTGGCTAAGGTTTTCCATCTCAATTTTTGTCATTACCCTTTTGAAATCATTATCATGGTTTTAAAAAATTAATGAAAATTGATTTTTTTTCCAATGTTTATTTTAAACATGATTGTTAAAAATCAATCTATATCTTCAACTGTTTATATTTTTCTCAATAGAATACATTTTGTCAATGGTTTTTTTCTTTAGTAAACTGTTTTCATATTGCTACATTTTGCCTTAAGTTCTATACTGATCATGAGACCCAATTTTTAACTTGATCACTGCAGAGGTCATTAAACTTTTTTTCGTATCAGCAACTGTGAAAGTTTTCTTTTGTGGAACTGTTAGTTAAGTAAAAATTTGTTGATTGGATGATAGGCTGAATATTGCATTGTAAAACTCCTGGTTCTTTTAAATTCTTGGGAAGTTATTTTAACTCCAAAATAAAAACTGAAGTAGATTTCACTTCAACAGAAATAACAACAGTTAACTAGGTAACCTGAAATTCATTCCTTTGTGTCAAGTTGCTGAGAAGTTATGAGGCATTTTTGTTTATATAGGTGTATATAATTGACACAACTTTCTTTCCCTCTCCTCATCACATTCTTCTCTTCTCTGCAAACTCGTATTGAAATATAAATTTGGCTCTCTTGATAGTTAGTTTTAGCCCAGAAGTTGAATATGATACTTGTTACCCCACAATGATATCCCTCTAAGTATAAGTAGGATCAATAACTTTAGCCTATTAAACTATGGTATCCCTATTTAAACCAGCTTAGACCAAATTTAACATTAGTCACATGATCAACATGACATGAAAAATAAAATAAAATTTCTTTAATTTGAATCAAAGCAATTATTGTGTATGTGTATGTGTGTGTGTGTATATATATATATATAAATGGTAGAATAGTTGTTAATTTATTTTATTTTTATTTCAAGAAATTGGTTAGTAAACGATGCATTTGATTTCTCCCACATGAATTATAAATACTGAAATTTGCTAAAAAGTGTGTATTTTATGCTTAGTGGATTTCTCTTCAATTTTTTTTTTTTTTTAATTTATTGTACATTTGAAGTTATCTCCCATGGACCATTTTCTCTGTACAATAAATTTTTCCCACAAACATTTGTTTTATTCAAAATGTCCTAATAATTTTAAAGATGTTAAAAACCTTAATCAAATTATCTGATCCAGCTCTGAAATTTTCACCAAAATAAGAATTTTTTATTCTTTACTTTGACCAACTCTTCAATAATGTTCACATTTTCCTTGTGTATAATTTTCATCAAATATTTATTCTCCTTCCTATTCACTTTTGATTATTCTACTAAATTAATTGTATTCTTTAATATATATGATATATATATATATATAGGAAATAATGTAATTTGAAACATCTAGAAATAAGTTACAACTGACAGTTAAACAGTGATGCGAAGTGAGATATATGTATACACACAAGGATGTATAAAGCTGAGGGGTGGGAAAATCAACTGTAACTTTTTATTCTATTTTTTGTATTTTTCATCCTTTCTAAGGAAATAATTATATAAAGAATAATTGGAAGAAAAGTTATAATTGAATATTAAGAGTTATATTGTTTGTGATTTAGAGTTGTTTAGTCTGCTTTAATTCATTTTATTTATATTATATTTTTTTTAATATTAAACAGATACATAAAGAATCCTAATTATTGTTTGGTATACTGAAATTAATATTCAATGCCTTGGTTTCCATCTTTCTGCACTCATATTTCTTAACTACATTGTCAGATATCACTTAGTCTCTTTACTATCTTGTACATACATTGATTCTGTAAAAGGAATAAGCATGTTTAAGTTTAATGTTGCTTATGTGAAATAGTGAAAGTAACATGCATGTAAAGGTTAGAGTTGAAGTAAACTTGAAGAAAGCAATGAAAAAAATGAATTGAAAATCAGAAATATAAGAGATTGGTAGCTGTGAGGGATCTAAACAAGAGTAATTTATAGAAATGTAAAGGAATAAGAATTTCGATTTAAAATTCACAAAACATTGTTGGTTTAAAGAGCATTCTTGAGAAGAAAATGATTATTATGATTAACTGGAAATATGTTTTTCCCAGAAATTGACCCTGTTTACATTAGAAAAATATATCCCACATCATGCTCTTAAAATTTGCTTGAATTTTTGTGTTTATCTATAGCTTTTTTTCTCTCTAGCTATCTCTTCATATACACACACACACACACACACACACACACACACACACACACACACACACACACACACACACACTTATTTGTCAATGTTTAAATGCTCTGATTTATTAAATAAGTAAAAAAAGTAAAGTTGTTGACTTTAGTCAAGGGTGACCCAAAGGCTCCCTTTTCAATAGCTACTACACCAAGGTGTAGGGGAGGCCGCTACTCCTTTCCCAGGATTGCTCCACTTTACCCTTGATCCGTACCTTATAATGCTGAGTGTTAAGCAAGGCGGCATCAAGTACCATTTTTTGAGTCTTTGGTATGACTTGACCTGGGATTGAACCCTAGTCAACTGGCCCATTGGTGAGCACACTAACCATCATGCCAATGGTGTATTTATTAAATAACAGAATAAAATACAAAACACTAAAGATTATGATTTGACTGCTGATCTTTGTTTGTTGATTTTAGTTGTTTTCCCTTATTCAGAACCTCATTTTATAACTGACAACCAAAGAATAACAGTTTGAGTTGTTATAATAGATAGCAACTGAAATTAATAAATACTAACCAAAAACTTAGTTATGGTTAACAATGCTTCATTTAATAATAATAAAATTCAATATTACTTCTGAAGGATTTGTTTATATGGCTTTGTAACTGAATAATGCTCTAGGGAGCAGACATCTTTAAAGATATCATTCTATTGTCCTGCTTATGTAGTTTGTATCAGTCTCGCAATCTCCTTTAATCTTTCCCTTTTTCTGTCTCTAGTGTTAAAAAAAATTGGCTACAGAGCCCAAACCCAAATTACTTAGATGCAAAAACATTGTTAATATAGCGACATTTAATTTTAGGACTTTAAATGCAATAAACCAGCTCCCCAAGCTTACAGCATCTGCAGCTGAGCACAATATTGATATGAGTGCAAGAACATAGATATTACCATACTGAACTAGACTTGAAATGCCATGATACCGGTAATGGGTGGACATTTGTCTTGGCATTCACTCTGTCAATGCCACCGTAGGAGGTCTAGGAATGCTTCTCAGTCCCCATACCTTAAAATCACTAAATAGCATAGAGAAAATCTGAGAATTATGTGTGTTACATTTAATAGCAATCCCTGCACAACAATCATCTCTTGCTACACCCCCACCCCCATAGTGAAACAGCTTCTCATAGAAAGTGGTGATATCTTCCCTTGCTCAACATGTTCCCAAATGTAACAATCTCATCTGTGTGGACATGAATGCTCAAATAGGCAAAGATAAAAATTATAAATTTTGCTTACACAACCTTGCTAAATAGAAATGGCAAATATGTATTTTTTTCATTCAAGAACTCTCTTTCATGCCAAAACACTGAATTCCAAAAAGTGGAGAAAAAATGATGGACATACGCCTACCTAAAAAACGTTAGAGCACAGCCAAATTATATACTCATTAACAAGAAGTTGATAAATAGCTCTGTGAACTGTGAGGCATACTCCTCTTTTATAGGAGTATCTTCTGATCACAGAATCGTCTCAGCAAAGATATGCCTAAGTCTATGCAGAAATAAGAAACAGATTCAAAAACACGTTACAACTGGTTTTCACTTACCAATAGAGATATAAGCAATAAATATGTGGTACTGTAAGAAACAGATTCACTATTCTTCAGAAGATATCTGAAAGACATACTCTGAATGACGAATATGAAAAATTTGTGATTGTCCACATGCAAGGAGCAGCAGAATGCATACCAACCAACCCAAGAACCAAATATAGAGTTCTATGTGAGTCACTAGTTGTTAGGAAAAAATGAGATAACTTAGAATTTTAAAAAGAAGCATCTTTACTTAATAAACCCAACAAATGCCAATGTGCAGAAACTTAAGAAATCCCAGAAATAACTAACCAATACATACCAAAAAAACAAAACAAAAAAAACAATTAGAATACATTCAAGGTCAAATCGATAAAATTCACTTGAAGATATACAATCACAAATAACATGGCATCAGTAAATGAAGTGAGCGGAAGGAAGAGCACCCCGAGAGCAAAACAAAACCTGCAAGCCAAGAAGAATGATTTCTAAATTGGAAAGAACATTTCAAGAATCTGCTCAGAAACTCTCCTAAAATCACTGACAAACCTGTCCAGAAAATTATTAATAGCCAGCTAGACATCAAACCGGGACAGTTTACAAAGGAAGAACTTGATGCAGTATTGAAAAAAAAATGAAAACCAGAAAAGCTACAGACCTTAATAAAATACTCCCTAAAGTCTTGAAGACAAGAAAATTTGATTATATACTTTTCGAATTATGCAACACACTCTATAAACAAAGTACAAGAGAGAAATGGACAAAAGGTTGCACACTTCCCTTCTGCAAGTAAGGCAACCTCAGAATCACTAAAAACTGCTGAGGCATAACTTTAACTGCTATAGCTGCTCAGGTTTATAATGCTCTGCTTTTCAATCATATCCAACCTGAAAATGAGAAAATTGACTTTTTGAAGAAATTGCTTTACAACCCCACAAATTATGACAATCTATTGAATCATCAAAGGAATACAAGCCAAGAATCTCAACACTACTGTTTGTAGATTTCTCCAAGACATTCAAATCCATACAGAGAGGAAAAATGGAGCAAATACTTTGAGCATTTGGTCTTCCAAAAATAAATTTGTTACCATTATAACGATGCTTTACAAAAACATAAAAGCAATGGTTCTTTGACATAATCATTAGAGTCTTGTAAAGGAGATATATTAGCGCCATATTTGTTTATACTCTACCTAGACTATGTACTTTAAACATCCATAGATATAATAAAAGAAAATAGTTTTACATTAAAAAAGGCAAGATGCAGATGATATCCTGTAGAAACTGACAGATGCAGACTTTACACTTTTCAGAAATACAATAGCCCAACTAGAATCCCTACTGTATAGCCTTGAGCAAACAACAGAGGGCATTGGCTTCTATGTGAATGCAAATAAGAGTAAATGTATTTTAAACAAAAAGGAGCTACCTCCACTCTAAATGGCAAGCCTCTAAGATTAGTGAACCAGTTCACAAAACTTGGCAGCAATATCTCATCTACTGAAAGTAATGTCTTCATATGCCTAGCAAAGACGTGGAACAGGGGCGTACTGAGGCAAAGTACTGCCACGGGTGTGTATATATAATGGTGCTCCCCTTTTGTTGTCCAAAACTGTAAATGAAATACCCTTATTGGCATTGATTAGTACTTGAAAAAATTAGCTGAACAAACGTTACCATATTTTAACCCTTTGAGCTTTTACAGAAGTAAAGATTTTTATAACTTAGTCAAAGTCTATCTTCTCCACAGTTTCATGTTTCATTGAAATGAGAGACAAATTGGATAAGTAATCTGGCAACATACTCAATCTCGAGTTACTTTTGAGAAACTTCTCTTAGCAGTAGTAACAGAAACTATGAGTCAAAAAAAAAGACGTAGAGCAATCACAATATTTGGTACTGTTTCTTGAATTTCCATTAATAAATCCATCTCTGCCATTCATTAGCTGATGATTTGGTCATCATGGTTATGTCACGTTCCAATTTGGAAGCTATCACTAAAAAATCCCAAAGTCAGAGAACTTCCAAAGACAGCCTAGATATGTCTAAAGTCAGCACTGTATTCGCTACTGAGAATTTTAAATTTTCACTCCAACTCGCTTTCAGTATCTTCCGGGGTTGATTGCAATGATAATCTAGCGAAGACAGTTTGCAGATGAGACATGGAGTCAAATCGTGCTTCCAGTTCGTTTGCAAGTTGATCATCACTTGTAGAAATACTTGACATAGTTCTTCCTTTTCCACATGTAACTTTCTCTTACTTCTAATCTGCTTTTCAACTGAAATTTCTATTTCCTTGCACTTTGTTTTACTTTGATAATCCAATTCAGATGCTTTTTTGGTTAAAGAAAATTTTCGTCACATTCATGTGGGTTACACACACATCCAAACCCAGGTTCTTGAAGTTTTTTTTGAATGAGGTTTATTTGTCCCAGAATTTCTTCCCAGTAAAACAAATGTGACATGGAGAAGTTTTCAATTGAAAGCGAAATGATTTGTGCATCCCATCTCATAGGAAGATTTTCTGAAACTGAGGTTTATAAATCAAGTGCTTGAATCACTCCCTGAAATTTTGTTTGCACTTTAAAAATAGCTTCATAACATGTACTCCAACGGGTGGTTACCAAACGCTTCATCATGACCTTTATGTGCAAAGATAAGACTGTGCACCGGTGATTGAAAGAGGAGAAAAATGTAGTCTCTCAAATTACTCTGAAAAAGGTAATGGCACTTGCATTCACTGCTGAAGCATGAACACCATATAAATTCAAGCTATGATTAGAACATGACACAAATTTAGCTTTCCTATTTATGTTTTGTAAAAAACGTTGAACATCACTACAAACTCCAGCCATACTAGCCGCATTGTCAAATCCTATCCCTCTACATTTTTTGAAATCAAGTTTCTCTTTGTCCAGTCTATCCAAAATTATCTTCTTGATATTATAAGCTGTCTTCCCATACTCAGTGATAAAACAAAGAAACCAATCCTGCACTATTTCTTTGTCTTCGACAATGACATATCTACAAATGAAACTCATTTGATCAGTATGAGAAATGTCCAGTGTGCTGTCTTGTATGATCGCAGAATAACTGACTTTTCGAATTTGATCCAATATATTTTCCTTTACATGGTTTCCCAAGATATGAACGAATTTATTTTAAATTTTCAGTGACAGGTACCATGGGTTATCATTTACTTCTTTCAAGTAATACTTTCCAAGAACAGGATCATACTAGCTCATAAGTTTAACAAGTTCTATAAAGTTACCTTTATTGGAGCTATATACATCTTCTCGATGACCTCTTAAAGGCAGGTTCTGTTCCATCAGAAACTTCGCAACATCAAGTACACGTGTTAAAACCTGTCTCCAAATATACCCACTTGGCTGGGGCTGTAGAATACACTGACTGCTTCTCTGCAGAGGGGTTTTGACATACAACTGTGTGTAAACAAAATCTATACTTATACTTAACTGAATTCACTAAATTAGAACTGTTTGAATAATATGAATAGCTTGAAATAGAAATGTTTTTGATAATTAAACTGTGTACTCATGATAAACTGAATTGTTTGAAATAGAATTGATTATTTGTATAAGATGAATTTAAATAGAACTAAACTGCGTACTTATGCTGAATTGATTTGTTTGAATTAGAACTGTTTGATTAAACTAAATAGCTTGAAATAGAAATATTTTTGATAATTGAACTGTGTACTTATGCTAAACTGAACTGCTTGAAATAGAACTGTTTTGACATTGAAACTGTGTACTTAAGCTGAACTGAATTGTTTGAAATAGAACTGTTTGACTAAACTGAATAGCTTGTAATAGAAATATTTTTGATAATTAAACTGTGTACTCATGCTAAACTGAATTGTTTGAAATAGAACTATTTGCATAAAAATGGATTTGGTGTTAAATAAACTACAAAGGTTGATATGTCATAAAACCCAACCAATCAACTTGTCTCCAAATCTATCTATCTTTTATAGTTTGTTCTTGTAATTTACTATCAAGGGTTTTACCTTTTATTAAGGATCGTTTCCAACATCTTTCATTCTTTGAAAGCTCTTTGGTGGTCAGACGAATTTGCATGTTCAGGCATTTTTAATTTAATCCTTCAGAACTTTTGACATCCTGAATTTCTTGCTAGACTTGATTTGCGTTGCTCTGTCTTCAGGGAGAGGCAATAGCTGAAACAAAAAGAGATCTGTTCATTTTGGGTACAGCAACCATGATCTCAAAACAGTCTCTCTATTCTCCATGGTTTTGTAAAACCAGTGCTGTAGCATTACCTTCTGACTGTTTTTCCCCGGTCTTACAGTCAGAGCAAATGGTTCATTTTTGTTTTGAAACATTTTAGGTGCTAATATTTCAAGATCAACAAGCAACTGCCCTAATCAAGTTCATGGTCAAAATGTGATGTCTTCATACACAGCTATCTCTGTATTTTCCTGTTCTATTTCTTTATTTCCAGTAACTTCATCAGTTCCTTCTTCATATTCATACCTGTCCTTATTGTATATACTGGAGCTCTCTTTCTTTGGCACATCATCATTGTCACTTTCAATTCCTTTAACAACGTTAATTCCTGCTGGAAATTTCTCTTCAACTTTTATTTTTATCTTTGTTTCCACCATATCGCATTTTCTTCATGTTCCTCCCCTACTAGTTCTCATGTACATTCAGCATTTTCGTCTTTGCATTTTGCTTTAGCTACATATTTCTTCTGTAGGAAAATATGCAAAGGTGCTGCACATTTTCTTTCTTTGCGTTCTCTGGTAGCTTTCAATTTGCAGTAAGCTGCACCACTCGGTTTTTGCTGTTCACTCATTTTAATTGATGAAAAAATGAAAAAAATAGGAAAAGAGCATACTCAATGGCATAGGGAAATTTTATTTATTATACTACGACACTATTTGGTACAAGGCTGCAAGTGGGGTTGTAAAAAAAGGTTGATAATTTTTTTTAACTATCCCAAACTTAGCTAGACTCATTCATGACCCACCCGCATCTTATAATCACATAGGGAAGTGTTGCTTAAAAATATAAGTAAATAATTACAGGAGTTTGTCCTATACAGCCAATGATTGTTTAAATCTCTTAAGTTCAATTTTTTAAATTTACTATTTTTTTTTTCTTATCCATTTTTATTTCATTCTTATATTCAATATAATTGAAAATTTAATCCATAGTAATGGTTGTTATAAAAAATAACTGAACATTAGAAATTTATAAGAAATGTTAACCTCTGATACTTGCATTAAACATTAACTTATTCTCCAAAGAACTGACTGACAATTTTTTAGGCAAAGTATCTACTCCCTCATTATTTTACCCTTTACATTTTTTTAACCTTACGGCATTATGAAAGATGCTGATGAAACTGAACTAATTAGGACAGAAATATTTTATAACAATTTATGTTTTTTCATCAGTTCAGCCGGTTATTTAAAAAGATATTTGTGTTTTAAAATAAGGTTTTTAAAACAAAGATTAAATGTCACAATTAAATAATTACACTCCTTAATTGTTTTTGTTTTTTTTTAAACAAATTAATCTTTTTGTGTTTCTACTACTTGATGTAAAAAAATAATTTGAATCAATTCAAGAATCTCTTTCTCCCAGATGTGCTTGATGAGATTCTACAGATAAATTGGAATGGGGATTTGACTGTTGATCCTAAATGAATATTTAAAAATATCTTAAAAATTGTTTCAAAAGACTTTAAAGCATAATATCTGAAAATTTTCCATCTAAATAATCTTAACTTAGCTTTTTATATTACAAACTTAAGATTCTTGGTTTGTAATAATGATATAAAAATTTAATCTTTAATTTAATGCATTAGATTTGATTTTTTTTTTTTTTAATGTTTAGTTTAAAAATATCTAAAAAAATTTAAACTATTACATAGATATTTTCATCTAATAATTCTAAAATAGTGATTTTTTTTTAATGGAAAATCTATTGAAATCTCTGTAGAGTGTGATATTTATACAGTTTTTGAGCTTTAAAAATTGCAGGTTTTGTAAAAAAAAAAAAAAAAATTTTGAAATTTAAACAAACTTTAAATCATGTATATTTCTGGTTCTACTTTACTACGAATGTTTTCTTTTTTTTTTTTTTTTTTTGCGGGAGTTGGGGTTCAATCTAAAAATATCTCTAAATTTTTTCTATGAAAAGAACCAATTGAAAAAAAACCCCAATAACATTCGTTTTTAACAAGTTTCAATGATCAACAGTTGATCAGTCTTGAGAAGAGATTCTACAGTTGCATTAAGTTGGGGTGCCCGTGGGGTAATGGTTATCGTCGTAGGAAATGGACACGGCGACACGAGTTCAAATCCTGGATGAGACTGATTGCATTTCACATAGCACTAATACCATTGGGAAAGGTATGAATCCAATAATTCTCCCTCCAGCTATGGGTAAATAGTAGGGCAGACTAGGCTCTTCAGCCTTGGTGAGGCAACTTGTCTAGGAAAAGGAAAACTCTGAATTCAAACCTGTTAAACTCTGCTTAAAATTGACCTTGTGTCGTATCCTGCCCGAGCAGAGGGGTTGGTAAATATGGTTGCATTAAGTTGGGGTGATTCTTCAACTGATCCATTGTTTTATATCTACGTTTTCCAATATAAAAAAAAAACAAACAACTAACTGGTTATCTTCAAGATACGCACTCCTGAATTTTTCAAGTTTTTTAAGGAATACCGCTATCATAGCTGTCTAGGCTAATCAACCTAAAATCCCTGGTTTAGAGAAAACACTGAGTCACCCATGACATTAGATAACAAAACATTGTGCATATGTCACGAGATAACTTCTGTTACTTACACACAAACTATTTATTGAAAGGGATTAATTCTGCCAAGTTATAACTACAGGATAAAATACATTATATTTAAAAGTTCCTCTTCAAAGTATAATGGAGTATTTCATTGTAACTCATATTTAATAAAGGAACTTCCTGTGTCCAGAAGCCCTTTCACTCGGCCCAGTAGTGTAGCAGTGGCTGAAATTATATAAATACAGCAGGTGGCAACCAAAAATCAAGTCGGCAGCCAGGCTTCAGCTTGGCACTGCGCTTCAAGGACAGATTTGAGCCTGAATGACTTCAGGCTTTGGTTGGGCCACCTTCAGGTAGGCGATGATGTCATTGACAAGCAGTGTATAGCACTGGACCCCTTGGTCCAGTTTAAGCTATAATCAGGCATCTTTTGTCCAGCTGCAAGCTCATCTGGCTCACATTGAACTAAGTGAGCTGATGACCAGTATAGACCAGCTGGGCTCGAGCCCTGAGGAAAGGTAAGATCTATTCCTCTCCCAGCAGTATGGAGTCTGTGTCCTCACTACCAAACCAAGCTGCCAAATGTGGAGTCTGCATCTTCACCATCAGCCAAAGCAGATGACATGGAATCCAATCAATCACGGCCACAAACTTAGCACAGCCAACCTAACCAATCACTGCTTCTCTCTCTCTCATTCAAACAGCTTCTTTAAGAGCTAACTTCCGAGAGTCTTCCAAGATCACCTCTGGTCTCTTCACTACACTTTGGCAGAGACCACGAGATGACAACATGGCAGCCAGTACCACTTGCAGACTAGCTCCAGATTAACCCAGCATAAGTCCACAAGCTACCAAACTGTTTGGATTAGTACCAACACTTTGAGGCCACATTGACACACCCAGTCAACCAAAGATTGAATGAACTGGAACATCAATCACACAGCCTCTGCAAAACCTTGTCCACAAGCAATCACACTGCTCAGACTAGAAAAAGCACTTTGAGGCCACATCGACACACACCTGGTTAACCAATAAATACATAAACCAGGATATTGATCCTCCAGCCTCTGCAAGCAATGCGTCCTCATTATTGACTGTCTCCAACATCAACAACCTAACCACACAGCTACGCCTACAATCTGCACCAAGCACAGAGACCATCCTCACCTTCTTGATGCACTGTAACCACAAACTAATACACAGCTGAGTCTTTCTACATCACTGACTTTCAACACCAAACAGAGACTTGACTCCAATATGATTCTACACCTATACACCTTTCGTGTACAATTCACTCAATAAAACCTGATATTTAAACTTATCCACTTGTCTCTGTCATTTGTCCAGTCCTCTGTCAATCACACATCAACTTACAACTGTTCATGGGTGTGACGCACATATTGGTCCTACGACACCACCTTCAAATTAACAGCATAAACTTGTTTTTCATCTGAATTCTTAAATAATTTTCTTTTATAAATTAATTTGGGCATTTTTCAATGAATATGTATTAATGAACCTTTTTTTTTTTTCTTTTTCTTTTTTAAATAATGAAATTTGAAAACTTTTTTAACAATGACTGGAAAATAAATCAAACATTATTCCCAAAAAAAAACAAATAAAAAATGCGTATGAGGCTTGCTCCTGCTGCTACTATCAAGAGAGCATTTTTAGATTGCGTAACTTGAAGATAACCAAATAAATAAACTGTTGGGTGTTTTTTTTTTTTTTTTTTAGACTTCTTTCATGTCATAGTAGTTATGTAAAAAAATGAAGGCTGTTTTTGTTCTAAAATGTTTCAATTATTTAAAAAAATAAATAAATAAGTAAATAAACTTATGTTTTGAAGTTAACAGGTTTTTGCCGAGGATAAATGGTCAGTCCAATGTTGTGTGTTGGTGCTTTGTGTGATTATGGTGCTCTGTTCTAGGACTGGAACCTCATTCATAAAATATATCATGGGTAAACACCAATGGGGCTTTAAAACAATAAAACACAAATATTTCTTAAAACACGTGTGTTATCATTTACAATTAAAATCAACTATAATCTTTATTTTGATTCAATGATTTGACTCTTAAATCTAAGTATCCTGTGATATATAAAAAGAAATATTGGAAATTTCAATTGATCAAATTATTAATTAAACATTAATTTTCAAATTTCATAGACATTAAGAGAAAAATATAAATTATAATTTAACAAAAGCATTTGAAAAAATGGGATATTTTATTTTTAATTTTAAATTTTCTGTCCAAAAGGAAGGAGTGCAAATTTAAAAAAGACCAATTTTATTTCTACTTGATATGATTTTAAAAATCTTCAGACTTCAAAGAAGATAACTTTTCTTTTTTTTTTTCCAAGCAACTTTTGTCTGAATGAAAAATCTTTTGTGAATTTTTTTTTTTAGATATATTAAAATCTTGGAAAATTTGCTATCCTACATTGGGAAGTTTACATTATACATTTTTAGATAGATTAAATAAATCTTTATTTGATTACAAACCCTTAGAAGGGTTTGGAGGCTTTCAAAATTCACTATAAAATCTTTTAGTGAATAAAATGTAGATAAATTACATCAGAGGAAATTTTTTGGATCAACCCAAAGAAAAAAAACATTGTTTTTGAAACTCCACTAGATAAAAACACTGTATAAAAATTGTTTTTTGAGTTTTTTTTAAAAACAAAAAATTTTCAAATAACTTTTTCAGCATGTTCACATCATAAATTTAATTCTTTTTTTACATGTGATCTTTTCGTAAAAATTTAAAAAAATTAAAAATGTAAAAATTAACGATTAGATTTTTTTTAAAAATTTTTTTCTCAAATGTCTAAACATTGAAACCATCCTATTAAGTGATAGAAATATTTTCTCAAGGTTTTTAACTCAAAGAAGCTATCATTATAAAATTAATTTATTAATGAATAAAATACTAAAAATTTCATTAAAATTTCAATATGTTCACTATTGATTTTGAAATCTTTGAAAAAAACATCTTCAGACATTTTATTTTTATTAAAATTAATTTAAAAACGATCCAAAAATTATTTAGATCAATTATTGCAATACAAAAATAAGGGTGTGGCAAATATATATATTTGTTGTACAAAATATACGATTTAGTGAGGATGTCTCTTGTAATGTGTATGTGTGTTCTTGTTGTCTCTGCAAAAGGAGGGCCAGATGAAAGTACCAGTATCTCTGACAATCGCCTGAGCTTCTTAAAAGCTGAGGTCACCGACAAGGTGGCATGTCATGTGCTTGTGATCTTGCAAAAAAATAGGAATGAATGTGAAAAAAAGTTAGAATTAAAAAGAAAACAAAATATTGGATTTCTTTTTTGTAACACCATAACATTAAAATGAATGATCCCATCTTCAGTTTTTTTTTCACCTGCAAAATGCCACCCCGAGCCTGGAGACCCCTCCCCTCTAGTCTGCAACTGGCTTGGAATGCTATTGATAGGTTATCGATTATAAGGAAATCTAATCAATCCGATTAATGAAATCACTTCCAATCTGTAGCTGTGTCCATACTACTATATCATTGCACCTCATGGATAGTAACAAAGTGCATATAGAAAAAGCTAGATGGTGTCACGTGATATCCCACGGAGACGATAGAAACAAGATTAATACTATCCTCCCGTTGGAATGAACAGTGGCAACCCGTCAAAAAAGTGACCGTTAAGAAAGAATGTAGGTCACAGAGGGGATATCAACAGAGGTTGGTACTTAGTAACCTCAGGTCGCCGGAAGGGGGAAGGAGGGAGAAGCCAAATGATTGGCTGAGACCCTAAAACGGAAGTGGCACCTTCTTCCCGTCAGCGAAAAAAACGAAAAGAAAAATTAGTTGTTTGGCAGGGTTCGTAGCGGACCAAAGCCAGTATTCCGGGTTGAAGACAAAAGAATATTTGAGACACGAGGGACCCCAGGTTCTTCAAGCCAGTGTAAAAAGATAGAATAAAGTCTATTAGCCCGTGAAAGAAGAAAGATTCTCCAGTGGAACCCCGTCGAAAAATAAGATAAGTAACTTTGGGACTATTTCTCCTTTATACCCAAATTTTATATACCACCCTCTCTCTCTCTCCCTCTCTCAATTTGAAGAAACGAAAGAACAGAAAAGAAGAAAGACATTTGTGTCCATGGACTGTTCAATTCATTATTATATATTTGACACTTTGAAAGTGCATCTCTTTGTATAGTAAAGGATTTATGTATTTTAACGTTACCATGTGGTCGAAGTTGTTCTTTACCGTATCTTCTATGAATTTGTTACCTCATGCTTCCTTTTCAGCTTCTATTTGCCTTATGTTATCTTGCTTAGAATTGTCCTATTAATTCCTTTAAAATATCACACGGGAAGCCGGAGTTGCCGACTACTACAATATAATATTATTACGACTAAAACCTATAGGTCCCTATCTTCCATTGTCTAGGAGAAGGAAGGAAAGCGGCCTGGTGGGTGTGTGGATAGTGTGAAATTTGGAACCCCTTGCCAGCGGCGGTCGGTCTGACTCTAAATTAATCCCTCACATGATATGCCAGGTCTTATATGCCTGAGAGAAATACTCTGAACGAGGACTTATTCAAGTGCCAACCTGCCCTGTCTTCACACGTGCGAAAATAAAACCCCGTTCTGGGATAAAAGTAAACCTTTCGCATCACAATGGGAACTACACAAGAATGCCATGTGCTTTCTTAAACCAATCTTGGAAGCAACACCAACAAAACAAGCTGTATAGCCATTTGCCTCCCATCTCACCAACCATTTAAGTAAGATGAATAAGACATGCTTATCACTTCTCGAGAAGTAAGGGCAAGCTCATAAGCAAACATACTACTATGGACTCATGCAACATTATGGGACCAGATAGACTTGTGTAACATAGCCTCACCAAACTGGTATCATCTTGAATATTAATAGATGTTACACTCTTCAAATATGAGACAAACTCATTGCTTCAAAATATGAAAGAATTTATTTCTGACAGTTTAAATTTCATATAGCAGTCAGATGTGAACAGAGAGAGAGAGAGAGAGATAGATAGAAAGATCTACTGTTGTGTCATAGAAACGCTAAAAGTCTTGCACATGCAAGACAGACAAACAAACACCTAACTCCGATTTCGTCGCTCTACTTACCCATTTTCCCAGAGGGCAATCAACCCACTGTCTCTACCTTTGAGCTCTGATCTGACCTGAACCAACATTTTAAGATCTCCCTGCTTATATAATATGATTTAATTACATGTGTCATTAAAAAATTTCCATAAACTTAACAGGTAAATCAGGGATCATTAAACTTTAAATCTGCTTACTTTAAACATCCTGTCTGCAACCCTGAGTTCAAAACAAAACCCTGTTATGATGAGACTAACACATGTATGACATGTGCACATACACAAGTCCTGACCATTTAAAAATTGAAGCTTGCAACCAAGTACTTAATGCCTTCAGCTTTGAATGTGACTTTCACTTCATTTACAAATTTTCTAGCCAACTTACAATTTATTAATACAGATAAAATAATTGCCTAATTTAATTAAGTATCATCCTTAATCATATTACATTTCTTCCGATCATACCCCCAGAAATCTTTTCTGTGAAAAAAAAATCTTAAAATCAATATGACAATGTTAAATTAATTTTACCTGCCATTTGTAATAATTTAGTAACTAATTTCTCCCTCGTATTGCAATGAACTTCAGCAACAACAAAAAAGAAGAAAAAATCCAAAAACGTACGAAAAAACCACATGCAATGATTTAAACTGTTCAATCTTAAATGTTCGCATTCTGTCGCTAAAAAAAATGAATGGAGTTCTCTCTTTGCATCTTTGTTTGTTTTCTTTTCCTTTTTTTTTTCTTGTTTCCTCTTTTTTTCATTCTTTTTCTTTACATTTTCATGTCTTTCATGTCTTTCTGTTTCAATTTTTCTTTCCATTTTCTTCAAAGATGAACCAGTTATTTTTTTTCTTTTGTCTTTTTTTTTAAATTCTTATTTTTCTTTATGCATAAATGATTTTTTTGTTTTATCTTTGCTAATTAGCATTTATCATTTTCTTACCACAGTTCATTGCTCTATTTCATTTTGCTTCCCTTTTTTTTGCTTCCTATGATTCAATGTCTTTCTTACTTTGCTAATTATTATGTACTTTTTCTTTTTCTTCCCTGTCTATTGGCCTATTTTTTTCTTTTTCTTTTTTCATGATTTAATGACTGTTTTACTTCAATAATGATCATTCATTTATTTATTTTTTCCTTTCCTTATCCATAGCTCCATTACCTTTTTTTGGACTTCTTTTTCTTCTTTCTATATCTGTAAATGACTGCTTCTCAGCCTTATACTCTCTCTCTCTCTTCCCTCCTTCCCAAGCCTGTATAAGTTTCACACCATAATTTTTCCAATTAACTAATAAGTATCCCCTCAAAACTAAGTATGTTCCGTATCCAAACTGTCGTCATTTCTTCTTTTTTCCGATTAAAATATCATAGTACACATTTCCTGCTCATTTCAAAAGTGAGATAAAATCCCTGGGAATTTTTCCCAATCAACACAAACGTTTCCCTTCTTCCTTGACCTTTTTCCAAGTAGAATGTGACAAGAATTATCTGCTCACTCATGTAGTGAGATATACCTGAAGTAATTACCTGTTAGTGCAAATGTTTTCTCTCTCCTAATTTCTTGATTCCCCGGGACCATAGGGTTCCATCTTTCCCGAATCATTATCCATATTTACCCAACCCCTCCGCTCGGGCAGGATATGACACAAGGTTAATTTTAAGCGGAGTTTAACAGGTTTGAATTCAGAGTTTTCCTTCTCCTAGACTAGTTGCCTCACCAAGGCTGAAGAACCTAGTCTGCCCTACTATTTACCCATAGCTGGAGGGAGAATTATTAGATTCATACCTTTCCCAATGGTATTAGTGCTATGTGAAATGCAATCAGTCTCGTCCAGGATTTGAACTCGTGTCGCCGTGTCCATTTCCTACGACGATAACCATTACACCACAAGTACCTCCAAATAATTTCCCGAACCATTATCACAGAGCTGCTCCTGTCCAAATCAGAAACATCAATTGATACCAGAAAATTCGGAGAGATCACCCACAAGTTGACCCCTCCAAAAATGAGCAATGTATCTAATTTCAAATGGCAGTGTCTTTGTTTTTCAATTAATTTTTGTTAATTTCTTTTTCATTTTCTTTGTTTTCTCTTTATTTCATCTTTGCGTTTCTTTCCAGTTTTTTTTTCTTGATCTTTTTTTTTTTTTTTTTTTTTTTTTTTTTGTTCTGGGCTTTCTGGGGTTTTTTGCTTTTGGTCGGTCTTCTAATTTTCCTTATTTTTTGTCCTTTTGGTGTTTTGAGTTCTTTCTTTTCCGTTGTTTTTTTTCTTTCATTTGTCTCTTCCTCTCTCTCTCTTATGAAACAATTGTCACTTATATTGTATTTTATTCTTTTATGGCCATTTTTTCTTGGATCATCTGTTAGCGTCAACCATAACCTAGGCTCATATCATGACCCCAAATGGGAAGCATGTAACACTATGGGACCAGATAGACTAGTGTAACATTGTCTCACTGACCTGGCACTATCTCGAATATTAATAGACATTACACTCTTCAAATACAAGACAAACTTGTTGCTTCAAAATATGAAAGAGTTTATTTCTGACTATATACATTTCAAATAGCAGTCAGGCATGAACCAAGAGAAATAGAGGGATCTACTGTTGTGTTATAGAAATCCTAACACAAACGAACATAAACACCTGACTCTGATTTTTTTGCTCTATTTGGCCCCTTGCCCAAACGTCTTTTAATTCACTGTCTCTGCCTCTAAGCTCTAAACTGATCTGAACTAACTTTTTAAAATCTCCCTGCTATGTCTTAATTACACGTGTCATTAAAAAGTTTTCATAAATCTGACAGCTAAATCCGGTGTCATTAAACTCAAAACGCACCTACTTTAAACATCCTGTCCGCAACCCCAAGTTCAAAACAAAACCCTATTCTAACAAAACTGATGCATGTATGACATGCACATATGTAAGTTCTGACCTTTTAAAAATGGAAACTTGTAACCAAGCAGTTGATGCCTTTACCTTCAAATGCGACTTCCACTTCAATTCAGTTTCTTGCCAACTTACAATTTATCAATACAAATAAAATAATTACCTAATATAATTAATTATCATCCTTAATTATATTACTCATGCACATGCATGTGCCAGTACTGGCTGACCAACAAAGAATTACATCAGCTCTTTGCAGACACAAGATGCAACCTAGAAGACCTGCCAGGAGTGATGGATGATAAAGATGGATTATGAGAGTTAGGGAACTCCTTTCTGTCAACAAAACTTGATGATGATCCTCTGTGTTAAAAACAAAGAACTCAGACTATAATACTCTGCATACGGAGACGCCTTTATTACACCCTTCTTCTTACACTCTCACATAAACCAATATAGCTGTTTGTTTACTTCCGGTCATCGAATAATGCTCTCTCTTCTTGAGAGTATCAGAGAGGTAACTTCATGTCTTAACAGTTCTTCCCCTTTTTCTTTTCATTTCTGTAGGGCATAAGTTCTATAAAAGAAAGTAGTAGAGTGTAGCAACATTAAACAGAGGATTCTTTCGTCTCAGACATGAACCCCAGGATCTTAAATGAAGGCACTCCTTTCTTTGTCAAGGAGTGGGCAATTTGTGTGTTAGTTGGTACTCAAGAGATCCCTGTGATTTCTTTTCCTTCAAGCATCTCTCTCTTTTTTTCTTTTACTATTTAAATCTTCTTCACTGTCACTGGAATCAAAATGAAGCCATGTGGCATTCATATCGTTTAGTAAAGTTGTATTTGCATCTTTGTTGAAGAAAGAAGAATTGGATTTTATTTCTGTAGCCAAAACAATTACATGAGGATTTTTCTTGCAAGTTGAACCTGGACTTTTTCCAAGCCATTTCTTCTTTGCAGAACACTGTGCATGGCAAATAACTTTTGCAACTGAATCCTCTTTATTCCGATTCTCTTTCTCATTCATAGTTTCTCTTAGTTTGTCATCAACTTCAGCATCATATTGTCTACATGAAATAGATGCTTTCCCTGGAGGGCAAATTGTTTCTCTTCTTTGAACATCAGGAGATAAAAAATTATGTTCTAGAGTAAGTAATGATTTCATCCCATTCTTGCAGATTTTTGCTGATCTAGGATTTTTGAGATCAACAAGCTAACTCTGCACTAATGGCTTTCTGTTTGTACACTTGGCCTTGATTCTTTCCTTGGGTGCCAGCTTATACAAAGACTTTTTAGAAATCCCAGAATTTGAACCACTGGTCACCGACACCATATTAAAATTTTCAACAATAGGTTTAGGTTCAGTCTTTTTGTAACGAATGCATAGTTCACATGAATTTGGGAGTGTCTGCAAAATTTTTATAAATTCAGGATCTGTCACTCCTGCATTTTTAACTAAGTCACACAATTTCTTACTACTAGGATGACTAAATTGTCTATGTAACTTTGTTGCAATTTTAATTTTTTCTGCCATATTTTTAGAAGAGATTTTTTTAAATAAAAGGTATATGTTTGAACTTACATTTGTCTGGTAGAGGTTTGGTAATAGGAATGTAGTAATGTCCAGTCGATGTGCAGTTCAATGGAATTTTCTTTTTTAACATTGTAACAGTGTCATCTTCAAAATAGAGGCAAGTCCCGGCCCTTTTCATGGCGTCTTTGTGGAATGTCAGAGTTCACAACATCAGGGATAATACTGACTTCAATATCAGCGATAACACATGGTAGAATCACCTTGTAGAATGAGTTCAGTTTATTTCCATCACCGAATTTAAAGGTTCTCACTCCTTTTATTTTTACTATTTTTTTCTTTTGTGCATCCGTTAATGTTTCCAGAAAACATTTATACCATTTTGTTCCACAAACGGTGCTAGATGTACCACTATCTAAAACTGCAGAGCCAAGCGTCTCACACAAAAAAATGTCCCCACTGTTCTTACGTTTTTGTTTACTTATTAAGACCATGTGCAACACAGAAAAATCTTTCTCTATTTCAACGCCATGTTTATTCCTGCAACTATGACTGTAAGGGCAACCATAAGACCAGTGAAACCTGCAGCCACAATTAAAACATACTGTAATGTTACCTGTTCGGTCTTGCGGGTTTAATTTCTTTTTGTTAGTGGAGCGTGTTTTATTCTTATATCCCTGTTGTCTTCCAGCGCTGTTTATCTTTTCTTGCGAAATTATTAAAATGCGAATCACATCGCTATGAGGAGCGGCCATAATATACTCCAGTAGGGTCCATTTGATTATTTTCTGCATAGTTAACAATATCCATTTCATTTTTTACTACGACAGGTGAAGTATTGGGTGATGAATCGCTAGAAGAATGTCCATACATAACCTTCCCTAACTGTTCTGACATGGAAGATAGCGTTAACTCGCTGACAGTAACTTTGACCAATTTTTCGTTATCCTTGGTGATATAGACACTCTTTAGTGCTCTGAATGCTAGTATAGGTTCTGGTAAAAGAATGTTAAAGTCTTTTAATTTGGCGACAAGTCGGCTAAATTCAATCAGAAAATCTTCTAATGATGTCCCCGGCAGTCTTTGATAATTTTCAAATGTTTCGTATGCTCGAAAGGCAGACTGGTTTACATCTTCCAGAAAAAGTGTATCCTGTTTTTCATATAACTTTTTCATTCCATCCTCAGAATTAAGAACCACAGTATCTAATTCCAAAACAGCCTCTCTAACCTTCCCTTCCAATGATAAAAACACCATGAGGGCTCTTTTTGTTTTATCCAGTGAAGTCACGAGTTCCCATATTTTAATTTCCTTTTTCCATGTTCTGTATTTATCCTTAAGCAATGCAGGTGGAGGAAAATACTTAGAAGCCATAGTGTCTTTTAGCTCGGCTACCATTGTTAAAAACAAAGAACTCAGACAATAACACTCTGCAAACGGAGATGCCTTTATTACACCCTCACTTCTTACACTCAGGCATAAACCAATATAGCTGTTTGTTTACTTCCCGTCATTGAATAACCTTCTCTCTTCTCAAGAGTATCAGGGGAGGTAACTTCATGCCTTAACTCTGCAGAGGAACAAGACTCTATAAAGGGGTGTCCTTGACTTTATACTAAATTGCATCTGGTGATGAGAGTCCAGTTTTGGAGTCATTGGGGACCTGGAGTCAGGTTCCCATTTATGGGTTATATAGATCTGTTTCAGAATTATTTGTATTGGTTAGAAATGCTTGTAAAGAAATATATGAAACCCTATAAATGTGCAAAGAAGTTATTATTGTTGAATAAGAGAAATTACTTGAAAGTATATAATTGTTTATAAATTATTGGAATATTTGAAAACCTATAACTACATGCAAACAAATAATAATGATTGCAATGTTGAAAATAGTTATGATTATTGTTTAACATTTATGAATGAATCAAATTTCAGCTCTAAATGATCTGTAAGGAACATATTGTTAAATTAGCCAAAGTAATCATTCCATCAAAAGAAATTCTGTAAATTCAGCCATTTACTAATACGATCTTCCTGAACTCAAAATTCAGCCATTTAGCTAATATGATCTTCCTGAACTCAAAATATTTGGCTTATAGTAAATAGGTTTCAACCTGAAATACCTTTGCTTAAAGATTCAAATGGTTCAGTAAATCAAAATTGAAAATAAAATGTATTTATGATCTAAATTTTGATGTCTTGAATACAAGGTGTATCTGAAAAGTAATGGGATGATTTATTTCAATTCGAAACAACAAACTATATGGTTTTTCCCTTTAAAATAATCCTCCTCAACTTTAATGCACTTTCCCATCTTTTCTTTTCTTTTTTTTTTTTTTTTTTTTTTTTTACCACACTTCTATGCACTACTGGAAAGTTTCTTCTGGAATGCCCCTCAGCTCCATTGTTATGACCTCCATACCTTCAAAACAAGTCCCTTTGATGATTCCTTTTTGCTCGGGTTAAAGAAAAAAAATCACATAGAGTAAGATCAGGTGAATAGGAAGGTTGTTCCAGTATGGCAATGTTTTTCTTGGCCAGGAACTGCCAGTTGAATAGGGTGTTGTGAGTAGTTGCATTGTAATGGGGAAGCAGCCACAATTTGTCCTACTACATCTCTCATCTCTTCTTGTTCATTGAGTGAAGCATATGCTACAAAATCTCCTTGTAGTCTTTCTAATCGATTGTCTGGTCCTGTGACAAGAACTCGATTTGGACAATGCCCTTCACATCAAAGAACATGATCAACATGACTAATTGTCTTGTTTTCTTTAGCCTTGGTGTTATCAAAGACTTCCAATGATTGCTCTGGTGCTTGGTTTCCACGTCATAATCAAAAATCCATGTCTCATCTCCAGTGATGACTCTACAAAGCAAGTTTGGTTCTGTTTGAAGATGCTTAATGAGGTCCTGACGTATCTGCATGCAGGGCTCTTTCTGGTCATCATTCAACAATCCTGGTACCATTTTTTGTGCAAACTTTCCATATGCCCAAATATTTAGTGATAATCTTCCAAACACTGCCTTTTTTTTTTTATGTCCTGCTGACCTACGATTGTTCAAACAGTCAATTGATAATCATTACACACCACCTGTCTTATTCACTCAATGTTGACCTCAATCCTGGTTGTTGAAGGCTCACTACTCTTGGAGTCATTTTTCACTTTGCAACTCTCTTTGAACCTTTTGTGCCATTCAAAAATATGTGTACATGACATAGTGTTATCTCTATACATTTGCTAAAGCATTTCAAGGGCTTGTGATGCCTATTTCTTTTGCCTAACTAGTATTGTGAGAAGTGTTTATATTAATTAGCTTCTACCACCATTATCTAGCTAGAAGATCTGCACTAACATGAGCTGGTGTAAAAAAAATTATGATGTGTGATAAAGAAGATTGATTTAAGGTGTCATATTATAGACTGTTTCATCAAGGAAAAAGTTTGCAGTAATACATTGATAAATCCAAGCTTTGCCTGAGCAAAGCTTGGATGATTAAGGCTTCTTCTAAAAGTTATAGACATCATCTTACTAAATTTACAATGTTACATTGCTTGAAAAAATTTTTTGGACTAAACTAGTTAGAAAAAACTGTTGGACTAGAAAAATAAGTCCTGAATATATTTTGAAATTTGAGAATGCGATCATATTAGACTCTTTTTAAATAGCGTTTAGATCTAGATAAAAATGAAACTCTCAGCATTAGTGGATTGAAACGACTTCAACATATAAACATTGAGTAAAAAAAAAAGACTGCAATCAAAGCCTAAATGAAACAAATATCGATATAAATACAAAAAATTGTAACAAATCAATTAAAGAAATAGGTGAAATTATTGCTAAAATTTACTAAAATATAAAGGCTTAAATAACTAAAATGCATTGAATATTAAGTAGATAAAGGAAATATTTGTAAGAGAAGCCTTTATAGTTTGTAGAAAATTAACAGTGATGTCACATTTGCAATATAACTTTCACACACAAAAAAAGATTAAGTTTGGCACAGCAATATCAAAACCACTTTTGATACCAAAGGAAATAAAATTCCTATTTTCAAATTAATGTGTACCTTAAGATAGTAATTTAACTGTATCAGTAAAATAAATAGTTGCACAACATGAGAATCATGATTTGAATTCTGATTAATGTATTGCAACTAAGGACTGGTGACTTTGCCATGATTCCTAATATTGATCAGAAGTTCTTTTTCAGAAACATAAGACTATATTACAACACCTGCTAACTCATTAAACTTGAAATAGAACTATGTTAATTATTGGGAAGAATTTATTTGCCTATCTCTTGTAGATGGCTAAATAGTTTGATGCAATGCTATCAAATTTGGTATGTGTATTTAGTGGACCCTAGGGAAGATTGTAAAATTCTTTTAACTCATGGGGAGAGAGGCATAAAGACATGATAATTATCAAATCATCTATTTTACTAAAATTACTAACCTTTTTACTGAAAAATTAAACAAATTAGGTTGGCTGTTCTTTTAAACTGAAGATGTAAAGTAATTATATAACACAATTGCTTAATTAGGAATAACACTATGAACTGTTGCAGAGCCGATAAGCATGTTGACCCTGCAAATGTTTTAAGTTTAATGCGTGCGAATAGTGACAGCCAAAGACAATGAAGGGAACAAAGGCGAGATAACAGATACAACAAAAGTGACTATTCATTGTCGGAATTACAAACGTGTGTGTAAAATCCGTGGCGGTTGTATTTGGTCTTCAGCTAGATGGGTGATGTTGATAGCTGGTATGTTCGAGTCGTAGATGTGTGCAGATAGATGTTTGATGAGGGTAGCTGGCATAGGTCGAGTCGTGGAGATACAGCTAGATGTTTGATGCGGGTAAGTTGAAGTCGGTTGAGTCGTTGAATGCAGCTGGACGATCGTCGGTTATGGTTGGTAAATCGATGTCCCGGTTTTGACAGTATGTTGGGTTAACCGGGGATGTGTCAATTTGGTTGCTAGCCCGTACAGCGAGTCATATGTGGGCCAGATGTTGCAATGCTAGGGCAGTCTGTAACAGCGAGTCGTTACGTGGACTGGATGCTGCATTGCTGGAGCGTCGAGGTCGAAATCAGTGTTGGCAGCTTGGTCGTGTAGAGTTGAGCAAGTTGGTGACTGAGCCGTGTCTTAGTACTATGGACCAAGTGAATGGACGGGGAAACCATGGCTAAGGTTTGCCAGTCCTTAACACATGCGAAGTCGAGTGAGCAGATCGGTGAAGCTAGGGCTTTGTCGTGCCCCTAGCTGTGTGGGCGTATTGTTTACAGTAGCTATAACTTTGTCTCGCCAAAGCCATGCAGACAAGTCAGGACGTTAGCTATGGCTGTGTCGCGCCAAAGCTCTGCGGATGTATCGGATGGTAACTAAGGCTGTGTCGTGCCAAAGCTGTGCAGACATACCGTTGACGGTAGCTATGGCTTTGCACGCTAAAGCTCTGCACTGTCGAGTGAACAGGCCAGGAGGCTGAGGCTAAGATTGGCATTATCTTAGCGCTGCGCAGATAGTGAAGTGGTAGCTAAAAGCTAACCCATGCCTTTAGCGCTGCACAGCCAAATGGACGAGTGGAACCGAGCGATGGTTAAGAGCAGCTGGTCTTTTGAGTCCTCTTCGTGTTTGCCTCCGGGCCATCTATTTCGGCTGGTCGTTAAGGACCGTCAGAGATACTCCAACCTGCAAAAGGAGATCTCTTATGGTCCTTAAAAGGACCTTTAGTGTATATCAATGCGATGAAAAAAAAAAAAAGAGTGAATCTACCACTGGAAGTGGTATTCTAGAAGTGTCCCCAGAGAGCATCTGCGAAGACCTCTGAATTTTTCACCACCGAAGCCTTGTTCATATGAAAAAAAGGCAACACCACTTCCACCGCGCCACGTAAATAGAAAGTTCTTCTATAAAAAATGGACATAGAAAATAAGTACTTCTTTAGCCTGGTATAGGCTAGCGAAGATTATTAATTCCATTTTTATAGAATTATTTCTGGCAGAAGTGTTTTGTAAATGTTGATAAATGTTAATTTATCCCCTTTTTTAGCTGTTACAGCGGGTTAGGGTCGAAAAGGGCTTCTTCATTTCCGGCCGTGCCTGGATGTAATTTTTCTAGGGCGAATGAGTAATCTGATTTGTTTATGTTTGTAGGCAGAACAAAAATGAACGAAAATGTTTAAAAAAATGTTTAAATTGATAAATCTCAAGTGTCACTCACTTAAAATTTAAGATATTTAACAAAATTGGAATTTTTTGTAGAACAATATCAATTTTGTCAGATAATATGAAAACTACAATTGGTAAATCTCTTCAGTTATAGGAACTTAACTTTTATAACAACAATTACTGTTTGTAGCCATCTGCTGTAAATTTTTATTAATATAAGATTGTAGTTGACATTGTTTAGACAAATTGAATAAGTTAAAGGCATTTTGATATTTGTCTGTTAATGTATCTGCAATCCAAATCTTGATCTCTTAGCTGGTACAGATGTGTACTTAGCTAATTTCTAATTATTAGGAAACAACAAAAGTAGTTTATACTCTATAAGTATGTATATAAGTAGTTATCTTTTGCAACACAACTGCTTAAAATCAATATCTTTTTGTGCAAAGCAACACTATTTCCTTGATATTTATTTTAAGTTGTTTTGAGTCAAATTTAATAGGTAATCCATAAATATATAAAAATTGATCTTCAGTTTATCAAAATAAAAATAATCTCACTTGATAGTGATCGATCCCAAATTACTTTAGTATTATGTGTGCAGATTATAATGGCAAAATGCATACAGCCTCCATATTTAGTGTTGATGAGGGACAGAAAGTAATTCTGTCAGCATTAGTTATATGAAGATGCCAAACTTAAGTGTATTTCATTTATGAGTCACTTGCATTTAGAAGTATTAGTTTCAAATACTTTACACATTGATATAAGTGCTGATATTCAATGTAATATTATTGTAGTTTTGTAAATACTTTGTATAATATATGAACTTCAATAGTTCACTTAGTTTCTTCTAACTATGAAAGAAAAGAGAATGTCCAAAAACCTTTTTTGTGTGTAAAAATATTTTCTTCCTTGTTTACTAATATTCACACATGATTTATTATAATTTTTCAAGTTTATTTAAAAGTAAAACCATCTGAAGTATAAAAAAAAAAAAATTCTTTGTTGAAAGGGTGGGGTCAACAATCAAGTACAATGCTTATTGGCAGAGTAATCTTTCTTTTCTTTTCCTCTTTCTTCTCCCACTTCTCCTTTCTTTCTTCGCTTTATCTGTCCGTCTCTCTCTGTCTCGCTACTTGAACAAACTGCCTTCTCTCTGATCTGCCGAGGATTTTTTCCATTTATTCAGGCCAAACCCTACCCATCTGGGCACTTAGCACCATAATGCCAGAACCAATCAAAAGAGTGGGTGGAAAAGAATGGACCCTCTCTTCCTCTCCCATAAGTCATCTGTTTCTGGTTCAATCCCAAGTCTCTCTCTCTGACGTATGGCGCAACCCTTATCCTTTTTTGTCACAGATTAGCATAATGGCTGCTGCACCATCCATTATTGCAGCAACAATAAAAAGAATTCGGTTAAGGTTGTTTAAATATTAGATAAATACAAATGTTCAAGCGGAAATATTTACACAAGGTTAGGGAAATCTTAGAAGTTTCTTTGCAGTTTAACCAGTTCTTTATTTATTTACAATCGGTCAGTTGTAGTAAATCATTTAAGACCCTTTAAAAAAATTCAGAAACTAAAAAAATAGCTTCTCTGTGAACTTATAAGCAAACATTGTCTTTCTTTTCTTTCAGGAAAAGAATTGTATTTTTGGATAAGGTAGTATTGTGGGGGGGGGTCAACACTTCATATCAACAAAACGGAACATGTGTGATTACTATAACAACTTTATTATTACTAACACTTTACTACTACAAGACTAGGGACATTATTACATTTCTTCAAATAGCAGTTTAGATAACTTAGACTTCAACATTGCTGGTGTCTTGTGAAATCTGCAGTTCTATTTAAAATAAAAGATCTTTAAAAAGTTCATTAATGCAATAAATCTCTCAAACTTTCAGAAGAGGCTTTGTCAGACAATCAGCAGCCTGTTCTTTCCCTTTTGGTCCATTTAATTTAGATCTCCTTCTTTGCCATCATTTCTTTCACTCTTGCCACATCAATTCTCAGATATCAGTCACTTACCAGATTTGATGGGTTTAAAGTCTCTCTGTTTTACAAAAGACTTCAGGCAGCCTGGGTGTCTCTTGCAGCATAACAGCTATTAATAGTCCAGCATCTACTGCTTCACTGGGTACAAGAATCTGAGGCTTATGGACTTTTTGTTACTCCGTCAAGTTTTTTTTGATGACCAGCCTATAGGAGCCATTCCGTTCATTGTACCACAAACAAAAATGATAAAACCACACTGTGACGATCCATGTTCCAAACTAGCACAGGCTGTATCTGCATAGCAAACAATATTCAAATCTGAAGGTCTTCCCAGCTGAGGAAAGGTTATGGAACCTGTCCTTGATTTCAATTTTAAAGTGCTCTGTTAACCTTGAAGAGTAATTTCACTTTTGAAAACTTTCCAGTATTATTCATCTGACACACATCAAATGCCACATATCATGTCTGAGTGGATACCCACATCATTTGACCCGTTAGTATTTTTAATTTTGTCTTCTACTCATTTTTTCTCAAAGACTTTCCTTTCTTTATATCTATTGGGGATATAGATGAAACATAGATTTTGGTTGATAGCATGGTGTTCTATACTACTGGCCAACTCATGGTGCAACTGAGAGCCAGAACTGGAGGCCTATCAAAAAATGTATGATTTTCAGAAATTTTAGAAGGAAGTTAAATCAATCACTTATGAAAATACTTAGAATAACATTTTGATTCACACCAGAGGATAATAGGATGTGTTGAAAGTTAAATAAAGGAAAATATGTATTTTTGCTATGGACACTGATAATTATTAAACAACACAAAGGGGGAATTATGATTTCTGGTAAAAGATATAATACCCATAATATTGAATCAGAAATATTTATATTATTTACAGGTGTCACTGAACTCTATTCAATCTATTCCCTGCGAATGAATAAAGAGTTTGGTTTAAATTTACATTACAGTTACTGGGTTTGACGAACAGAACCTGAGAATGCTGGAAGACATCAGCCGAAGTGTGTATATAATAATCAATCATCTCAGAAAAGTAGACAAATAAAACAAAATCATTCTAGGAAAGTTTCAAAACTCCTAGAGCTGGTTCTTTTTCTGATCTGGGTAAGCCATGTTTGCAAAATGTTTTAAAACTATATTTGCAAAAATAGAAGCATACTTTTTCTCCATATAGAAAAAAATGTAAGTCAGAAATATGCATAAAAATATTACTAGATGATTTATAGCAAACCTTTTCCTTTATTGAATGGAAAAGGATGAAACAAAAAAATAACCATTGGCAAGTGTGGTCAGAAGGAACTTCTAGTTTTCCACAATCAGTTAAATTGATATATTTTCCATACTTTTCATAATAAAAATGGGTTTCACATTCACAGGGTTGATTATCCTTTTTTGTAATATATCCAGCTATGTACACGAGGCATTTTTATTTCATTAGAAAGAGATGGTTCTAAATTTTCCAGATTGTCAAATATTTTTGAACCTTCCTCACAAAGTTTATAATCACAAGATGTACATTGGTGACCTGGATTAACATCAAATTCATCAATATTTACATTTTGATTTAAAAGTAATGATGTCTGCTTAATATCCAGCTTTTCAATACACTGTTGAACATTAATAAAATACATACCACTTGATCCTTGGTGAAGTTTACCAAATTCTTTTTCTAATGGATCAGTTGAAAATTGCCCAAGTAGTACATATTTATGACTTGTAGCTGAAAGGTATTGACATAGATTAACAATTCCATTGCAAGTATGATGTATGACAGTAGCAGTGTTTTGGGATAATTGTTTTTTACGATTACCTTGACTGCCAGCCATATTAAGAACCATTTTACCAAATCCAATGATAAAATCAAGTCGGGTGTCATTTGGAGATCTGATTTCAGCTTGTAGAGGATCATTACATAATTTATCAATTTAAAGAGACTTAACATTTAAAATTTTCCATTATGTTAAAACCTTGTTTATGAAGAGGGCAGTATCATTCTTATCTACACTTATTCCACACTGAGTGAGAAGTGTATTATATGTTTTTTCAAAAAACACTCTGAGGCAAGTAGAAACCCGTTGTCTTTCTTTTGGCTTTGGAGCAATGGAAATTTCATTTAAATCTGTAAGTTTGGCTAGTCTTTCAGGTTCAAAACCATATAACTGTGCCCATTTTGCAACTCATCTTATTCCATCATCATCAAAGATTAGTTCTCCTGCTTTTTCTGTCAGCCACAAATTGCGAATATTTTTGAACAGATGAACATAATCAAAAAGTTAATGTTTATTATCTTCAGTTAACCAAAGTTTTTCAGGAAGTGTGGGATATAATTTTAAAAAAGCTTGATTTACTTGGTTGCCATCACATATAATAGCCTTTACATCAGCTGGTACCGATATGATGGCCTGGACTGTTAACACAATTTGTTCAAATAAAAAGGTTGATATTAATTTTGAAATTGGAATCAATTTTGTAAGAAATTTTGGACCCCCATTGAGACTTATTAACTGTTTGAGTAAGTAGAGATGGATTGTCAATTGATTTCTCAAATAGTTGTTTACCATGATATAGCAACACTTTTTAATATATAGTTCATCATGGAGAATTATGCATCCTTTTTGACTGGTATTAAGAGTATTAAATATAGATAACAAAAAAGATTTTTCTTAAGTTTAGAAACTTTTGATGTCATCCTTTCTAATGTTGCTAATAAGGGTAATTGAAAATTATCTCTTAATCTAATCTATTATACAATGTCTGAGATGTTGCATAGTACTCAAAAGCACGTATAACTATATCTGAGCTGTATTTTATTCCAACCATTTTGGGAGCCATTGCTAAAAATTGTTGACTCAGGATATTTTTCTTGTGATCAAAAGCCATAGAATTTAAATATCGGATGATTTCTTCCAGTTTTGACCAAGTATCATCTGTATTTATACGGTTTTTGGACAGGTTGCTAATATAACACTTAATTTCATAATGAAATGTTTTAAAGTGCAAATTGTTATAAATTCTCAACATAAAGGAATACCATTAACAAATTTTGATGATTGAACAGTTAAAATATTTTCATCCAAAAATGCTACAATTGGACATACAAAGTCTTTTTTTTTTTGTTAAGACTTTCTTTCAGATTTGTATAATGCGTTAAGTTCATCAGCAATTTGATTTCTAACAGTACTGAAATTTTTTTTATATTCCTTTGAACAGCTGAGGGTGTTTGTATTTGACTACTTGGCACACCTGGCCATACAGATGGTGGATTTTTTGGACATATTTTTCTATGAACTTCTATGGTATCAAAATTTGAAGGCCAATGTTGTTGACAAATAACAGTATCATTAGTAACATTTAGATTGGCATTTGGAACGATTTTATCCATTGCTCTCTCTTTTGTCTGTTTTTTGCAAAATGATAAACTGGTATTTTATTAATCTCACCACACATAGTTTTATCTTGCTGTAATTGTAATTCATTTCGCAAGCTACAACACAGCATTACAGGGCATGGCTAGGAATTAAGTAATATCTGAAATGGTAGATTAAACCTCTTTTAACAAATATTTCCCTTACTACTTCAATTTCGGGGTAAATTTTCAAGCTAAATTAATTATACTCTTTATTACAGCTTTTATCCACCCATCCTGTCCAAATACACACAACAATAAATTAAAACCAAAAATTTTAGAAAGTTGTCTTCAGCTTGAGAATCCACTTTTTTAATCTAAAAAAAAGAATTGGCGGGGTATGGTTTTGTTTGGGGAATACTGTCAGGTTTGCAGTTTTGCACAATATTATTTATCATTCAATTATCAACAATAAAACTTGTTTTTAATTAAACAAAAAATAGTAATGGTTACATAGTGCCATTAAATTAGAAATTGAAAAGTTTTATTACTTTTAAAACTTTATATCAAATTTAAAAAGTAGCCTTTCCTTTAGTTTGGTTATTTTAATATGCTTTAAAGTATATAAATATATATAAAGTATATAGATATGATATATATAAAATATAACTTTTTTTACCTTAAAGCAAAACAATTAAAAGTAAAAATAATGCATTTTGTACTTTTAATAACAATATCAGAAAAATAACAAAATAAATGTAATAGATAAAATGGTATTATCATTCTTTTAAAATAAATTTTGCAGTAAAAACATTAAAACAAACACAAAAAAATGAAAATGTCAAAAGACGTAAAAGGAAACCATTCTTAAAAAAACAATTAAAATATTGACATTAACTCCATGTGATAGAATTTATTAATATTATTTTTTTGTTTAATTCTAATAAGTAAAATCATTACAGTTCACCAGTTAGTAATTAATGTAGTAAAAATAATCATTTATTCTTTAGCTTTGGAAACAAAGAAATTCGTTTTATTTTTTTTTTTTACTTTTAATGTTGGATAAAGTTTTAAGACAGTAATGTTAATGAACCTTTCTATATTAAAATTTTATTCAAATATTTTATTCAAACTTAAACTTTTAATTAAAAAAAATGTTGATTTATGCTAATTTTTATCATGGTTAAAAACTTGAGGAAATTAAACTTTAATTTCGTTGATGTTACATTTTCACACACACTAACAATGTTTTTAGTGTTTTTTTTAACAATATCAAAAAAAAAAAATCAAATTAAGTAATGACATTAAATTTATGGAAAAAAAAGATTTTAATTCATTTTATAATAAAAATAGTTTGCTTTAAGTCTTTGAAGAAACTAAATTAAATTCTGTTAAAATTTGTTTAATGTTTTATTGTTTTGCTTCTTAAAATTACACAAATTGCTAAAAAAGAATTGCATTTTATCAATAAATATTTCTTTAAACTTTAATTTAAAAAATGTTGAACAAACTTTAAGAGGGAAAATGCCAAAAATGAATTAAACTTTAATTTAAAAATCTTAAAGCTTTAAACTTAAGTAAATCTTTTCGTGCAAGTAAATATAAGCCCAAAGTTTCCTTTTTACAATTTGAATAAAAATAATGAATCAACTCAAACTAAAATAATCAATTATACTTACTTCAACTAAATAAGTTAAATGATATTCCAAATAAAGGTAAAATTAAAATTTGAATTTCTTGAGCCGACAACACAAGGGTATATACACAGTATGCAGCACTTAGCTCAAACTGAAACTTAAATGACCTATTTATCTCCCTGCAATAAAACCGGCCTCCTGTCTAATGACTTGTGTGCACTATGAAGTGGCCTGTAGTATAGAACACCATGGTTGATAGCAATCCCATCTTTTATTCACTTAATACCCAATCCCAAAAATTAAAATTTTCCACTTTCATGTGTTCCAATTTTGAATATTTTTTTTTCAGTTTTGCAATCACATTTTTCTGAAAAAAATCATTTCCACAGAATAAAAAGTCCTCTATGTACATTGCCAGAATACCCGTCAGGTTATCAGTTGCATCATACCAAAGAAACAGTGCATTGTCATATGTATTCACTATTCCCTTTAGGTTAGTTAATTCATGATTAACTCTTTTATACCATGAGCATGGTGCTTTATCTAATCCATAAATGTATCTTTTCAACTTCTGCAGACATATGTCAGATGGTGGCCTAATAAACATCTCTCTCCAGCTTATCACCTTGTTGAAACAATGAGGTGAAATGCAGACTTTCTACCCGCCCCTTCATAACCGAGGCTGTTAACATAGCTTCATGACTGCACGTTGGAGAATCAGTTTTCAGGTTATGTGAGTCCTCTTCATAACCCCGTGTGACAAAGTGGGCCTTCATTATCTTCCTTTTATCTTTGAATTTCTCCATTATAACCCATCTTGTTTATAGAATTTGGCAAGTTGTCAAAATCAGCACTCAGTTGTGTAAAAAGGAGAGTTATTTATAGTACACTGGAGTGTCTCAGTGGGCAAGTCCATTCCATGAGCTGTGATTGGCTGCTAGTCTATGAGTGGAGGTCTTTTTGTATAAATACCACCTGCAATTTAGCATTGTTACAGTGTCTGCATTGTCTTTTTGATTTGCAGCTCTGGTACATGGATCTAGTTGGGTGTGTCTTAGTTCCAGTGGTAGTTGGTCGAGGCCATCTGACATGGATTCCAGGAAACCAGCATTCATGTCATCTGTGCATTCTTGAGCCTCAGGGAGCTGTTCCCTAGGCTCTAACCCTCCTCAGAGTGGTTAAGTTTATCACCTGGCACCCCTTTATAGGGGAATGCTGACAGGGCTCAAGGAATTTTTGGAACCTCCAGGCGTGTGTGTGCACCTGGTACCCACAAAAAAGGCCATGTGCTATACTCACACTTACGTGGGGCACTTGACAAATACCAGGGATTGTATTGTCATTTTGACTTGCAGCTCTGGCCCATTGGGCTGAGACACATTTTGGCCGGCTGTGTTTCCTGATACAAGGATCAAGTTGAGTATTTCTAGGCTTTGGTGGCAATTGTTCGAGGCCATCTGACATGAATTCTGGGAAGTGGGCATTCATGTCACACACTTCAAGACTGGTGCTCTTTGAGCCTCAGGGGCTGTCCCCACCCTCTCCAGAGAGGCTAGGTTTATTGCCTGGTGCCTGGGATCATCAGGTGTGTGTGGGCTATAGTCCTGTGCCTGGTTCCCACATTAAAAAAGGCCATGTGCCATGCTTGTACATACATGGGGTGCTTGACAAATATTAGGGACTGTATTTATTTACAGCCTTTTTTCTACAAGCTGGATGATAGCTGGGACCCTTATGGCAGTAAGTGTTATTATTATCCTATATCTCATCCTTTCCCATTGCATGTGGGTAATGGCCTTTGGCGGGGGATAAGTTCATTCAAATATAGCTGGTTGTGTGGGAGTAATCTGGACAATGCTTGGGTGGTTTTTGTCTGTGTCATTGTAGGTGGCTGACTGATGTTTGATGGTAGATGTGTCAATATTATTCCAGTGTCAATAGCTTGTAGCGCAGGTGTATTGGGTTTATGATACCTTTTTGGATTTGGTGTAGGGGGCTCAGACAAAGCATTAGGAATGGGAAGTTGAGTTGTAGGTATTTCAAACTTCCTGAGGAATCAGCGATTCTGCAAGTTGATCCTACTTGACCTGTCAACTCTGACCAGGCATTGGTGGTTAGGAAGGGTTTCAATGACCTGACCTGTTGTGTCCCATCAGTAGGTACTCGATCATTGTATTGCAACTATTTTTTCCTTTTGAAGGAGGTGCACTGTTCAATTGTATCGTTCTATGAGACAGGCGTTCTGACAAGATAGACTCATCTCATGATTTTGCGTTGCACCTATCCAATTTGTGTGTGGCTTGTAGATTGTGGGTTGGGATGTTATGAAGTCACTTAGCCGGCAGTGGAGTAGCAGTTGAGCAGGGGATGGCCCGATGTTCTGGATGGGCGTATTCTTGTATTGGAGGATAGCTCTTGCTGTGTGGTCATTGTTCAAAGATCCCTGGATTAGTGGAGTAGCAGTTGAGCAGGGGATGGCCCGATGTTCTGGATGGGTGTATTCTTGTATTGGAGGATAGCTCTTGCTGTGTGGTCATTGTTCAAAGATCCCTGGCTCCTGTGTTGCCATTTACAATTTTTTTTGCTGACTTGATAGTGAGCTCTGCCTGACCATTAGATTGAGGGTAAGAGGCAGTCCTCCGAAAACTGTTTTAATGGGAGGGATGTGAAAGGCGGTCCACCATCACTGCTTAGTCTCTTGAGGGCGCTGCAGATTTGAAATATGTCTTCACAAATTGACATAAGCCTTGAGGCTTTAGCTTGTCCATGGCTCAAGTGATCTGGAATCAGCCAGCCAGGTAACCTATCAGCACATACTAAGTAACCATGGTTTCCAACATGGAAGAGGTCCATGATGATCTGCTGAAGTGGCTAATCAGGTGATGGTGTCAAGTTGATTGGCTCTTTTGGTTGATTCGAGGCGATTCTTGAGCATATTGTACAATTGGCTCTTACATTATGGATTGACGCGTTTATTACTGGCCAATTAACAGATTCATTGACATGAGCCTTCGTGCCAACTTTGCCTTGGTGTGCGGAATGCAGGGTATGTAAGACCTTTGCACGTTGTGAAGTGGATGACAATCCTTTGATTTAAGAGCACTAAGCTGTGTCAACACTGATGTAGTGTCTCACTTCCCAGTATTCATGGACCTCAAGTTCAGTGAGGTTGTGCGTCTTTGGGAATCCCTTTCGTATTGTCTCTATTAACTTGTTGCGTTATGGTTTGCTGTATCCAGTGAGGTGAACAGTATATTGTCACTCGCCCCAAATGTTCCTAATAGGGTTGTTGATTTCACCCAGTCATTCATCTCATCTGACTCTATAATGTCTTACTGAGAGGGTTCAGCAGGGAATACATTTAGAAGTGCTTGCAAGATGGCTGCTGGGTTGTGGGGGACAGCATCTGAGGCTCTGTGCTATTTCCCAGGGCAGTGCTGAATGGTAAATCTGTACCAGAGGTTTTTCTTTTAATCTAAATAGTCAGGCGTTTTGGATTTTACTGCGGTCCATATTGTCAAATGATCTTTTCTGTGAGTCATGATCTGTGACCACTATGAGGTTCGGGCAACCCATTTCAAACATGCAACATTTCTCCAATGCCCATCCAATTTCTGCTACCTGGTCTTCAATTGGTGCATACCTGTGTTTGGCATCAATGCAGAATCTACTGCAGGCAAATATCAGGCACCAGTCTTCAGGACAACAGACTGGGGCTTTGTCAGTGGTGCATAATGTTTCTGCAGGAGTAGAAAGCCCATTCTTTCTTTGCTCTTGTCTGGGGCGAGGCAGGTATCTTGATCTTTTTCTAATGTAGCGATACCTTTCTGGACTAAGTCAACTATAACCTGTTTGGAATGTTGGAATGTAACCTCAAGGGGTTTTTTTTTCATGCAAAGTGTGAGTCTTGTTTGATGAGATCACAAAAGGGAAGAATGACTGGACCCAGTGAATATGCCCAGGCAACTTGGCTGATCAGCCTAAACCATGATCTGGCATCCTTGAGTGTACTCGGGATCAGAAAGTTTAATATTGCTTCCAGCATGCATTCAGAAGGAGTCACCCCAGAGGGTATCTGGAGGTCCCTGAACTGTACTATGTCCTGGCAAATTTAGAATTTGTCTATATTGAGTATAATCCCATTTTTTGCACAATGGAGAAGGAAATCAAAGATGTGATAGAAGGTTCCTTTGATAATGGAATCGTAGAGCAGGCTGTTGTCTACGATCTTCACTTTGCTGGGGTTGGCCTTTATTATTTCTCCATGCCCCTGAGTGTAGGCATCTCCAGATGCAAGTTTGCCTTGGGGCATCTTGAGGTACATGAATCTCCAATTCTGTGATGAAGGTACTATTTACCAACCCCTCTGCTCGGGCAGGATATGACACAAGGTCAATTTTTAAGCGGAGTTTAACAGGTTTGAATTCAGAGTTTTCCTTCTCCTAGACTAGTTGCTTCACCAAGGCTGAAGAACCTAGTCCGTCCTACTATTTACCCATAGCTGGAGGGAGAATAAGGGGGTTCATACCTTTCCCAAGGGTATTTGCCCGAAAGGGAACATAATAGCGCGACTGGAGTACGAAACCGCGTACTACGATTCCGCAGTTCATCGCTTTAACCATTACACCACGAGGACTGTGATGAAGGTTAATGCGGGCTGCTTTGCATTTCTGACCAATGTCAGGCACAAATTCAGATACTCCATGAATTTCCATATTTTCTATTTCTCTTTTCTTTATATCAATCACCTCTTTTGCTTGTTCTTGTTCAGATGTGAGCAAAAATACATGTTCTTGATTGCTTTGTTACTTCTCTTCATTGATCAACATGATCCCAATTGATACAGACTGGATTTTCATTTTCCACTTCTGATTTTATATTCTACTGATGACTATATTTTCTAGTTGATTTAGGCTTTGCACTCACAATCTTTCCTGTTTTCCACTCACTTCTTTTCATTTTATATTCTACAACTTTGCCTCTACTTGGTTTTTTCTGTTGTCTTTCAATTCCTCTTTGTTGATACGAAGACTTTTATTATGCTGTCCTTCTTCTTCTTCTTCCCCCGGGACTTAATTTATCTCATTTTGGCAGTTTTATTTTCTTCATTCCTTGGACTTTGAAATTCTTTTTTTGCCATCATTAAGTGACATGGATGTATCCTTTAAAGTGCTCTACCATGTCTGACATTGGCCAAGCGGTTAGAGTGTTCGCCAATCGTCCGGGAGACCTGGGTTCGTTCCCAGGTCGAGTCATACCAAAGACTCAAAAAATGGTACTTGATGCCTCCTTGCTTAACACTCAGCATTATAAGGTACGGATCAAGGGTAAAGTGGAGCAATCCAGGGAAAGGAGTAGCGCCCTCCCCTACACCTTGGTGTAGTAAGCTATCGGAAAGGGAACCTTCGGGTCACCCTCGACTATGGTCGCCAACTTTTTTTTATGTCTGATCAGTACACACTGACCTTCCTTACCCAATACTTTAGCAGGACCATGCCATCCTTGGCAGTTTTATCTTTTATAATAGACAGTGACACCTGTTACAAATTCTTCATATGCATAAGTCCTTACATTAAAGCTTGGTGCTCTCCAATTTTTTTCACTTGATTCAGCTTCTATGAATCTTTTCCTTGCTGCATATAAGGCATTTAAATTTCTTACCATCTCACCATCCAATGTAGGTAATTGATCAGTCAAAACTGAGGGACTGTTTATATTAAAGCCAAACACAAGCTCATTTGGATTATTATTATGATTTTGAAGAGCATTTTTAGTACTAACGGCCCAAGCTAGTACCATTTCTAGCTCTCATTTCTCATCCAGCTGTCTTTTCCATTGATTCAGCTACTATTAGATTGTGGAGTTCCTCAGTACCATTGCTGAATGGACGTTCTGCAGCTGTACTGCATGTTTCAATATTCAGTTTTTCATTCCCCCTTTGTTACTCAAAAAAACGCTTAGAAGGTCCAAAATATGATATCCACATTAAAAATATGTTGTAGATAATTTCTTTTACTTTTAATCCGCCTAGCAGCAGAGTACTTAGTGGATATGTCTATTAGGTGTAGAATCCAGTATTGGTTATGTTCATATTTCTTTAAATCCAGACATACAGTGTTATTTAACCTGTTTCCAAGAGTCAATCTTACTACAAGTTGAAGAGGAGGTTTTCTAAACCTCTGGAAACAGAACAAGAATCACTAACATCCTGGATCAGATCCAGGAACTCCTTATCATTAAAGGCTTTCGTGCCTCTAACCAAAGATATCAATTTCTCTTTTGATGCATGAGGAAATTGACTATGTAATTCCTCAACCTTCCTTCCTTTTCTCCACTCTTGAACATTTTTTTAAGGCCTCGCAGTGTAGTACAACATTTACGGGTCTTTCAACCTCCAAAAGCATATTTCTCAATGGAAGACTAAAATGTCCAGACATCATACTTTGTAACTTTATACATCTGCTTAAAATTCTATAGCTGTCATTTTTGAAATCTAGCAGCATTCCAGCAGTTTTCATAGATTTATGACTCAATAATAAAGGTAAATCATTTTTTACTATGTCAGTTTCAATATACACTCTCACACCTTTTATACATCCAATAGTTACTGCCAATTTTACTGAATTAATGGCTTTTACTTTCACTCCATCTCCAAAACAAAATGTCCTGTTAGACTTGGTAGTTTTTACTAAACATTAATCTCGATCATTTAATGAGTCAAAGAAAATATCAAACCCCATTTTTCTGGCAAATGTCTGAGAACTAGTTAAATCCATCACAGCCATACCAAGTGTTTCTCTCAGAAGCTTAGACATTTTTATATTGGAGTCATTTATAATATTTCGATAACATGTATCCACATTAAACAAGGTAAAATGTACCTGGTCTGTTTCCATGACAGTGTTAATATTTTTTTTTCAAACTAGTACAGTCACATACAAAATGTTAAGCAGAATTACATTTAAAATAGCTCATTATCTCACTGTTGGTATTATTTCTTGAACTTTTACAGTCACGTGCAAAATGTTTAGCAGAATTACATTTAAAACAGTGCTTAAGCCTACATTGTTTGCTGGAGAAATTCACTCCATTTCCTCAATAAGATTTTTTTGTTGTTGACATCCTTGTAACAACTAAAATTTATCGTTTCCACTTCTTCTTTCATAACAGGAACATTTTTATGTCCCAGTGATGATATGTCAGAAAACACTTTAGTTAATGTATCTTTCATTATTGTTTAGTTGAGACTTGCACATGTGGTCTTTCCTCATTTTTCATTTTCCTCGGACAAGTTTGCTGCATTTAACACAAAAAAAACCCCCTGTACCCCATGAGGGAATGACATGCCAAAATTTTGTAATTTCTGATATAAAAATTCATAATGTACCAGAAAGTCATTATATCTCTTTTGTAGCCATAAAAATCCTTGAACACCATGTATGCACTTGTGTTTGGGTCTCATAAATAATTTCATCCAATTTATCAAATTAATTTTAATCCTTCTACTCGGCTAATATCTGCTATCAACAAATGTCTAACACTCACAAATTCTGTGGTAATGACAAAAATACCACTAGACCCTGTTTTTCTTTTGCTAAGTCTGTATACAATGTCCAGACTTGTAAATCTTGTATCCGTTTGGTATAAAATTCTTCACCTTGTAAAATTGGGGGCTGTTTCATGAATGGAGCCATTCTTCTTTGTAATGTGCTTCAATGTAATTAAAACAATGTTTGTTACTGTTGCACAAAAGAAACTACACTTTATTACCAATGTTTTCTTTACCACTTCATATCAACATAACAGAACATGTGTGACCACTATAACAGCTTTATTACAACTAACATTTTACTACTACAAGACTAGGAATATCACTGTATCTTTCAACTCGCTGGTTAGATAACTCGGACTTCAACATTTGTAACTGGTGATAAAAATCGACTTATTATAAGAATCCAAAAGTAATGAAATTGTGGCTAAATTTATCATAATCTTCAACATCTAAATAGAAATAAATAGAATTTTCTGAGGAAATAACTTCTCTGTTCTCGGTGTGTTTTATAAGAAATTCTTTTTTACCAACTAATGTGTAATGCCATTGCAACCAATTTCATTATTTGGAAGAGAAGACCTTTTGAAAATTGAAGTCACTTGTGATTTTCCTACATGCTGTTTTTTCTTTGTATTATAGATAAACTATGATGAAACTGGGATATAAAATTCTTCATATATTCTTTAAACCTATCTTTTTCAGGCTACAATTTGTTTTGCTCCATTCAACTTTTCTTGTCTGGTATGCAATCTCAACATATTCAAGCTATTGAAAAGTGATATAAAGTCAAAAATATAAGGGGAAATATTTTGATAACTAAATAATAATGTTATGATTTTATGTGAACAAAGCATTTTGTTACAAAAATGCTGGAAATCTTTGTATCAACATAATATTATCTTACATAGCCAATCTTCTCTCATATACATATTTACAAAATTAATGAATATGTAAATTGACAAAATTTTATTTTACCTCATTCTGAGAAGCTGATGTGCCATGAACTTGTAATCCTTTAACACATAATCCCTACTGCATTTCTTTTAATCTAAGAAAAATGTCTTTATATTCAAGAAAATTATTAATGAAGTGGTAAAATTGACTGTAAGACAGTCATTGTTAAAAAAAAGGATGTAGAATCATTGTTAAATTTTAGGATAATTATTCATATTTAAAGAAAATTTCAATTTTTTTTTTTTTTTTCGTTTTTTTACTATGATTTATTGTTGTGGTTGTAGTGTATCATATGGAAAATGGCTTCAGGTTTCTTTGGAAATCTCAGTTACCCTAAAAATTAATAACTAATTTTATTATTCTCTAGATTTGGTGTGTTAGTAACCTAAATTAAAAAGAAAAAATAGGTTTCTAAACTCTTTAGTCTCAGCTACTGTTGAGATAAAATAAATTCCTCCTAATGACTTGACAAAGAGGGTCTAAAGTGTATTAGAGGGATGGAGTAAGCCATCTGCTTTATAATGATTATCAAGAGAGTGAATCAGCATTATGAGACTGATACCCTTTTGCAGCAAGGGGACAGTAAAACAAATTTTCAAGCAGTAAAATAAAATTAGTTTTAGCTATATCTTTTATTTCATTTATTTAATAAACTCTACTCCAGAAAATATTTGTGATAGAAAATTGGTATGTGTGAACAAAGTAGTTATAAATTACTTTTAAGAGTTTATAAATTGGAAAGCAATTGATACATTTGGGCCAATTCACAATTTCATGCTCAGAGTAAATATTTTCAACGGATTTATCTTATTTTATTCAAATAAAGTATATATAGAAAATGCATGGCTTTAGTCTTTTTTTTTTCTTTTCTTTTTTTTTTTTTTTTCTTTAAACCAATAAACATTTTTATCAGTTTCTGAACCATTAAAAAAAACTTTCACAGCTGTAAAGGAATTCTAACAATAGTAGATATGTAGTTAAGAAAAATTTCTCTTATTTCAAAAAGTATTTCTTAAATGCACACAAAAAAATGCTTCTTATTCAAAGAATTCCTTCATTTAATTGTTGAAAGATAAAATCATTTCTATCTAAAGTTGAACTAAAACTTTTATAATATTTTTTTGTTTTTCTTAACAAATTTTAAAATTCTCCTTTTAATCAATAGCATTTTTTCTACTTTTGAAATACATTAAAAAGTTTCTAAAATTCATTTATAACAAAACTATCAAAATATAATATATAATTTATATTTCTTGTACAATCAATAATTTAAAGTCTTCGAATCCTTTCTAATTTACCTCTCCTTTTGCTGGTAGTTAATATGAAAATTTACTCTGGCTCAACAGAAAAAAATAAACTATTCTATGAGAATTTCATTGAATTTTTAAAAATAAATAAAAACAGTTCTTGAAATGGTAATAATATGATCTCATTCCTCTAAAGTGATTTTTGCATTAGTAATTAAATTCTTATTCTTGAAGAATGCGTATATTTTGTTTTTCTTTCTTAAAATCTTAGCACTAATTAACCATGATGGTTATTGCATACAAAACAATTAAAATTATATAAGTGTGTGTATTAAGTTTGTACAATCTCTATCTCAAGACCAAATTAACTTGTATCCTACCTTTTGGCATCATATCATATTATATTAATAAAGTGTTTTATGAACATTGTAGAGAAGAGGAAAATCTCATATTTTGTTTTGGCGCGCTATTTAATTCGACACCGAATTTCACCCAATCAGGATGACATATCCCATTCAGCCCGGACCTTCATTTCCGGCTAGCAAAACGGGTGAGCGGCCAAACACACTCTCTTCGGCTGGAGGCGGCGACTAGAACGGACGTGTCTCTGGTCGCCCCTGCTTAGCGATGCCTTATAGCTAAACAAGCCACCCGGTGTGGACATATCACCGTGGCTTGAATCCTAGCAGCAGCAACATGGACATTCAACGAGGGAACTTTCTAATTTATGGATTCTTTGCGTCTAATATTTTAGACCAAGGAATCCCAGTTGAATATGAATTAGATACGTTCAACATGCCTTCCACAAGCACCACAGAAATTTACTATGTCGATTCGAGCGCCACTCCGCTCTCGACAAGTTCCCATTTCACCTCTGGTCCACTGTAATGGAGACAACGCACGCCTCTCCCCGAAACACCAGACACACGAAGCTACACGGTGGCCTTGAATACTTCCCTCACACGTCCAACGACACGCTGCCATTTCCAACATCCCGCTAAGCTATCGCGTCTCCAAAAAACCCACAAGCCTAAATACCACGAGTTTTGCAGCGCCAAGAACAAACCTCCTCAAAGCTGCAAATAAAAAACTTTCGTTGTTGTGTTACCAAAGAATAGTTTCGCAATTCATTTCTTGTGCCATAAAATCTATAGTGTTCGGGAAAATAACTAATTCCCACTCAACAACCGCTATAAAATGGTGACCCCGACGTGATTAGCACATTCTGAATTGCAAGACAAATAAAAACTATTCATAACAACACCTTTCGACTTACTTCATCTTCAACCACCTTATTATTTCCAACAAGCATTGGCGAGGATCTTACCGCACCCGGAGAGGAAACGACACAACGTAGACACACATACGTTACACCCTTTTCCTCGCTTAACAACAACAAAAACTTCAAACATCACTAAAATTAACCTTCTGATAACAAACACCGCCTTACGAACATTAATCAACCCCACGAAAGAAACAAAAACAGCGAAACATCCAGAAAAATTTTCAAATGTCCCGCCGAATTATCTTCAAGGACTATCCAAACAAGGTGGAATTTTTTTTCAGCAAAACTATCAACACATTTTTTTTTACTTCCTAACTCGCAAAATAGGTAACTTTAACTTTCACTCACCCTACTCCTATTTTGTTTTCTACAGCAACGTGAGTTACCTCTCCCACCACCTCACTAAAACCTATAGCGACTGCTATCAATTCCAGAGAACCCAAAAGAAAAAACTCACACTACTCCTCTGAAGTACACTGCTACTCCTGTATGCCAATTTCTCGGCTCATGAACTTTTTTCTCAGTGACATTTTGTTTTTTTTAAAAAAAAAACGTACCACTAGGTGCACAAAAAAAAGAACTAAACAGGACACTTTCCCTTTTTTCTTATTAATTTGCTTTTGTTCGTTTTTCTTTATATATGTATGTATTATATTTCATTGTTTGTATTTGCTCTTTCGTGTTGTGACACTCGTGGCTTCTTTTCTTTCTTTTCTCTTCTCTTACAATTTTGTGTATCGAATATCAGGTATTCCATACCTGAAATTCTGGGGCCAACCTATGTAGAGAAGAGGAAAATCTCATATTTTGTTTTGGCGCGCTATTTAATTCGACACCGAATTTCACCCAATCAGGATGACATATCCCATTCAGCCCGGACCTTCATTTCCGGCTAGCAAAACGGGTGAGCGGCCAAACACACTCTCTTCGGCTGGAGGCGGCGACTAGAACGGACGTGTCTCTGGTCGCCCCTGCTTAGCGATGCCTTATAGCTAAACAAGCCACCCGGTGTGGACATATCACCGTGGCTTGAATCCTAGCAGCAGCAACATGGACATTCAACGAGGGAACTTTCTAATTTATGGATTCTTTGCGTCTAATATTTTAGACCAAGGAATCCCAGTTGAATATGAATTAGATACGTTCAACATGCCTTCCACAAGCACCACAGAAATTTACTATGTCGATTCGAGCGCCACTCCGCTCTCGACAAGTTCCCATTTCACCTCTGGTCCACTGTAATGGAGACAACGCACGCCTCTCCCCGAAACACCAGACACACGAAGCTACACGGTGGCCTTGAATACTTCCCTCACACGTCCAACGACACGCTGCCATTTCCAACATCCCGCTAAGCTATCGCGTCTCCAAAAAACCCACAAGCCTAAATACCACGAGTTTTGCAGCGCCAAGAACAAACCTCCTCAAAGCTGCAAATAAAAAACTTTCGTTGTTGTGTTACCAAAGAATAGTTTCGCAATTCATTTCTTGTGCCATAAAATCTATAGTGTTCGGGAAAATAACTAATTCCCACTCAACAACCGCTATAACATCAATGACTATCTTAAAATTAGTATGTAATATAGGTGAGTACTGCTAGTTCAAGTAATTTGAGACACCTAGTAACAGCTAAACTGTACCACAAAGAAATGTAGAAATCATCTTGACATTCCGCTGTACATTCTACAATACATTGGAGTTTATGAAAATACTTAGGACATCATAAGTGATACTAAAAAATAACTTTCAAAAATTTCTTGTTTCTCTCAATTTAAGATTTTTTCAATAATCAGGTTATTTATTAGCAACTTTTCTGGCTGTTTAATTTGATTCTTATTTCATTCATGTTTTATAATTTTACTAGTGGAAAGAAACTTGTTAAAATAAAATAGCATTATCAATAAATGTTCTGAGATAATAAGCATATATATACTTCTTTTTTTTTTTTTTTCCAGGTTAATTCATAAATTAGAGCTGCCTCTTGGAATTTATCATTTAGAATTATCTAGAATATAACGCCATTAATAGAAGAATTATACATGTGAAGTAAGCTAAAGAACAAATTGACCAAAACTAAGAATGAAACTTAGAATAAATAACATGAAATTTAAGACAATATTTATGATTGTTCCTTTCATGAATATTCATAGGTTTTTATTGTTAAAGGGTTTTTAATTTTGAATGTATACAAGATAAACGCCAACTAGATTAATGCCTTTTTTTTTTTCTTCTTCCCTGCGACCTTAGACATTTTCAATTTTATGCTATACACACACATAAACATATATTTGAATAATGGCATTATCTTGTGAAAGTTAATTTTTTCTTATAAAAAAATCAGCTGAGTGTAGGTGATAACTTGTAATATACAAAACAAGTATTTAGACTTCCATATGAGGAAGTGACGAAATGGTCATCTCAGTTGACATCAGCTAACATTTATTACATGATTCTATTGAATACATCCTTTTAAGAGATGAACTATGATCCTTACTTTCTTAAAAGATTAAAAATCACCCTCAATTGAAAAAAATTGAATAGTAAAGTATGGATTTTTATTTGTTTTTAATGTCCAATTAAGAAATCATTAAAATAGCTACTTTGATAGAATCAAATTCCTCCATAAGCTGCTTTATTTTTTTCAATACTTTTGATATTTAAAAAAATTTCTTTAACAATAAAAATAAATAAATATGATGTAATTAATAGAATTACCAATAAAAATACAAATATTAACTTTTAAAACACCCTCGTTCTGGTTTTAAATTTTTTTGAAAAACAAATTTCAGACTCTCTTCTTCCCAACAAAAAAGAAACATTGAAAAAAATTAAGAACAATGTTTAAATTATTACAATGTGTTTTTGTTTTTTTATGGAAAAGTGGCATTCATTAATACCCAATTTTAGTATACTAAGATATATATTCACTGGTATTACAAACTGAACATGACACTGTATCAGTGAATACAATCCGTGCTCATAGTCATGTATACAGCCTTTTTCATTTTTGAGACACTTACTGTATGGTACATATTTTATATATATATATATATAGATCTTATCATAAAGTGTTCCTTTTTCTTATATATGTAATTTTAAAAATTTATTATTCATTCTGCTAAAGACCCAGGGTCAAAGAATAAAGCAAAATTAATTACTTTTTTTTTTTTTTTTTTTTTTTTTTTTTAGCATGGATAATTTCTTTTTATATATTGATATTGTAGATAAAACTGAAGTTACCAAAAAATTTGTTAATTTATTTTGCCATCTTGAAAAAAAAAAAAAAAAGAAAGTTATTTCACTTAGGAAATAGTTTTTTTTAAATATGAAAAAGTCACTTATACTTTTTGAACTAATTTACTGATTTGGTAATATTAATTAAGGAAAGTATATTAAAGAAAAATATTTTCCTAAAATTCATCTTAAATGTAATGACTGTTAAACAAAACAAAAAAAACCCCAAACAAATAAACCTCATTCATGTTGGTAATATATATTGATGTTCCCCTACCTTTTCATTTACAGCCCAGTCTGCTAGGGCTGTACAATACACTGACCATACCTCTGCAGAAGGGTAAGGCTTCCCCAATTAGTGTCCAGGATATGACACTAAAAAATCTGATTGAGAGGCTCCAATAATGCTGGAGCTTTGGGGAATGCTGAGTACCCCTTCATGGTTATCACTCCCAGGTCCACTCTGGCCTGGAGTGGTAGCACCTGATAGGGCCCTATCTGTAGATCAAATAGAACTGTTTGACAATTAACTCAAGTGCAAAATTGAATTGTTTAAAAAAGAACTGTTTGATCATTTAACAGTGTGTAAACAAATGACTGATGTTTAATTGAATTGTTAGTGATACATAACAATAGTTGGAACCATTTAACTGTGTGCAAACGAATCAGTTATATTGAATAGAATAATTCACTGTGTGCAAACAAATGATTAATATTGAATAGAATTATTAGTGTTAAATAGCAATACTTGAAACCATTTAGCTGTGTGCTAACAAATGATTAACAGTAAATTGAATTATTCATATTGGATAGAAATACTTGAAACCATTTAACTGTTTGCAAAAAAATGAGCTCAGGCTTGTTTAAAAATGTTATCAACAAAATGTGTTTACAAATCATATATATTTAATATATATGTATAAATAGAGTTTGGCATTAAATAACCTACAATAGTTGATATGCCATAAAACCCAACCAAACTCAAGCTCTTCATTTAAAAAAGATGAGTTATCTCTTTTGTGTTATGTGAAAATAATATTCAGAAATTAATAAAAAAAAATCTCTCATATTTTGGGGATTTGCTTAAAAATTGTATTTACAGATGATTTTTTAAAAATTTCTTCTGAGCAGAAAAATGTATGATTTTGTGAAAGCAAAAAGTTTATGGAAATTTTAACTTTTTTATCACTTTTTGGTATATATTTTAAACACTAGTATTTTCATCTTGGTTTTTCTCAACATTTTGACCCTTGTAAACTCTAACCTTTTTTCAGGTATCTCATTAGGAAGAAAATCCATCATAACTGATAAATGAAACAGTATTTATTGCATGAACTTTCCAATTAAATAAATAATTCCTAGACTGAATAATTTTGAATTTACATAGAAATGAATCTAAATTCTGTCAAGTCCTAAAATCAAGAGTTCAACAGGACTAAGTCATGTAAAAATTACAGATCTTGAAAGATTACAGCATAAAATCCAAGAAGACTCAACATCAGACTGTGAAAAATTATCTATATTAAGTGTTTTTGATGAAACAAAGGTCTTAGTTTCATAAGAAGCATTGAACAAGTTCCGTACTAAGATATGATTTCTCTAATTAAGGAAGCAGTCATGAAAAATCCCTAAAATACAGACAGGAAGACTGAAATAGTGATATAGTCACTGAAGTAAGCCAGGCCTCTCAAATTGAATACCTCAAAAGAAAGGATGGCTATGAAAACCTTGCAGAGTGACATGAGCATTATCATACTGCTGGGTCATTCCTGCTAATTTTACCTGGGGTCCATACTGAAGATCCTTAAATCTTTTTCAAATTTTCACCATTTTTTGTATCTATATGGGAAGTAAATCCTTAAAATTCCAGCCTGATAGCATTAATCATTCTTATTTTATGTTCATTAAAAAAATTTAATGAATTTTTAAAATTTCTGCTTTTTTGGTTTCTTTTTTTTTTTTTTTTTTTTTTTTTTTTTTTTTTTAAATTGGGTTTGGTAGGAGCCTTGGTAAGGTTATTTTTCTTATCTCCATTCTAAAGTATTTTAAAATCAGAACCAATTGTTTTAACATAGATCCTATTAAAATATTTGGTGTCAAACATCTTTTAAATAAAAAGTACTTTAGGGGGAAATTAAAAAAAAAAATTTTAATTTAAGCAACTTTCACTCCATGTCCATATGTTTAAATCTATATCTATTCTTCTTTGATAGTTGACTACTTCAAGCCGACTAAATGCCCAAAACCCATTTGATTAGAAATGTCTAATATCTTTGATAGGGATCTTAAAAGTGCAAGAGAATAAAAAATTTTGGAAATATTGAAATTTTTTCTCTCAATAACTTGCCATAGGAAGTATATATATTCTTAAAATATATTGAGTGTTGAGTCTAGATTTTAAAAAACAATATTTATATCTATCCTAATTTTTGATTTGAGCCCCCTAAAAATGTGCCAAATTCATTAATTGCAAAATTCACTCAATTGCAAAGATCCAGATTTTTATGTGCAACAATTTCAAAGACTTTGAAACTTTTTTCACCTGCAGTTAGGATTGAGCCCACAACCTCTAGATGATTGTCTCTTAGAAACTTAGGGAACTACCAATACCTATAACCGTTACACTATGTATCCTGTTGGACAGTTCAGAGTGAAATTTTGGGACTGCAGGCGAGTAACAATACAAGAATACCTAACACTTGTACCCTATTATGGTTAACAGAATCAGAGCAAGCAAACCCAATGGATTAAATAAAGGATGTGGTTTGAAGTTCCATGTAGGCTTCCGAGTTTGACAAGAAACACCTGAAAAAGGCTGGAGGACATATTGGCCGAAACATTGTGAATATAACTATAAAGATGAAGACAATAGTCTGAAAACCCTGAATAATAAAAACCTTATTGGTATTTTCACATTTTCTCTACATCCATCAAGGATTTAGCATCTATTAATGGTAATAAATCATGGTCATGGGATTGCCATTGTTTCCAGTGATGGCAAGCATCTATAATGAAATGATTTTAAGAATGATGTCTATAAAACCAACCTTTTTTCTTAGATTTTTTGGTCTTCCAGGGAAGATATGAACACACATCCCAAATGATGTGAAGACTTTCTGTACAATTCATGATAGAAAAAGAACCAATGATAAACTGTCTTTCCTAAATATACTAATAGCTCATGTAGAACATTAGTTCAAGATATCTGTAAATCATAAGCTAATATTCTCTAAATAATGTTTGAACTAAAGTTTTTGTCATCTATACAGTATGAAGAAAGGTAACATCTGTTACCTGCAACATTGGGCAAAATTTACAAGTCATTTTTAAGACATGCACCAACATGAGATGGTCAGTCTTAGGAATACTTTTCTCACCAACTTTCACTAGCAGAGATACAAGACTGTATTATCTTAAAACTGCTACTATTTGTTTATGTTCCATCTGAGTCAACTTGATTTTGAATGAATAAAGAAAGTTTCTGGGTATTTGTTGTTCACCTTTCTAATTTCAAAACTTTACCAATCTAAGACTATGATTGTCAATACCATTAGGTTCCATCAAAAAGAGTGAAACATCTTTCTTGGGGGCTGGAAAAGGAAAAGTTTTTATTATTTATAAGGGTGTTATTTCAATTTTTGCACAAATATTCAGTGTTTGTAAGAAAAATATTAATAAATATATAGTTAGTTTAGTGCCTTTTATAATTTGGATGGGTTGTGTGGTTTTGAAATCTTTAAAACTTTAGTTAAGTAAATTATACAGAAAATAGTTTTTATAGCTTTATTGTTGAATCTGTTGGACTAGTTAGACATGAAATATTGTTACTGGAGTGTGATCCTTGATTTTTTATGATGCATCAATATAATTTATTTAGGGTATATTAAGGATTTGTTTTGAACAGCAGAAATAGAACATCTCTTGTATTAAACTAGTATTGAGGTACTAATGATTATATTTTATTTTAATTAAGGTTTTTAAGATATGTTGAAATTTCTTAAAATTTACTAATTAACTTTTATTCTACCAATTTATGAAACTTCAGAGAACTCTACAGATTATTTTCTTTTGTTGTCATTTCTTTCATTATGTTTTCATTATAAGAACATGCTATCTTTTAACTCAATTGAGTACTAAATTTAAAGGTGATATTTAAATTAACTATTAGTAAAAAAAATTTGTTAAATTTGCTGCCTCTTTCAGACCCACGAGTAGCCAACTGGCCTATGATGGCTTCACCTTGGCCATCTTTCATGATGTGTGTTCTGTATGTGATGTCTGTAAAAGTTGGTATTGGTATGATGGCTAAAAGAAAACCTTTTGAAATTCGGAAAATCTTAGTTGTCTACAATATTTCTATGATGCTTTTATCTGGTTACATGTTTGTTGAGGTAAGTAGGAATTATTTCCTTTTCAATAAATAATTGTTTCAGCTTAAAATGAAATAGCATTGACTTTGGAATGTTCTATATGCAATAATTTGAAATTTTTTTTTATAGAATATTTTCTTATATACTGAGGGTAAAAGAAAACTGCAACACCCTAAAAGATTGATTTTGACCTTAGTACAGTATGTGCATGCAAGAGGTTAGTAAATGATCTGATAAAATTTGGAGTCTTTAGGCATTATATGATGTAGTTACACTCATATTAATCTGTGTCTGAGCTTTAGATGGGAATACATGCTTAGATATTATTCTGTGTAAGTGAAAAAGTCTAATGCAAACAGGTGTCATGCTACAGATGCATATGTGCTCTTTTTGTTCAATTAAAAGCCATTTGAGGGATCAGGTTGTGGGCCTTTGTTCATTTCTGTAAATTGCTTCACAAGTTAGACATGATACATGAATGATGCTTCAATGTTGGTAACAGTCATTAAACATTCTAGTTCTGAATACCACTTAGTAGAGACATGGACCAAGATCCATGCATTATAAAGCTGGCAGTTTCAGACGGCAAAGTGTCTACAGCAAAGACCAAAGAAAATGTGGCCTAAAGAGATTGTTTGGAATCATAACTTGCACACATGGCTCTAGCCAAACTTACACTTATATCACAACACCATCAGATGGCTAAGTTTGTGTCACAAAAAGATCATCTGAGTAACTGAACGACACTCAGTACTGTTCAGTGATACTATTTACCAACCCCTCTGCTCGGGCAGGATATGACACAAGATAAATTTTTAAGCGGAGTTTAACAGATTTGAATTCAGAGTTTTCCTTCTCCTAGACTAGTTGCCTAACCAAGGCTGAAGAACCTAGTCTGTCCTACTATTTACCCATAGCTGGAGGGAGAATAATTGGATTCATACCTTTCCCAAGGGTATTAGTGCTATGTGAAATGCAATCAGTCTCGTCCAGGATTTGAACTCGTGTCGCCGTGTCCATTTCCTACGACGATAACGACTACACCACGGGCACCTCCAGAAAAGAAGTACTGTTCAATGATGAGGACTGGTTGTCTCTTCATGCAAATGGTTATTTACATGGTTGACTTAGATTTGAAAAGTGACTTCTTTCAGGGTAAATTCATCTTTCACCTATGACACAATTGGAATCATGGTGTAGAATATCATACATTTGTTTGTCTATGGTGTTGTGGAAAGAAAATTGACCTACCCCATATATGTCGAGAATATTGTTCAACCCATTCTGTTACCATTCCTGCAACAGGAAAGCAATATACTGTTCTGACAGGGTGATGTCCACTGATATAATTACTATCTTACTCAACTTGCTCTGCAAAATATTCCACAGATTTTCCAGCCAGCATAATTGTGATTGAATATGTATGGGATATGATTTGACTACACCTGACTTGTTCAATTAGCCTGCCTATAACACTTGCTTAATTAGTACAAAAGCATTGAATAATGTAATACATGATGCTATTTGCCATCTGTATAATCATATGCATACAAGAATACAGGCCTCTGTTAATAAACAAGGAGGATATACAATGTACTAATATGAAGTCTGAGTACTGTTGATATATTCCTTATTTTGGAACCTAAGCACATACAAAACTGTATAGATATGATTATTTACTGTAATCTAGCTATATTACCTGTATATTTTATTTTCGGTTAATAGAAACATATTCAAGGTGTTGCAATTTTATTTTCTAACTGTGTATTCTATGAAATCTAAAATAAATCTTCATATTTCTCATAATTTTCATGCATTAGACACTTAATGACAGTTTATCTCTTTCATTATTTTGAATGACAGAGCTCTCAAATGTGAGTTTTAAAGTAATATTAGGATGTAAATTCAAGTATCCCTATTTAAAATTTTCTTAAACTTTACAAGAATTGTTGTTTAAAATTTTTTTTTGTTTTATAAGTATTTGTCCCTTAAACATTGAATACCCATCAACAAATTGATTAAATTCTGAAAAAAATTTTTTTTAACTGATTAGTCACTTCATGAACTTGCCCTTATTTACATTTGAGGATTAAGAAGTATTAAGTTGATGCTTAATAGGATTCAAAGGGAATTCTTTCTTATGAAATTCTAGAATCTGAACAAGCTGTTACTGTTCAATGTTGTAGTGTGCAAGTGGCTCAATTCAATGACACATTAAAAGAAAAGCCCTTTTCCTGAGGAAAAGAAGATTGGGGCATGACAACACCCATCCTCAAACTGTCACTTGTTTCATTCCATGCAATATTCTTTGTCTGGTCAGTGACTTTAACAATTTCAAGATATAAAAAAAATCTTTAAATATGAAAACATGAATCATATAGAATTTAACTGAAATGTAGGAAAAATAATTTGAATGATTATGCTAATTTGAATGCTGAATGTATATAAGTAAAAGATATTTTGTCAAAAATGTGGGAAATTATTGCAATAAATTAACAGAAAGATATTCTTAACATGAGCACAATAATTCTTGAATGAAATTTATCTTTGTATTAATACAAAACAAAATATTTGATATTAAAATCATTGTATATTAAAAGTAATTCCTAACTCAAAGCTCTATATTATGAGAATATTGTTAAAAAGTTACTTATTAAGTTATTTATTAATTGTAAAAAAGAATATTCTTTCAATAGTCAGGTAAGTAGAGAAAAGAAAAGTGTTAATCTTAGCTTCTATGTTCATTGTAGAACCTAAGCTCAAAATCTTTTCATTCTTTAACCTTTGCTTGCATATTTTTAACATAATAATCCTTTGACAACATGTATGTCAAGGATTTGGACTAAAAAGTAGTGAGTTGAAAATAAAATTCCATAAACAAGTTTGTATACAATTTGGAAAGTAGTGTAATATTTAAAGTGTGGCTTAGACACTACAAGGGCATTTTAAAGATGAATACAGAAACTGGATCAAAGACCAGAAAATCAAGCTTTTTATGTTACTGAAAGAATTTTGCATTACAAAGCATGAAATGCTTGGAATTTATGTTTGCCCTCAGAAGAATCATGATTTCAATATGGCTGACTCTGTACCTAATCAGAAGTTTTGTTAAATAAATCTTCTCTATTCCATGTAAAAAAGCCCACTAGCATAATGGTTAGAGTGTTTGCCAATGGACCAGGAGACTGAGGTTCAATCTCAAAGACTCAAAAAATGAAAGCCTAACAGGAAAGTGCCTTACCAATTAGGCTAACCAGTTTATGTACTAGTTTTTAAATGGCACTTGTTGATTATTGTCGAAGGAAATAGACACGGCAACCCAGTTCAAATCCTGGATGAAGCTGTTTGCATGTCACATAGCACTGATATCCTTGGGAAAGGCATGAATCCAAGTATTCTCTTTCTAGTTATGAGTAAATTCAAAATGTATAAATTCTACTTAAAAATTGTCCTTGTGTCCCATCATACTCTTGCAGAAGGCTTCGGTAAATACATATATGTTCATTTTTTTTTTACATAGCTACATACGCCATTATCTAATTTAATTCTATGTCATATTATTTACATCCAGTAATCATTAAAATCGAGTCTATGATGATAATAAAAGTGCTTCATCAAAGAAATTTGGAAAACTTAAAGATCTGTAATATAACAGTTATAAGCTAAGAAAAATCACCAAGTTACTGCAAACATTTTTCTGTGTAATGATATTGACAATTTAGCTACCTAAAGTTAAATTCTTTCATTTTTCTCCTGAAATTGAATGAATTTCTTTTACAGTTTAATCTCTCAGGTTGGTTGTCTGGAACTTATAGCTTGCGATGTCAACCTGTTGATTATTCTGATACTCCACAAGCAATCCGGGTGAGTTTCTTTCATGCAATTTAAAAAAGAAAGAATAATATATTATGTTAAAATACCATATCATTTATTATAGGGAAAACTAAACATTACTAGACATTTGACAATGTATTTAGCTAGAACTATAATTTGATGTAATAATTAAAATCTATAGTTGTATTATATTATCTGATACCATGAGTTTATTTTTCTTTTGTCATTACTCTTTTATAATAATTATTTTTAAATTTCAAATTAGTGGCAGAATGCTGAAGTTGAATAGAAATCGTAAATTATATTTTTGCTGTTATTTATCATATATGAACATATGCCAGATTTTGACATAACATTTAACACCTTGAAAGATAGAAGCAATAAATGTTTGAAATCCAGTTATACTTATGGCACTTTAATAATAATGCTTTTGAGAAGACCACATGACACCCATTTCTGTCTGCTGCTTTTTTTTTCATTGTCAAATCTAGTTCTATGAATTTAGTTTTTTTTTTGTTTTGTTTTTTGTAAATATATATATTTGTTTTATTTGAGTGAATGTATATATATATTTTTTTATTTGAGTGAATATTTTTAAACCATAAAATTAAAAAGAATATAATAATGATATTTTTATTTATAAATTTTTATTTGTTTGTAAAGTTAATATTAAAGTTAGTTGATCTTAGGCATAAATGTTTTGAAGTGGAAATTTATCAGAATTATTATTTTAAATTCTCTACTTGTTGTCTTCATAGCAATGCAGAAAAAAATTCCCAGTGTATGTCTTTACTTAAAACTGGTTTTTCAGTTGTTTTATTATTCCCATACAAGAAAGAAAGGTTCTGTGATTATTTATTATTGATAATAATATTTAAAAAAATATTTTCTATTGATAATATGTAAACAGTCATCCATTTTGAAATTACTGCACATTATCACTGATCTTGGTAAACCATTTTGCTTTACATAGGAAATCATCCAATGTCTAAATATTATTGTTTGGTTTTAGGTTGGGTGAAAATATAGAATAGACACTTGAGAGAAAGATGTAAAAATGTAAAAGCAAGATAAGCACTGTATAATATTGCCCGCAGAAGCCACAAATCATAGATTCATACTAATGTCAAATTAAATACAAACATTTTCATATAAAACTAACTCAAGAAAATTTGAGAGATCCTGTAAAAACAGACTATTGAGTATTTTAAAGAAAATTTGAAATGCTGTTAAACCACAGAAAAATTTTATAAAAGTGTTCTGAAATGGCAAAGTTCAACTTCAGATATTAATTGTATTCTGTACTAAGATTAAAGTTGCAAATTGTGTTTCTGCTAGTAATATAGCGAATATTGAAACCTGATTTAAATTTTTTCATTTGATCAATAAAGCTAGAAATTGTCAAAATTTTACTGTTTTGGCAGTTTATATTTTTATGAAATATTATATTCTTGTACGATATTATTAATTATAAAGAACATGCAATTTTCCCTAAACACTATTAATACTTTGACAAAATCATTGATTAAAAAACCTTCACTATTCAGTCATTTTGAAAATATATCATTTATAATTTAGTAATTAAAAATTTTCATTAATTTCTAATCTTTGTTAAATTTATTGTAAATCTTTAGTAGTTCTTTCTCTCCTCAAACAGCTTATTTCAACTGCTGACGAGTAGAAATGCTTTCAGCATGGAAAAAAAAATTCAAAATTTCTCTTATTTTCCACTTTCAAAGTGTAGAGCATTTTTACTCTTTGAATGGGTTAATTTTTTTTTTTTTTTTTTTAAGTATTATTTGAAAATATCATTGGTAAGATAAATGATAACTAACCTATCTTTACTTGTCATCGAGATAATTTTCTGTCTGTTTTATGAATTTTGTCATTTTTATGAAATAAAATTTTTTGATTTTTATATTACTTATCTGTGATGTCTTGAGGTAATTAGAATTCAGTTATATCACTCAAATGTTACAGTAAAAAAGTGGTTTATTAAATTTTATGTAAATGTCATATATTTTATAGTTTTTGATTTAACTGTAAATTTGTACAAGTTTAATGAAAAATCTCTTTTTATTCCTCCAAATAGTTTATTTTTAGTCATTTTCTCTGTGTCATTAGATTCTTGTGGGATTAGTTCTTTCCTTCTTAAAATTATCCATGATGAATTTTGTTGGCTGTCAATGGAATTTAATGATAATCAGTGATGGTATAGTGAAACAAGTTTTTAAATGAATTATCTTTTCTACTTTTATATTTCATTTTATATTGGAGCTCAGTTTTCATTTAGAGATTTGTACTTTCACTCAGTTTTGCAGTTTTTAATTTCTATTATGGAATTTGGATCTTTGTTGTTCAACTGATACTAACCATTGGATATTTCTAAGCATATACACAAATACATGTAATTATTCAGGTCTCTAGCTACACATGATACAGTGTTGGTTTTTTGTTGGTTTTTTTTTTGTTTTTTTTGCAATATTTGAAATGATAAATGAAAATTGAATTTTGTGTTTAAAAAATGTTATTATCTTTTTTTAGATGGCAAAAGTATCTTGGTTATTCTTTATATCCAGATTCATAGAGTTTTCAGATACAGTAAGTATGTTTGTTTTTTGTTGAATTTTTAAGAAAACCTTTATACTGTAATATTATTAGATATTAGTATAATAGAAAGAAATTGATTTTCAATGTATCAATTACTTGTTATGGAGAAGTTTATAGTATTTTATTTTTATTAATTTATTAGATATTAAGAATTTTATACCATTTGAGGAGTACTATATCTATTATGGGATTAAATTGAAAATCTAGACTCTCTGTATGTTTTTAAAATAATGAGCTTTTGGAGGGGTTTTGTGTTGTTGCAAATCTGCAACAAAGTTTGTATACTCTATAACAAAGTAAACCATGAAAACAAATATAATTGGAACTATAAATCAGAATTGTGAGAATCATCTTTGAAGTATTGTGGTGGTGATCCAAAAATACAAGCAAAAATAGAAGAAATGCAGTAAAAGAGATTAAACAAGTGAAAAAAAAGTGTTTGAATAGATGGGAGAACAATATGAAAATTTTTGTTGGACAAGTAAAATAGATTAATCACTTAATTTTAACTACTAATATCCTTGATTTTAATTATAGTTCCTTTTTATCAAGTGATTTGCAATAAAAATTAAAAAAATTAAGATGAAGTCTGATACTAGTCAAATTTGATAATATTTACATAGCTTCATCTAAAAAAATCAAAATAAATGTTCTTAAATATATTAGGTTATCTAAGAAGTTTATAGATTTAGTTTATATATTTACCATAAACTGACATTAGGACTTTAATTTTAATTAACTTTATTGAAAAAATTTTCTTTTGATTTTGTGACATATGTCATATTAGCATGTATTTTTAATGTCAAAATTGGTATATTTGTATTTATTGATTCCAACATTGAAGCTGGAAGAAAATAAACGAAATTTTCAGCTTATTATGCTTTTTCATTTTAAGGTAAAAATATGAATCAGATACAATAAAACGATTTATGCAGTTTATGGAGAAGGTAGAATTAAACTTGTTAAAAGTGGTTTGCAAGGTTTAGTACTTCAGTTTTCTTGCTAAAAATGCTCCATGATCAGGTAGAGCAGTTGAGGTTGATAGTGGTCAAATTTAAGATATTACTTGAGTATAATCAACTTTATGAATTACAACATAACCAACATACTCAAAATATCCAAATCAAGTATTGTAAATCAATTGGAGCTGTCTGGTTATGTGGTCACTTTGATTAGTGGCTTTCATGTTTGTGAAAAAAAACCTACTGGACCATAATTTTGTTTGGGTTTAACTATTTAAATTCAATGAAAATATTTGGCTTTGGCAACAAATTCTGATGGCTAATGAAAAATGGATACATTATGACATTGTGGAATGAAAATGTTTAGCCATGAAAATAATGCTAGACCACATTTTTTTCATTGCTGACTAAGCAAAACATTGTTAAAGCTTGACTGGGAAATTTTCTCACATTCACTGTATTCACCAAATATTGCACCTTCAAATTCAAATTTATTCCAGTCTTTACAGAATTGTCTTAATTAAAAATATAATTTCCTTGGAAGACTGTAAAAGGCACCTAGAACAGTTCTTTGATCAGAAAGATAAAAAGTTCTAGGAGGATGGATTTATGAAGTTGCCTGAAGATAATGAAACAAAATGGAAAATATGTTGTTCAATAAAGTTAATGTTGAAAACTAAAAAAACAAGTTTTATCAACTGTTCTTAATTGAATGGGCCTTTTGGATTACTTGGTCAGTAGATTGTTTTTACATCTGCAATTTCCAAATCTTGTAATGTCCAACTTCAGATTCATGGGGAAAAAATTTAGAGAATATAAAAAATTTAAAACTTTATCTGCAATAGTTGTGAATATTTTAAAATTTATTAAGATAATGTATTGGAGATATCTTTGAAGTTATTAAAAGTTAATAATAGAAATCCTTACCAATCAGTGTAGAGCATTATTAAAGCAAAATGTTAGAAAAAATCCATTTCATTGAAATTGTAAATGAACACTACTTGTTACTGCAGATTATTGAGTTATATCCTATAATGATTTATATCTAAATGCCATTCCATCCATTAACTACCATCCTGTTATTGTTATCTAGTCAATTAATTCAAAAATAGAATCGATAGCAGAAACAAGTTCTTTTTGATGACGACATATATAGTAGATTTGTAACCTAAAGTTGGAAAAATACAAAATCTTTAGACACAAATACTAAAGAAATGACTGATGTAACATATATATATAACATAAGTTATATATTACAATTTTGCAGCTGCTTGAAATAGATGGTAAATTCATAAATTTAAATGTTAAAATCTCCCAAATTAAGGAATAATTGTATCTTCCAAGTAGTTATATTCTAACCTAATAAAATAAAATCTACCAGACAAAACCTGGTGATATCTTAGTTTTATGCGGGAAGATAGTGTCGATACTGACCTGTGTGGTTGAACATGGATCTCCATGCAACAAACATAACTCTTGAATGGATTGTGCTACTGGGGTTATGTGACCATGAATATTTAATATATAAAGCATTCAGACAGAAGTCTGAGGTGTTTGGTTCTGGATTTGGTATCAGGTATTTCGGTATTGTAAATGAGTGAAGAGATTGTTTCTGAGTTAATTACTTAAGAGAATTATTTTGAGAGCGTTATTATATATTATTCAAAGGATTTGACTAGTATGTTGAATTTACGTGAAGATACAGGAATATTATAATTCGCTAATAGCAAGTTACAAAAGTTCCCTTCAGAATAACATTATAAAAGTCAGACACATGGACTACTGAGAAAAAATATGTATCCTTTAAGTAATAATTGAAATATTCAACGGAGTACAAGGAAAATAAATGAACTGAAATCAATTATGATTCAAATGTAGGCATTGCAAAAACAACAGCAAGAACTATAGTTACAACTATTAAAAGATCACTATGGACAGCAAAAGAAAAAGTAAGAACTGCAGTTACAACAACATAAAAAAAACAACAGGAACAGTAATCCCAGTTAGAAAAATAACTGCAAATGTTCTTTGAATTGTTGTTTAAGAAAATTACAGAGAAAATGTCTGACTCCTTCATGCCAGACGTTATTGCAAATTCCATTAGCAAATTTATATACAATCTGGATGAAGGAATAACTTTTCTGATGTATTACAAAAGAGATGAAGAGATCTTCAAAAAGAACATGCTGAACAAGAAAAATATATCAATTTTATTTTGCCAAAACAACCAGGCAAGATAAATTTTGAAGAAACTGTAGGGATCGTATCAAAAATTTTCAGGGATAGAACCTCATTAATCAATGCATGATGGAATTGTCTAAACCTGGTAAAGTGTGACAGTTGACAATTTTGTCACCTATGCAGGAGTTGTCACTGGAGAATGTGAGATGTTCAAGTTATACGAGTTAACTTCCAACTCATTTAAATGTCTGATACTCATTCTAGGTTTAACTTCAAATAAGGATGCTGAAATAAGATCTAGGATTTTGACTAAAGTAGAAATGGATTCAAAATTAACTCTCAAAAAAATAGCTGAAGAATGTATAGTGAATTTAAAACTGGATACCATAAGGATTGAGGAGAGACATTTAACAAATACATAGGGTCCGACTGTCTAAAGAAAAACAAACATTTTTCAACTCCCAGCAAAACAGTAAAAAAAAACTATGACAAACCCTCCTCAAAACTGAATACTTGCCACAGTTGTGGTGGTAAGTATTTTAAAAGTTATTGGTTCTTTTGACACAAAAAATGCTTCCAATGTGGAAGATTAGGACATAAGAGTACTTGTTGCATATCTAAAAATAGAAGAGAAACAAAAAGCATGGGGGCGTGTCCTCGTGGTGTAATGGTTAAAGTGATGGACTGTGGAATTGTAATAAGCGAGTTCGAACTCCAGTCGCACTATTACGTTCACTTTTGGACAAATACCCTTGGGAAAGATATGAGCCCCCTTATCCTCCGATCTATGGGTTAAATAGCACCATTACTATTCTTCTAGGAGAAAGGAATTGGCATTAAATAACCTACAAAGGTTGATATGCCATTTAAACAAAGAAACCAAACCAAACCAAACCAAAAAGTATGTCAAAGTAAATACATTGGGTAAACGCGACAAGTGAAAAGAAAAAAATAGCAAGATTTTGAACAAAATATCTCTAAAGAGAAAACTTGTTATGTCACCATTACCAATATAAAAATAAAATTACAATTAGAAACAGTCTGATATTACTATTAATGGAAAGACTTGGAGAAAACTGGGTAAACTTTGTTTATCAACTTTGAGAAAAGTTGCTTGCAGTGTTTTAGAGAAGGAATTACATTTTTTAGGTAAATTCACCTGTAACATTTCTTTTGTAGGAAAAACCAAAAAAGCAGTCGTACTTGTATTAAAGAACACAACAAATTTATTCGGAACAATTTGATCTTTGGAACCTGCCAAATAATTCATTCTGTAATCAAGTAAATATGATCACTACAAGTACTATAACAGCAATGGAAAAATTCAAAACTAAATTAAAAAGAAAATTTCCAGAATTTTTTTTCAGGTCTTGGGACATGCACAAAGGCAAAGATGAAATTTGAAGTTTAAGAAAATGCAACACCAATATTCAGACTGAAAAGGAGTGTACCTTTAGTGGTATTAGATCCAATCAAAAAAGAATTGGGAAAGCTAGAAGATTTAAGAGTCATTTCCAAAGCAGACAACTCTAAATGAGCATCACCAACTGTTTATGTGAAGAAAAAGAATAACAAAATCTGTATGGTGGAAAATTTTTTTCTAGGTTGGACTTATCAGATGCCGACCTACAAATAATGGTAGAAGAGTGTTTGAAATTACTAACTATGAATGCTCTAAAAGGATTATATGAATTCAACCGACTTCCTTTCAGGATAAAAGTAGCTTTAAGCATTTTCCTACAAATTATGGATACAATGCTCACTGGGTTGGATTGTGTGCAAGGATATCTTGGTGAGATAACTGATTAAAAGTGAAACCAGATACCAATATGCGGAAGATGATGTAAAAATAATATTTGAAAGGATCCAGATACTGCCCAATCAAGCTCAATTAAAAACATGCCTGCTCCAACCAATTTAACAAAATATTATAGCATTTTTAGGGTTTGAAAACTGCTACCATGTGTATATATCAAATATACATGAGTTAACGACACCTTTAAATGCCTTGTTAAAGCAAAATTCTAAATGGATTTGGACAGAGAAATGCCAAAGTGTGTTTGAAAGATCAAAAAAGTCCTAATATCTGATTTATCACTAACACATTTTGACCCCAAATTAAACATTGTGATCACCTCAAATGCAAGTGATTCAGAAATTAGGGCAGTAATATTACATAAATATGACAATGGTACAACTAAGCCGATCACACATGCTTTGAGATCTTCAATAGCAGCTGAGAATAATTAAAGCCAGCTCAAGAAAGAAGCCTTGGCTATAATTTTTGCCATGAAAAAGTTCCATAAATTTCTACATGGACAAGAATTTCTTTCACAAACTGACCATTGTCCACTATTGTCTATATATGGTTCAAAGACTGGTGTTCCCACACATACACCAAATAGACTGCAACGCTGGGGAACCATATTACTGAATTATGATTATAAAATGGAATTTTTACCATCGAAGAAATTAAGTCATGCTGATGGACTGTCTCGCTTAATTCTGAAATTTAGCAAACCACTTGAAAATCCAGTGATTGTGGCAATAAGGGCTAAAAAGGAAATTAAAAATATCTTACATAATACTGTAAGAGAGTTACCTATAACTCTGGAAGAAATAAGACGTAAGTTGCGGAACGACAACTTCATGTTTAAATGAAAGATCAAATTACATGCAAAATCAAAAATAGAAAGATGAATGAAAGTAACGCATTTTCAATATGTGATGGTATACTGATGCATGCTAATAGAATTGTAATTCCAACATCATTGCGAAAACACATTGGTTATCCGGGAATTTCTAGAATGAAATCTCTGATGAGATGCTACACACACTGGTTGAAAATGGATGAAGACATCCAAAACTTGGTTAAATCATGCAGAAGTGTGCTCTGGCAGCAAAGTCCCTGCCGATTCTGTAGTTCCATTTACATCTAGATTTCACTGAGTCGTTGAATTAGGTGTATTATCTGTTGGTGGTCGACAGTTATACCAAATGGCTTGAAAAACTGAAATGCAGAAGACCGGCTATCACGGTAGCAATAAAATTCTTGCATGAAATTTTTGCAAGGTTTAGCGTGCCTGATTCTTTTGTTTCAGACAACAGGATGCAGTTCACATTTAGGGAATTCAAGTTTTTCTGCAATTTCTTACAAATACAACACATCACAATGTCCTTGTAGTACCCAAAATCGAACAGTGGAACACTTCAACACATTCAAAAGAGCTCTTAAAAAAGATTGGAGTGGGAGGAATCGGATAAGAAAATATTGCAGCAATTTCTGAGTGTTCAGAATTACGCCAAATCCTAACATTAGATCTGAATATTACCAGTAGAATTGCTGTTCATCAGAAAAATTAAGTCTGTGTTCAACAAGATACTACCTGAATGGAAGGTGCGAACATCAACAAATATCACTATAAATGAATATTTTAACCTGGAAGAAAAAGTATTTTCAAAATGTACCAAAAGGGAAAAGAACTTTGGAAAGATGGTTTGGTAAAAAAAACAAAAAACGAATCGGTTGAATGACTTATATGATGCAGGGACCAAGGTGGGAGTATAAATGCCATCTGAACCAGCTCAGACATAAACACACTGATTTGGAAAGTTCCAGGCAAGAAGTACTCATGCAAGTATGATATGATACTTTCAACATACCTATACCACAAGAAATTATTGAACTCAAATGGTACGTTAAAAGGAAAAGAACTACAACTGAGTTATTAAGTGTGGAACCAATACTAAAAAAATACAGACTCCAGAGGATAGACCCCAGAGGGAGTCAGCTTAAAAGGAGAGGTGTTATGTAGGAAGAAAGTTTCAATACCGACTCATGCGGTTGAACACGGATCTCCAGGCAACAAATGTAACCATTGAATGAATTGTGTTATTAGGGTCACATGATCATAAATATCTAATATATAAAGGATTCAGACAGAAGTCTGAGGTGTCTGGTTCTGGATTTGGTATCAAGTATTTCGGTATTGTACATTCATGAAGAGATTGTTTCTGAGTAAATTACATAAGAAAATTATTTTGAGCAATATTATGTATTATTCAAAGGATTTGATTAGTATGTTGACTTAACACAAAGATACAGGAATATTTTAACTCACTAATAGCAAGTTACAAATGTTCCCTTCAGAAAAATGTTATAAAAGTTAGACAAAGATTTCATCTGAAATAACTTAACAAAACTTAGGTTTGTGGTAATATTGTTCAAACTCTGAAACATACCTGACAATAAGGTCATCTGATAAATTTTTTTGAGAACATGGGTACAGACATATTTTAGAAGTGTGTATGCTCACAAAGTATATGTTAGTGGATTTGCTATTGTTTTGGCCAGCTTCATCAACCAAGTGTTATAATTTTTTTTTTTTTTTCATTTTTAAAATAATGTTTCTGGTAATTCTGTTTTTTATTTTCCCTGCCATTCAAGTTCCCTAAGTGAGAATTGACTGTTTACCATCTGATTCTTTCAAAATATACTAACTTACACTTCATTGTGGCAAAATGTCTATCTATATAGTATAACAGTCATTAGAGAGAAAATATATAATGCATGAGTATTATAATTTCATGTTTAAACAAAAAACAGTATTTTTTGTTATTTTATTCCTAAAAAATACAAAAATTTATCTTGCTGTGTTATCTAGTATTAAAATTATGATTTGTATGACATTTACTGTTTGCCTTTCAGAAAGAATATATACTGGGATTATAGTAAAATAGTACCTTATAGAATAGTTTTGCTGTGAGTCAAATTGCCTATCCAATAGAAAATTTACAATACCAATAATAAAAAACTTTTTGTTGATTGGTATTTATTATTTATAATTATATGATACAAACAACACTAGACATGGTCATCTTAAATGGAACCAAGCAGGCAATCATATGGGAATTAATAACACTGAGAGGAGCATCTGGAGAGGAAGCTTGCCAAATATCAGGAGATGGTTGAATAGTATAGTCAGGGCTAGCATGCTAGTGGAAGTGAGTTGTTGGGGGTTTACTGGGCATTCTTTCTGCTGAGCCTTGACTAAATTTGATTTAAAGTTGCTAAAGTGGGACCCATAAGACCTATGATGTTGTTTGTAGAAAAACCTTATGAGGTGGCTTTGGATTCAGCAGGCAAGCCTATGGATTCTTGCTGCTGGAAAGCAATCAACCCCAGCAGGGTAATTTGGGTGAAGGAATCTGATGTTTAAAAAATTTGAAATCTCTGAAGATATGTCCTTATTAATTCCTGTCAGTTAATAGATTTTAAAAGAATTAATCGAAATTCTTTCAACGTTCAAGTATTTTGCTAATGTGAACTTAGGATTAGGTAAGTGTTAATATAAATCTTTTTCCTTATCTTATTACTTATTTTTATTGTCATACATATTTCAATAGTTTACTTAGAGGTAAAATCATACTCTTTAAACATTAGTTTATTAAAAAAATATATTTAGACACATTTTTAACTTTTTTAAAAATATTCAAAAGAAGTAAACTATACCTTTTCCAGTTCAAAATGGGAGTAGTTCAGTTCAAAATAAGAAATTTAAAATAAAAAAATTAAATTTATAAATATTTTGGTGCTACAACAAGGTATTGATTTAAATTTTTTTAGCCTAATGGTTAGGTCAACTGAAAACCGCGATAAGAGGAGAAGTGCGAAAGCACGTATCTTGAAGGTATATGAGATGGATGGAAATTGGAAAGCCCTAGCGGAAAATCTTTCTATTCCGAAAACCAACCTCTATTGCTGGATTAATAAGGGAAATCAACCTGATACAAGAGGAGGGCCTAGAAATTGTAAAGTCAAACTGGTGCATTTGGATTTTATTCAAGCACTAGTGGATGAAAATCTTAGGATCACATTAAAGGTGATCAGTGAGAGGATTGAAGCCCAGTTTGGGTTTAAATTGTCCAAATCTACAGTAGCGAAGCATCTAGATATGATGACTTATACGCTTAAAGCTGAATTACCAATCAACTGGAAAACCCATTTTATTTATGGATGAAACGAACTTTAATCTTCATATTTCCAGGAGAGATGGGCGTTCTCTAAAGGGTAGGCGATGTAATGTAGTTTCAGTCGGTACTCAGGGTGCCAATATTCATGTTATTGGATGTATTGGTCCCCATGGCCTCGTGTACCATGAAATTCAAAGAAGATCTTTTCGAAAGGAAAGCGCACAGTCTTGGATGCGAGAATGTTTGAGAGCTGCAAAGAGACAATATGGGGGTCCAGTTGTGATGGTTGTTGACAATGCCCCATGTCACTCAAACATTGAAGAAGTTTTTAGTGAAGAATTTCTAGGATGTGAAGTGCTTAGGTTGGGACCATACAGTCCAATGTTTAATCCGATTGAACAAGTATGGTCTTTAATCAAAGCTTACGTCAAGCAGGAATTGGCTGCTAAAATTGTGAGTATTCTTGCAATGGAGAGAAGAGATGGCTTGTCAATTACTGAACAAAGAGCAAGAGCTTTGACTTCATTAATTGAGGAAAAATTGGGAAGGGTTACACCAGAAGTATGCAATCGTTTCATAGCTGGAATTCAATCTAAAATTCCTGCAGCTGTAGCATTAGAAGATGTTGTGTTCTAATAAATGACTTGAAGAATTTTTTTTATATTATAAAATGTTAACAATTTTATTGCTAAAACAATTTATAGAATATTTTTTATATTTATACTTATAATAATTTTCCCATTTTGAAATGGAAAACGTATAGTAATAATGAAAATGCAAATTGATAATTCAAATGTAAACAATTTAAATTTGCATAACTATTAGTATAATTAACATAGTGTATGACTTGTTAAAATATAGTTTCTGTCTCTTTTCTTTTCTTTAAGAAAAGCTAAGGTTTATTGTGGTCAGTGTGTTTTAAAGTTAAAATTTTTTCAAAGGCGAAAATAGATTTTTAAGATGTTTCTGTTTATACCTGTTTCTTACATCTAGAAATACTGGTTTTTATATCATTTGTCATCTTTAAATTCCATCTTGATTAAGATG